>CM032456.1:100613499-100783027 GCA_019049505.1 Pachyrhynchus sulphureomaculatus
AATTTCACCACCATGCACACCTATGATGTTACCACATCTCCACATAAAACTCTAAACATAGTCAGAGGGGTGATTACTTGCTCAGACCTAGTAAATTGCAGTGACGATGAGATATTAGAAAATCTGAAAGATCAGGCAGTTATCAACTTATACCGAATTCCTCCCAAAAATGGCTCAGAACTTCCCTCCAACACTTTTATCCTTTCGTTCAAGTTACACCAATTACCAAAGAGAATAAAGGCTGGATTCTACTCTTTAAGGGTCAGACAATACTATCCTAATCCATGCGTTGTTTCAACTGCCAACGCTTTGATCACACAGCAATCAGATGCACAAATCAAGCTATATGCCCTTCATGTGGTCATCCTAAGCACACAGAATCCCCATGTCAAACCCCGTCAACTTGTGTTAATTGTAACGAAAATCATTCCCCTGGATACAAAGGATGCAGCGCTTTTAAAAAAAAGTTTGAAATCCAGAAACTTCGCACGCAAGAAAAAATATCTTATTCTGAAGCAAAAAGAAAGTTCAATTCCTTATACCCACCCACAAGAACATCTTATAGTTCAGTAACACAGAGGAAACCCCAAATGTCCACTGCTGCAACACAATGTGACCTAACTATAACCATGCCATTCATTGCTAACACCTCATCTTCTATTCCGCCTCTCCTACCTTCCTCTCAAACTCCTCAAAACTCCTCCCAATCCTCCTTTTCTCCCAAACCCAAACCTATCTTCACCTCCTTCTCAAAGTCTTCCCTCCCCACTCCATCCGACTCCACTCCCGGAAAGCGGGTCAAACCAGCTTCTACAAAACCCCCAACTCCCACTCTTACCAAAAAAACCTCCACCAACAATTCCTCAAACACACAGAAAACAACTTCCACCAAAAAAGGATCCTCCCAAGAAAAAACTAATCAGATCTGGGAAATCCACCCCCAAACTCTTCCAGTGAGTCAATTCTCGAATTGACTACAAATGACTTCATGGAGATAGATCCCAACAAGGACATCAACAAAACAAAGAAATAGTAAAACTCACCTTTTAAAATTCCATCCAATCATCCAATGGAATCTGAATGGGTTTTCTCCACGCTTAGAAGATCTGTCTCTTCTCATCAATAATTTCAAACCCTCAATTTTAGCTCTTCAAGAGACAAATTTTAAAAATCAGAATCACTACAAGATAAAAAAAACTACAACCTAGAACACACTAACAGGATGAATCAGTCTAGAGCATCTGGCGGAGTGGCCTTATACATTCACAAATCTTTTGATTATGAACTTATCGGCCTACAATCAACATTAGAAGTTGTGGCCATCAAAACCCACTTAACTACTCCTACCTCCATATGCTGCATTTATCTACCACCCTCCGATTCCATATCTCTTTCATCATTACAAACCCTGATTGCTCAATTACCCCCTCCATTCCTACTGTTGGGAGACTTCAATGCACATAACAGCATGTGGGGATCCAACCTCACATCAACAAGAGGCACCATTATAGAAGATTTAATTACACTCTCTCACATGACTCTCCTAAATCAACCGGTACCAACTCATATTAGCTCATCTACAGGCACTTTATCCAACATTGATTTATCCATCAGCAGCTCCAGTATCTCGTCTAACTTTGAATGGGATATTGCATCAGAAACACATGGTAGCGATCATTTCCCCATAATCATTCGATCCTCCCTTCCTTCTTTCTCCACCCACTCCTTTCTGCCAAGATGGAACCTTGGCAGGGCAAACTGGACAAAATTTTCTCAATCGTTCATCCCTCCAGTAACCCCCACACATTGCACAGAGGAATTTATCGAAGAATTCACACAATCAATCATTAACGCAGCTAATGCCTCCATCCCACCACTCACTTACAATCATCGGAAAAAACTAGTGCCTTGGTGGACTAATGATTGTGCAACTGTCATCAGTAATAGGAAAAAAAGCACTAAATCTCTTTAAAAGGCACCCTTCTCCCACCAATCTAATCAACTTCAAAAAAAATCTAGAGCTTTAGCAAAGAAAACTCTGAAAAAGGCCAAAATGGACTCATGGCAGGAGTTTGTGTCTTCCATGAATCATACTGTTTCTTCAGGCTCTTTATGGAGGTCAATAAGGAAAATGAAGGGAACTAACACCTATCAAATCCACTCGATCAGTGACAACAACATCCTCATCACTGACCCTGCAGTAATAAGCAATGTCCTTGCCCAACATTTTCAAAGCAAATCAATAACGCTTCCCTGCAACACAACAGAGATTCCTCTCTCATCATTTATCTCTCAAACTCAACAGCAATATAACGACCCTTTCTCCAGCACAGAACTCTCCATAGCTTTGAAGCAATCAAAAAACACAGCTCCTGGTCCTGATCATATTCATCTAAAAATGATTCTGGAACTTCCAACAAACTCTCTATCCTCCCTTCTAGATTATTATAATCAGCGCTGGACCAGCTACAAATTTCCAACCTCTTGGTCAAACTCTATCATTGTTCCTATCCATAAGGTGGGAAAACCCAGGTCATTGTCCAGTAGTTATCGCCCCATCTCCTTGACCAACCACACTTGCAAGATAATGGAAAGAATGATCAACAATCGCCTTTCATGGATTCTCGAATCCGGGAAAAAACTACATCCTTTCCAGTATGGTTTTCGTAAGCATCACTCTTCTCTCGATCATCTAGCCTCCTTATACCAAGACATAAATCTCTCTGTACATAGAAAATGGCACACGGGTTTGATTTCCTTGGACCTCAAAAACGCTTTCGATGTCACTGACAAGAATTTGATTCTCCGACGATTGAAGAAAATGGGGCTAGAGGGAAATCTTCCCATCTTTATCCTCAACTTCTTAAGTAATCGCAACACTCAGGTCAAGGCTAATGGTCACATCTCCAATACTTACTCCCTGAGATGGGGGCTACCTCAGGGCTCCGTTCTAAGCCCAACCTTATTCAACATAGCCATGACCTCACTAATTGAACACCTCCCCCACCACATCAAATATAAATTGTTTGCAGATGATATAGTCCTATATCACTCATCTCACTCAAATGAAGAAATCACTACCACTCTACAAGATTCACTACAAGCCCTTGAATTATGAGCTATAAAGAACGGCTTTTCCTTCTCACCTACAAAATCCTCCTTCATACATTTTTGTCATTCCAGAACTTGTTCCAAATTGAATGCTCTCTCCATGTACAATTCTCCGATTCCAAATACCCTCAACATATTGGGGCTAACCTTTGACTCCAGACTAAACTGGTCCACCCATATAAAGCAACTGAGAGCAAGAACCTCTCAAGATCTCAATTTAATTCGCTCCCTCTCCAACACCTCTTGGGGATCTGATTTTTCATCCCTATCCTACATCTACAAGGCTTTAATTCTATCAAAACTTAAATATGGTGACTTCATCTACGATTCGGCCAGTATTTCCACGAAGAAACAACTAGATACAATCCAAAACCAGGCCCTGAGATCCATCACAGGAGCATTCAGAACTACACCGATCAAGAGCCTGCAGTGCATCTCCTCTTTTCCTCCACTGTCCTTGGTAAGACAACAATCACTACTAAGATATTACATATCCGTTCTTCATCGCCCCCACCTCAAATCCTCAATAAACCTAACCAATGTTCATCGCAACCGACTTTTCCCGCCAAACTCCATTCAACAAAGAATTAAATCTTTACTTCTTACACACAATCTGTCTCCACCTACTTATGAATATCCCTTACAGAACTCTTTTCCCCCATGGCGCTCTCCAATACCCCACATAGACTTCTCCCTGAGACACCTTAAATCTTCTACACACAACAGCCAACTAATCAAATTAAAATTTCTGTCCATAATAAATAACCGATACTCAGGATATTCTACATCCTATACAGATGGATCAAAGTCACAGGCGGGAGTAGGCGCATCATACATCATTGGTAACAACATCAAAACCTTTAAACTTCCTCCCCACACTTCCATTTTTGCCGCCGAGTTGTTAGCCATCAAAGAAAGCCTCAGGCATATACTCAACTCAAACTTGGGCAGAAAGTTCATCATTGTGTCTGATTCTCAAAGTGCTCTGCTCTCCATCTTCGCCCGCAAGCAGAACTATTCCTTCATTAGACAAATAATGGACTTATTGTATATAGCAGATATCAGAAACGTCCAAATTGTTTTTTTCTATGGATTCCAGGTCATGCTGGTATAAGAGGTAATGATCTAGCTGACACCCATGCAAAACTAGCTGCAACATCTGGCCAATCTACTGTAAGTGAAAACCACCCGAAGGATTACTTCAACCTCCTCAAAGAAACCTACAACAAAGTCTTCCAACTTCCATGGGATCTGGAAGAAAACCCTAATAAGCTCTGGGAAGTGAAACCCCTCGTATTTCCCCCATTCCATAATTTTGAAATGACTAGAAAGGAAAACACAGTCTGGAGAAGACTTGCTGTGGGACACACTTATCTTACTCATATCCACTTATTGAAGGGAGACCCTCCCCCCAGTGTTACATCTGCAACAATCAGCTCTCCATCAAGCACATATTTGAATCTCCAGACTATCATCAAATCAGAACTAATCATAACATTCCTCACCAACTATGCCTATTACTTTCACCAAATCAAATCAATGTCAACATCAACAAAATCATCTCATTCCTCAAGGAAATTAACATGTATAACATGATTTAATACATTCCTATATGTGGCGCAAAATGACCACTGCAGTCGATGCGCCAGACACCTATAAAATCAATCAATCTTTTGAGAAGTTATTAACAATTATGTTTTTTGAATTCAATTTTTTATTGTTAAAATTGATTTTTTTTTGTCTTATTTTATTCTTTGAACTTTTATTTATATATAGACATCTATATAAGACATTTTTTTTTCGATTTTAACAATATAAAATTATATTCAAAAAAATATAATTGTTTATAAGTTAATAAAAAAAAGAATTCTGAAAAAATTAATTACGTTAAATAAATACGATTAGAAAAAAAGTTTCAAAAATAATGATTTTTTCAATTTTTTATAAATTTTTTCAGATTCGGGTATTTTTTCGCTAGCTGTGCATCAAATATCAATTTCTCGTTTTATGTCGTAAATAAAGTGATTCATCACGATTTTGTAGTAATTGTATTATCTATCGATTTTGTTTGAAATATTTTTTTGTAATTTTTATATTTTCCGAGAAATTTGCGAAAAAGTGGTTTTTTGGGGTAGTTTTTATTTTTTTTTTACCACTCAATTTCCAATTTTTTATTGTTGATACTTGATCTACGTATTAAAACTAATTTTTGACAAAAAAATTCAGACTTCAACTATGAATGAGCATTTACCGAACTATTATTAGTGTTCCGTACGGAACACTTCGAGGTCTGACTGTCACACCCGGAACTATTTGACATAGAACGTTGAAATTTGGAACAAATATATGAATTGATGGTCCAATCAAAGCCGTCTAGTTTTGAAAGTTAAGTTTTGACTTTAGGAGTTAGTTTTTGGAGGTGAAATCGGAAGTGAAAAAAAAATTCGTCAAGTGAGGTGTCAAATGAAAGCTTGTGAAAACACGATTTCAAAAATATATATGATGTAATACTTGCACACACTTTTCTTTGTATTATTTTTAAAAAATGACGAAAAATACTGTCCCGCCCCTGTCTCGAAAAGTACTGATCAAGAAATTTTCAAAAAAATTCTAAAATATTCTTTATAAAGGATTGATGGAACGAGAATTATCACGAGTATATTACGTTTAATAATTTATCTGGTATAAAAAAAATCATTATAAAAACTATACGACTTGACAATATGGTGAAGGTTTTGTTAATATACTTTTCATTAATTTACCGCTCGCACGTTACACCTGTAGATGAAAGAATTATATTTTATTTGTTTATAATTAAACAAATATTTAGGTAGTAAATATTAGTTTAACACTTTTAACACTAGATTCTAGATGGAGTTACATTTATCTATTGGCTATTAGGTAGCTGAGATGCTATAACTATTATACATTATTAACTACGAAAAACGTAAAAATGCATATTACATCTTAAGATATATACATGTCAGGGGCCTAATTAACATAGCTTAGGTAAGGATTTTATTTTATTTTAAAAGCAATCACCGTACGGAACACTAATTGCGCAAGTCCGACTTTGCCAGTTTAATACAATATTAATACAAAAAATGGTAAACAGAGGAAGGGCTTCAAAAATATTTCCAAGGAAAACCTGACTCTACCTCCTCTACCAAGTATTTCTATTAAAATTGAAATTAATATAACTTTCATATTTCTTGACTCTAAAAACCCCGAACAAAGCTTTACATACGAAGATGACCCTCTATCCCCCTTTCGATAAAATAAATTATCACCTACAAGTTTTAGGCCTAGAATAGTCAGAATAACACAAGTTATATGACGGTATAGAACCTTCCATCCATGTATGGCAAAACTTCCCAAGCCAAAAACCTTCCGTAATAAAATTAGTCAAAATATACTATTTTTGCGAAGTTTTACAACATTCAAGTCATGAATCAGAAGAAATTAGTTTCTACAAATTTCTAGAATATTCTGTCTAAATACAGGATTTATACAAATTTATAGAATATTCTACACGTAAGTTCCTAGGCAATTAGACAATATTCAACATTTTTATAAAATTTCAGAACATTCTATCACTAAACTTACGAAAGCAACGTAACACACTACAAGAAATTTATCGGAATTAAAATATTGTTAGGTTGAGTGAAGTAAAAAGATCCACCCACTTTACAAACGACCACGAACGATCCTAGGTCCTATTTTATACCAGTATTTTATGGACGATTTGTATTAAGTAGATGAGCTGACGAAAGGGATATAAAGAAAATTCAGCTATAATTTTAAAATATATTTTTTCATGAGAATAGTACACCAAATTTAATAACGTTTTCAAAAATTCTCATTACTCAAGGTAAATAAGTCGAAATTTGTTTGACTTGCGCGAAGGCTATGAATAAGAGGGTAAAGTGGAGTCGCTGAGAGTAACTTCGGTCCTTGGAAATTTAGTTGGTCAAAGTAACTGATATTGCTCAGAGGTTCAACGTTGTTAACTAAATGTTTGAACGAATTTCAACATTTAACACCATGTTATTCTCTGATAAGGTACATTTTCACTTTAACGACCATGGCAATAAACAGAATTGCCCTTATTCAAAACTAGGGCATCAAAAGTCTTTCCATTTTCCTGGAATGACAGCCTGAACCACTATATCGTAACGGATAATTAGAGCGATATTCTGTAAACTCAGTAATGATAATTTTACAAAGCTTGTAACACTCCTTAACAACATTTATAATACTGGGAAAATACCTGCCAAAAACAGCCAGCTCTAAACAATGTAAGGACTATCGCTTAACTAGTCTCATGAGCCATTTTCTCAAACTCTTCTTGCGCATCATTCATCCGAGAGTACACAAGAAATGCGAAGAAGTTAGTGAAGATAATCAGTTTGGATTTAAAGAAGATTGTGGGACGAGAGAAGCCATCTTCAGTCTCCAAATGCTGGTTCAAAATTGTCTGGATCAGAGACAGGATGTATTCATGTGCTTCATAGACTATGAGAAGGCATTCGTCAACGTTAAACATGATCTCCTCATAAAATAGCTACAAGAACTAAAGCTAGATTCTAAAGATATAAAAATCATTGCCAACTTATATTGAAATCAATCAGCAGACGTAAGACTTCAGAATGGTTATACAACGGAAGATTTTGAAATAAGAAAGGAAGTTAGACAGGGTTGTGTTTTGTCACCCATGCTGTTTAATTTATATGTCGAAAGAGCGTTTGTTGAGGCAGTGTTGGAGAGTGATCTGAGTATCAAAGTAAACGGTGTTCCGATAAACAACATCAAATATGCAGATGACGCTGCCATTCTGGCAGATAGCGCAGATGCTCTTCAAGCATTATTAAAGGCTATACACAAAGGCAGGAGGAAACCTTGGATTAAACATCAACATAAACAAAAAAAGTGCATAATCATCAGTAGAAATCCAGTTCAAGACGTTCGAGTTCATATAAATTGCAAGAATATAGAACGCGTTAACAAGTTCAAATACCTGGAAAGCCTTGTAAATGACAAATGGGATCCGGATATGGAAATTAAAGCCAGATTTGAGCAGGCAGGAGCAACTTTCATCAAGTTACGCAAATTCCCTTGTAATAAAAACCTTAAACTGCAACTCAGGTACCGGATGGTTAAGTGCTATGTTTGGTCCGTTTTGCTGTACGGTGTTGAAACATGGACATTGAAAATGTCACCTATTAACAAATTGGAGTCATTTGAAATTTGGATACTCCGAAGAATACTGAGAGTATCTTGGGTTGATAGAGTGAGGAATGAGGAGGTGATCGAGAGAGCCAACGTGAAAGATCGCGAATTATTCGAAAATATAAAAAGAAGAAAGATTTCATACTTGGGTCATATTATTCGTGGGGAACGTTACAGCTTTCAACGCCTGATACTACAGGGTAAAATTCAAGGCAAAAGTGGAATGGGACAAAAAAGACTAACATGGCTACGCAATATTCGTCACTGGACAGGAATAAGTGATTTTCGGTCTCTCCAAAATGCGGCTTTAAACAAACTCATCTGATGAGAGAAGTTTGATACAGACGCCTACGCAGAAATCTGCACGGCACCTTAAGAAGAAGAAGGAGCGATATGTGGAGTTCCCACAAAATTTTTACAGTTATAACCAGAGAACCTTATTTCCTAAGAATGGGGCAATATCACACATTTCACACCCACCTTTGCATGTCATTTTCCCCAATAAACTGATTTTTTTTCTTTTTTTACTATAAATATTTTAGAATTGCCTTACAGATAGATAGAAAAAATATATTGTAAAAATATAATTTTTTTACTATAAACATATTTATCACTTATTTATGCCTCAGCGTCAGTAACAAGAAGTCTATGCCTCTTCATATTTTCTTTATTCCAATCTTCTTTTCTTACTAGTATTTCTTCACATCGACACATGTGCGTACACTTTAAATTAGCGCCCGTTAATGTCAACACAGAACCAATACGTGCGATGGTAATACACGCCCATGGTACCAACAACCAATGGGTTAAAGAGTATGGGTACTGCAGTCTGGGTACATGCAACTATTTACTGCTTCACGAGGTTTCATTTCTGAGGAATGCAGAGATGAGATTTTGCATGGATTAACAGTTTTTGTAACAGTCATCTACAATTACGCCACAAAGTTGTCCGTTGTTTCAATTATAGTTATGTCGTGAATTAAATCAAATGACAGCACCCAGCGGTGCTTAAAAATTTTTTCCACCGTGACTGTAACTGTATGTATATATATATATATATATATATATATATATATATATATATATATATATATATATATATATATATATATATATATATATATATATATATATATATATATATTTATATATATATTATATATATACATATATATTTATAAATATATATATATATAGTTAGTGCCCTTATCACTGGAGAACCACTTATCCGATTTACATGCTTTTTTAAAACATATTTATATTCTCTGGCCAGGTTATAGGCTATATTTTATTACGTTAGGTAACATAACGAATAAGCAGTGACGATAATAGCGAATCAAGTCGGAAAAAGTTTGCCGCTATCGCCTTCTCTTCCAATACCCTACCTAAACCATTAAATATGGAATAATATTATGTTGCAAAGAATATCTATAATATATGTAAAATGCAATGTCTCTCTGACTATCTGTCTATCTATTAGTGCGCTTATCACTCGAGAACGACTTATCCGATTTACGTGTTTTTTTTTTTAATTCATACATTTGTTCTCTGGCCAGGTTATCTATAATCTTCTATAATATATATAAAATGCAACGTCTCTCTGTCTATCTGTATGTCCGTTCTCTTGCAATACACTGCCTTAACCATTAAATATGGAACAATAAGATGTAGCAAACAGTATAATATATATAAAATGCAACGTCTCTCTGTCTGTCTGTCTGTCCGTTAGTGCGCTTATCACTGGAGAACCACTTATCCGATTTACGTGCATACATACATATGTTCTCTAGCCAGATTATAAGATATATTTTATTACGTTAGGTAACATAAGGAATAAGCAGTATCGATAATAGTGAATAAAATCGGAAAAAAGTTTGTCGCTAGCGCATTCTCTTGCAATACACTACCTAAACCATTAAATATGGAACAATATCTTGTAGCAAAGAACATAATATATGCAACATCTCTCTGTTTGTCTGTCTGTCCGTTAGTGCGCTCATGACTTGAGAACCACTTATCCGACTTACATATTTTTTTTTAATTCATACATTTGTTCTCTGGCCAGGTATAATCTTCTATAATTTATATATATATATATATATATATATATATATATATATATATATATAACGCAACGTCTCTCTGTCTGTCTGTCTATTTATCCGTTAGTGCGCTTATCACTCGAGAACCACTTATCCGATTTACGAATTTTTTTTTTTTTAATTCTTAACTTAATATTTATCAAAAAAAATCTATAATATGTGAAACGCAACGTCTCTCTGTCTGTTTGTCCGTTAGTGCGCTTAGCACTCAAGAACCACTTATCTGATTTACGTGTTTTTCTATAAAATACATATGTTCTTTGGCCAGGTTATAGGATATATTTTATTACGTTAGGTAATATAAGAAATAAGCAGTGACGATAATAGTGAATCAAGTCCACGCGAGCATGGATCATTCTCTGTCAACCGGACGCCCTCTCTGTCTATTTTTTGTTTCGATAAAAAATTATTTTTTTTGACTCGAAATTTTTGTTGGAATGTCTACTTTTAAATGCCGTATGTCCTCTTAAATAATTTAAAATGGCGGCTGCAATATGGCGGCTAAAACGAAAAATGGCTTCAATATGTCAATAAATTACTTAAATAATGAGATATACGAGCGAAACTCGTTACTAAGAAGTTTTTTGGGGTGCTGAATACGAATTTAAAGTTAGAAAATGATTATTTTTTATTCCAAGATGACGGATCTGAGATGACGATCGTAAATTCGAAAAATTATATATGCATGCAAAACTCGGTACTCGGGTTTTTTTTGAGGTCCTAACACGTATTTTAAGTCAGAAAACGATTATTTTTTATTCCAAGATGGTGGATCCAAGATAGGGAACGAAAAATACTTAAATGTAAAAAATTGGCACACATGTCTAGGAAGCACTGATGACCAATCTGAAGTGAAGTCAAAAATTGATGTTTTCACTAGATCACATACTCTAAAAATTATGGAGCACTTCTTAGATGTTTTAAAAAGTATGTGAAATATTTCAGACAAATTTTGAATATTCGAACTTAATGAAAATCAATTTTTCATACTTTAGAGCTTTGAAAAATGATCTAGCTGTGCCCGAAAGTTTTTATTTTATTTTTTATCTACAAGTTCAGAAAATTTGCTAAAAAATTTGTATACAACAAATAACATCTAAAACTACCAAAAAATTCCTAGGGTGAGAATAAATTTTTTTTACATCAGCTTCACGAGAGCCCGTGTTTTTCACTCGAACCAAGTAAAAATTACTCAAAAGGTTTGGGAGCTTATAGTCGTTAAAAATTCGTATTCATTATTTATATGAAAATGATATTATTTTTTAGATTCATTTATATATATATATATATATATATATATATATATATATATATATATATATATATATATATATAATATATATAAAGTAAAAGTGTCTCACAAATTAAAATACAACAAAAAAATTAAACTTCGTTAAATTGCTTGAAGTCTACAAATTAAATATGCATATCATTTTTGCCTCACTACTAAAGCTTTTTGAAATAAATATCTGTACCAAGATATCTGATTTTTCGAATTTACGATCACCAACTTGGAATAAAAAATAATCATTGTCTGACTTCAAATTCGTGTTTAGCATCTCAAAAAACCCCCTAGTAACGAGTTTCGCTCCAATATTTCATTATTTAAGTAATTTATTTTTATATTAAAAAAATATTTTTGCTGCCATTTTTTCGTTTTAATCGCCATATTGCAGCCGCCATTTTGAATTATTTAAGGAGGCATTTAAAAGAAGACATTCCAACGAAAATTTTGAGCTGAAAAAAATCATTTTATATCGAAACCAAAAAATGAACAGAGGGGGGTTCGGTTGACAGAGAATGACTCATATTGTTTACCGTATAGAAGGTCGAGAGTTTAATCCCGCAGGTCAGTATACTTACTTATTAAATTATGTAAGTATATTTGGCCTGGCCACGTACATAGGTAGTAGTTGTTCGCAGAAATGCAATAACATCCTAGGCAGCACTACCGCGTTGTCTAAAAGGTGCTGTGAAATACAGAAATGTATGTTTTGGTCCTTGGACAACGTTGACGGGTATTACGACATCCTAGCCTTATCCGATATCCTACTTTTTTAGCCGTCTTCGGTCCATTCCTGGACATAGGCCTCCCTCATGCTTCGCCAACCGCTTCTGTTTCTAGCTTCACCCATCCAGTTGAGTCCCACTGTTCGTTTATGATCGTTCGTCCAGCGCATCGGGGGACATCCTTTTTAGATCTTTTCCCCAAATAGGGGCGCCACTTTAGTATGTTGTTAGATTATCTTTCATCTGTGTATCTGGCAACATGGCCTGCATACTTCCACTTCAACTCAGTTATCACCTCAGAAACATCCTTAAGTTTAATTATGGAGCGAATCCAAGTATTTCTTTTACGGTCTTTCAGCGATATATCCAACATCTATCTCTCCATGGCTCTTTGAGTCACTTGAAGTTTTTCCATGGACTGTCTTGTTAACCTCCATGTTTGAGAGCCATACGTTAGCACTGGAGTGACAGACTGCTCGAACACTTTACTACGTAATCTGATGAGGATGTTTTGATTTTTCCGGCTCAGCTTACCAAAAAGGCCCATGCTAATCTTCTTCGTCTATTGATCTTCATAGCTTGATTTTTTGTATATTCATTTTCAGACCGATTTTGGATGATTCTCTTTCTACTTCTGTTATCATTGTTTGAAGTTCTTCAACGTTTTCGGCGATTAAGACAATATCATCGACATATCTCAAATGGTTTAGTCTTCTGCCGTTCACCAGAACACCTTTGTTTTTCCATTTCAAGTTC
The DNA here is from genome assembly GCA_019049505.1 of Pachyrhynchus sulphureomaculatus. NCBI lineage: Eukaryota > Metazoa > Arthropoda > Insecta > Coleoptera > Curculionidae > Pachyrhynchus > Pachyrhynchus sulphureomaculatus. Next base: position 100,626,708 of record CM032456.1, read on the forward strand.
TTAAACGCATCTTCCAGAGCAAGCGTAAATAACTTTGGTGACAGAGTGTCGTATACCCCTTTGTATTTCATCATCATATCCTTAGGATATGAAAAAGGGTAAAATCCCTATTCAGGCGGAGAGGTGAGCGATAAATATATATATATATATATATATATATATATATATATATATATATATATATATATATATATATAGCCTGCCCCAAAATATAAGATGACTTCGGTGTCTGTCTGCCTGTCTGTCACACCCGATTTTCTCCGAAACTATTTGTCATAGAAAGTTGAAATTTGGTAATAATATAGGAATTGATGGCCTCATCAGAGCCGTGTAGTTTTGAAAGTTAAATTTTGACTTAAGGGGTTAGTTTTGGGGGGTGAAATCGGAAGTGGAAAAAAAATTTTTTACTAGGTCATCGAGTGTGGTGTCAAATGAAAGCTTGTGAAAACACGAGTAAAAAATGTATGTATAATGTAATAGCTACGCACACTTTTCTTTGTATTATTTTTAAAAAATCGCGAAAAGTCGGTGTTCCCCCACCTTATCTCGAAAAGTACAGATCAAAAAATTTTGAAAAAAATCTGAAATATTCTTCACGGGGTGTAGGTTGAACGAAAATTATCACAAGTACATTACTTTTAATAATTTATCTGGTATATAAAAAAAAACAAAAATTTCAAGATCATCAGTTTTCAGTAAAGATTGGAAACAAACTTTGTTGAAAACTCATTTGGAATGTGTTTTGTGAAGTCACTGATTATTTTATACCACCGTAACAAATTTGCACTTGACCGTTTATATATTTATTCTAAAATGAATGGTGCCCAAATCTGTACAACCAAATTTTAAAAAACTATAGAGACTATTTTCAAAAGACGTACAAAAATTATCTCTTATCCATAATCTCTCCAAACAAAACGAGCTAGCTTGTATCTAACTTTTTCTCGATCAGTGTCAATATCCACTCAATCCATTCTCAAAAATTAAGATATACATAAGGGGCAAAATAGCACCGCAAAAGAGACGTTATGGTGCCATTTTTTCGTTTTAATCGCCATATTGCAGCCGCCATTTTGAATTATTTAAGGAGGCATTTAAAAGTAGACATTCCAACGAAAATTTTGAGCTGAAATAAATCATTTTATATCGAAATCAAAAAATGAACAGAGGGGGGTCCGGTTGACAGAGAATGACCCATATTGTGGCTGCCCATGGCTCCGGTGGAGGCCCGTGGCTCCGTGGTGCTATACTTTGTTTACCGTATAGAAGGTCGAGGGTTTAATCCCGCAGGTCAGTATACTTACTTATTAAATTATTTAAGTATATTTGGCCTGGCTACGTACATAGGTAGTAGTTGTTCGCAGAAATGCAATAACGTCCTAGGCAGCATTACCGCGTTGTCTAAAAGGTGTTGTAAAATACAGAAATGTATGTTTTGGTACTTGGACAACGTTGACGGGTATTACGACATCCTAGCCTTATCCGATATCCTACTTTTTTAGCCGTCTCCGGTCCATTCTTGGACATAGGCCTCCCTCATGCTTCGCCACTCGCTTCTGTTTCTAGCTTCACCCATCCAGTTGAGTCCCACTGTTCCTTTAAGATCGTTCGTCCAGCGCATCGGGGGACATCCTTTTTAGATCTTTTCCCCAAATAGGGGCGCCACTTTAGTATGTTGTTAGATTGTCTTTCATCTGTGTATCTGGCAACATGGCGTGCATACTTTCACTTCAACTCAGCTATCAGCTCAGAAACATCCTTAAGTTTCGTTATGGAGCGAATCCAAGTATTTCTTTTACGGTCTTTCAGCGATATAGCCAACATCTATCTCTCCATGGCTCTTTGAGTCACTTGAAGTTTTTCCATGGACTGCCTTGTTAACGTCCATTTTTGAGAGCCATACGTTAGCACTAGAGTGACAGACTGCTCGAACACTTTACTACGTAATCTGATGGGAATGTTTTGATTTTTCAAAGTCCCGCTCAGCTTACCAAAAGAGGCCCATGCCAATCTTCTTCGTCTATTGATCTTCATAGCTTGATTTTCGCGTCCTGGAGTCAACATATGTTCCAGATAAACATATCTGTCAACGTTTTCGAATTATTCTTGTCGAACTGTCATATGTGGATTTTCTCTACACGTTGTTTTGGTTTTTTGTATATTCATTTTCAGACCGATTTTGGATGATTCTCTTTCTACTTCTGTTATCATTGTTTGAAGTTCTTCGACGTTTTCGGCGATTAAGACAATATCATCGACATATCTCAAATGGTTTAGTCTTCTGCCGTTCACCAGAACACCTTTGTTTTTCCATTTCAAGTTCTTAAACACATCTTCCAGAGCAAGCGTAAATAACTTTGGTGACAGAGTGTCACCTTGCGTATACCCCTTTTAGTATTTCATCATCATATCCTTAGGATATGAAAAAGGGTTAAAATCCCTGAGCGATAAATATATATATATATATATATATATATTATATATATATATATATATATATATATATATATATATATATATATATATATATATATATATATATATATATATATATATATATATATATATATATATATATATATATATATATATCCATATATATATATATATATATATATATATATATATATATATATATATAGATAGCCTGCCCCAAAACATAAGATGACTTCGGTGTCTGTCACACCCGATTTTCTCCGAAACTATTTGTCATAGAAAGGAATATAGGAATTGATGGCCTCATCAGAGCCGTGTAGTTTTGAAAGTTAAATTTTGACTTAAGGGGTTAGTTTTGGGGGGTGAAATCGGAAGTGGAAAAAAAAATTTTTACTAGGTCATCGAGTGTGGTGTCAAATGAAAGCTTGTGAAAACACGAGTTAAAAATGTATGTATATTGTAATAGTTGCGCACACTTTTCTTTGTATTATTTTTAAAAAATCGCGAAAAGTCGGTGTTCCCCCACCTTATCTCGAAAAGTACAGATCAAAAAATTTTGAAAAATATCTGGAATATTCTTCACGGGGTGTAGATTGAACGAAAATTATCACAAGTGCATTACTTTTAATAATTTATCTGGTATATAAAAAAAAACAAAAATTTCAAGGTCATCAGTTTTCAGTAAAGATTGGAAACAAACTTTGTTGAAAACTCATTTGGAGTGTGTTTTGTGAAGTCACTGATCATTTTATACCACCGTAACAAACTTGCACTTGACCGTTTATATATTTATTCTAAAATGAATGGTGCCCAAATCTGTACAACCAAATTTTAAAAACCGTAGAGACTATTTTCAAAAGACGTACAAAAATTGTCTCTTATCCATAATCTCTCCAAACAAAACGAGCTAGCTTGTATCTAACTTTTTCTCGATCAGTGTCAATATCCACTCAATCCATTCTCAAAAATTAAGATATACATAAGGGGCAAAATAGCACCGCAAAAGAGACGTTATAAAACAACGCCGTCAACGTGACGCTACATAAAAAATGGCGCCTCAAGGTGCCAGGCTATAAAGTTGTAATGGGCTGGACATGTAGTACGCACGGCTGATAATCGATGGATCCAGCGAACATTAGAATGTAGACCACGAGAACAGAAAAGGAGCATAGGACGTTCGAAAACAAGATGGCGGGATGATATACAGAAGGTTGTGGTCATTGGATGGATGACAAGAGCTATAAATAGATTGAGATGGAATTTCAAGACTTACATCCAGCATTAGATAGAACTAGGCTTATAGTGATATAGTGACTGTATTTAATACAGTAATGCATGCGTTATAATTAATTAATTTTAATTATTGCAAACTAAAGAACGAGCTGGAAAGAGAAAAAAAAATATTATAAATAACTGCGTGTCGTGCAGCTCCCTGTTTCCTCAGGTGTCTTAGCTCTAGTTACCTTTACTTTGTGTCCAGTTATATAGTCTCCGTAGAAAATAGAATCAAACAGCAAAAGCCCGACAAACTAGTAGAGTTAAGAAATTAATAATTAAGCCATTCTCCTTGGCTTGATGAAATAATTTTTCAGATATAATATAAATATTAAATTATTATTATAAATAAATTTTATGAGAGTGTACCTTGAAATCGTGTTAAGATCAAAAATACTTCGATTTGTTTCAATTCAATCCCAGCCAGCATGGTACCATGATACAACCATGGTACCATGTCAACCATTCTGTCTAATAAACTAGTTGGTTGCTTGCTATCACATCTGGGAACGAGGATTTCACTCGTGTCGTTTTGTTTTTTCTTCATGTATACGATACTAAGGAATGTTAAATTCCCAGCTTGCGTAATGAAATTGTGGGACGGTAAGCTTTTAGTTATTTAGACATTTTTCCTTTAAGATTTATAAATTTTGAAACAAAGGCCTAGAGCTTCGTTCGAGACATAATAGTGACTGTAATTGTTTAATATTTACGTTCAGCAACATTTTGCAGCTTTTCCAGAAGGTGCCAGTGATACAATATATAATAATAATAATAAACGTCTTTATTTTATACTCGGCGAAATGCTGTAGTGCTGTTGTTAACCGGGTTTCCAAAAAAAAAATAATAATAAAATACACAAAAAAAAAAAAAGAAAGAAAAGAAATATAACTCAAATACAATTCAAGAAGGTACAATCATTGCTTAACTCTACTTACTTTAAACTCAAAAAGGAGAAAAAGAAACATGAATTGATATTAATATCCATATACAAACAAACCGTGATTCCAACCTTACCCTATAATAATAACAATCAAAAAGTCATGATAATAACAACAATCAGTAACTCTGAAATAAAATCTCCTTTAGCTGTCTTCCGAAAGAAAATTTAGACAGAGCAAGCAAACTCTCAGGAATCTCGTTCAGAAGTTTAGCAGACGTATAACCGAAAGACAGTTTCAACACACTTGTTTGATTAAGCGGTCGTTGTACCTAGTATTACGCTGATGTACCGAGCTTCGATAATACAGCCTTCCACACAGATACTCCGGCACTCCGGTCCCCAACAATCTATACAGAAAATATATATATATATATATATATATATATATATATATATATATATATATATATATATATATATACAGTCCCTGGCCAAATTATTAGACGCACTGCAAGATTTCATGTAAAATATTAATTACCGAGTGATATTGTACCGTTTTATTATTTTAAATTGATTTGTTTTTTATTTTTATATTATCCAATCAATTATCTATTTATTTGACATAAATAAAACAGCATTAATTTAGAAAAGCATAAGTTTATTAAGTTTTAAAGAAAAGTGAAATTAATGTTAGTAAAAGTCAATATTTAGTTCAGCCACCTTTAGCCGCTATCAAAGCTTTAATTCTGCGCGGCATGCTATCAATGCAAGATTGTACTCTGCATTTGAGGATGATGATTCCACACATGAATAATCTTTTCTAGGAGCTGGGTTTTGTTGGTAATCACATCTTTAGCCACTTCTCTTTTCATCAGCTCCCACACATTTTCAATGGGCTATTACCCGGCCAATCCAACAGAGGGATATTTTTTTCTGCCAAAAAAGCTTTAACAAATCGAGCAGTGTGGCAGGGAGCTCCATCTTGCATGAAAGTGAATGGTTCCCCATTTGGAAACCATTCTCTGAGCTGCGGAATCAACCGATTTTGTAATACTTATTTGTACTGATCTTGCCTCATTATTCCTTTGACGACGTACAGACGTCCAGTGCCCTTGCCGCTGATGACTGACCAAATCATCACTTTGGTGGGATGTTTAACCGTCGGGACGACACAATCAGGATGAAATTTTTCTCCATGACGACGACGCACATACTGAGCTTTATTCTGCAAAATTTCGAATGTGCTTTCGTCACTGAAGCAGACCTGTCAAAAATAGGAAAAATATATAAACTTCCATGTTTATTTGCTTTATCTAACTGAAAATGATAATAATGTATCAATTATTGATTAAATTGCTGTATCTTACCGATCTCCAGAAGTCCACATCTTTGTCTTGCCATTGTTTGGCCCACTTCAGGCGCTTTGCTTTCATTGCAGCTGTTAACTTGGGCTTCCTGGCGGGGCGACAGGCCTTAAAATCTAATTCTTTCAATTTTCTTCGAACAGTGCGCTCAGAAGCATTTACGCTAGCATCCTGGAGTTGTGATTTTATTACCTTTGTGGTAGCAAATCTGTTTTCTACACAAATTTTCTTCAAACATCTCTCTGACCGTGGAGTGAAAATTGGTTTTCTACCGCATCTTTTCTTTCTTTTCGGGCTTAATTCCTTCCCTGACTCAATTTTCTTTTTTATGCGTCGTACACTAGCTTCAGAAACCTCCAATCTTCGTGATATTTCTCGGTTTGTAAATGTTTTCGCAATCACAAGGGCCTTCACTTCAGCTTTTTTACGTGGTGAAAGATCGCCTTTTCTACCCATAATGAAAATAGTCCAATTACTTTTTTAAAACACTGCATACAAAATAAACTAATAACTGAGTAGTATAAAACTGTTAAACAAACAATCACAGTCCATAAAGCCACAGAAACACGTCCGTACCTGATTCAATTCCGATCGCGACTGATACAGGTTTGTACTTGTTTACGTTCATGTATCACTTTGTCAACACAGTGTTGTCATATGTTAAAAATAAATACAAATATGTAGTCTACAACAATTCTTTTAAATAAAAATCAATAATATTGTAGTTTAAATATACCATTATTGCATAAAAACTCTTAAGAAACATAAAATTACTAAAAAAAATACAGTGCGTCTAATAATTTGGCCAGGGACTGTATATATATATATATATATATATATATATATATATATATATATATATATATATATATATATATATATATGTATATATATATATATATATATATATATATATATATATATTATATATATATATATATAAATATATATATATATATATATATATATATATATATGTATATATATATATATATATATATATATATATATATATATATATATATAGCCTGCCCCAAAATATCCGATTTTGTGTTGATAATTGTAAGCTAAGACAATATGCGGATGAAAGTCAAATTCTTAGGAGCTTTAGTAGGTTCAACGCCTTATGGGCGGAACAGAAAATTAATTACTGTTTAAATTCGATCTTTACCTACACTAATAACAATAGTAATCCAAAGAAATCGGCAGTGTATTTTGGAACAAACAGTGATTGGGCTTCGACTAATCTTAATTTAAGTATAGCCTAGGAGAGAATTCCCTTCGTTACTGAATATAAAAATTTGGGATTATTATTTGTTAGTAAGCTCAAGATTAGAAAGCTGATTTCTTTGGTAACTCAAAGGGAGTATTGTTCACTACGTAATTTATATAGGAATCGGCACATCCTCAATTTGACCCTAAAAAAATATTTGTGCGAGACTCTTGCCCTTTCACACTCTAATTATTGTTATTTTGTTTATGGTCCTTGTCTGGATCTTAACTCGAAGAACAAGCTGCAAAAAATTCAAAACTCCTGTGTACGTTTCTTTTTTGGATGCAGGGGGAGTGATCATGTGAGTGGCAGGCTGAAGGAGTTGATATCAGTGGTCTCAAACCTACCGATTTTTCGGTGTTTCTACCGATATGGAGTCTGTCCTACCGAAATGTAACGATTTTTCCACGATTTCTGAGAATACAAGGAAATTCTCCCGATCTTTTTACCGATTTTACATTTCCAAGCTGGCAACCCTTTTCGCTACTCTGAAACTATTTTTCATAGACCAAGTATCTAATAATGATCATCTTTTAGTTGCAGAAAATATATTACAGAAGCTTCAAGATTCCACTACATTGCTATTTTTGGAATTCTTAAATTTTGTGTTACCATTATTTGACGATTTAAACAAAGAAATGCAGGCAGAAGACCGGAAAATTCATATTTTATATGGAAAAATAAAACAAACATTAAGAACTTTTTTTGATTGCTTTTTAAAAAAAAGAATATTTAACAAGTACTCCAATCGAAAATGTTGATTTTAAAAATCCTAGATAATTTATAGATATCGAGGCCGTATACTATGGCCCTGCGGCATCTAATACACTACTTAGTAATTCAGATATAAGATCAGATCAAGTAAATTTGTTTAAAAGCAGATCTCTAAATTTTTATATCGAAGCTTGCAAGTAAATAACCGTGCGGTTTCCATTGAAAAATAATCCAATATAAGGTTTAGATATAATTGAACCAACAAATGTTAAAAGTGGCAATACTGCTCCGATAAAATTAGTACATTATTTCCCAATATTGTTCAAACAATGATTTCCAACAAATTGATACAGAGTGGCATATTTTAAGAAATTGTGAACAAATCAAAACATTTCCTCATGACACAGAACTATTTTGAGGTAATGTCAGTTTACTAAAGTATGGCGATGACACACAAATGTTTGTTGTCTACTTTCATCTTTACTACTCTGTCACTGCCCCACTGATCTGCTAATGATGAGCGCATATTCTTGCATATTAATCTTATGAAAACAAAACAGCGAAATAAACTGTCTACTGAGCCAATCACTGGTCTATTACATACAAAACAACTATTTAATAACGCTAATTGTTATGACTTCGAAATTAGTTCAAAGATGACGGCGGCTATGGCCAAAGAATATTGGTATGATCCTAAAAATCGTAAAAATGTTATACTAGTATTCACTAGTGTTTATTTACTCATATATAAAATATTTAAAAAAAAAAAAGTAATATTAGTTTCAATTGTATACTTAGTATACTCTGTAAGTTCCTATTATTTTACAAAGATAAATAAGTTTAAAATAAACAAATTTGTATTTATTTCATATACCGATTTTGGGTAAAAATATACCGATATTAGTGGGCAACTCTACCGATTTCGCATTTTGACGTTCAAGGCCCCTGGTTGAGATGGTTGCGTATTAAGGATAGAGAAAGGTTACATCTCCGTTGCTTTCTGAATAGACTGTTGGGGACCGGAGTGCCTGAGTATCTGTGCGGAAGGCTGTATTATCGAAGCTCGGTACATCAGCGTAATACTAGGTACAACGACCGCTTAATCAAACAAGTGTGTTTAAAAACTGTCTTTCGGTTATACGTCTGCTAAACTTCTGAACGAGATTCCTGGGAGTTTGCTTGCTCTGTCTAAATTTTCTTTCGGAAGACAGCTAAAGGAGATTTTATTTCAGAGTTACTGATTGTTGTTATTATCATGACTTTTTGATTGTTATTATTATAGGGTAAGGTTGGAATCACGGTTTGTTTGTATATGGATATTAATATCAATTCATGTTTCTTTTTCTCCTTTTTGAGTTTAGAGTAAGTAGAGTTAAGTAATGATTGTACCTTCTTGAACTGTATTTGAGTTATATTTCTTTTCTTTGTTTTTTTTATGTATTTTATTATTATTTTTTTTTTTGGAAACCCGGTTAACAACAGCACTACAGCATTTCGCCGAGTATAAAATAAAGACGTTTATTATTATTATTATATATTGTATCACTGGCACCTTCTGGAAAAGCTGCAAAATGTTACTGAACGTAAATATTAAACAATTACAGTCACTATTATGTCTCGAACGAAGCTCTAGGCCTTTGTTTCAAAATTTATAAATCTTAAAGGAAAAATGTCTAAATTACTAAAAGTTTACCGTCCCACAATTTCATTAAGCAAGCTGGGAATTTAACATTCCTTAGTATCGTATACATGAAGAAAAAACAAAACGACACGAGTGAAATCCTCGTTCCCAGATGTGATAGCAAGCAACCAACTGGTTTATTAGACAGAATGGTTGACATGGTACCATGGTTGTATCATGGTACCATGCTGGCTGGGATTGAATTTAATATGGGTCGTGATTATTATGGGAAACAAATCGAAGTATTTTTGATCTTAACACGATTTCAAGGTACACTCTCATAAAATTTATTTATAATAATAATTTAATATTTATATTATATCTGAAAAATTATTTCATCAAGCCAAGGAGAATGGCTTAATTATTAATTTCTTAACTCTACTAGTTTGTCGGGCTTTTGCTGTTTGATTCTATTTTCTACGGAGACTATATAACTGGACACAAAGTAAAGGTAACTAGAGCTAAGACACCTGAGGAAACAGGGAGCTGCACGACACGCAGTTATTTATAATATTTTTTTTTTCTCTTTCCAGCTCGTTCTTTAGTTTGCAATAATTAAAATTAATTAATTATAACGCATGCATTACTGTATTAAATACAGTCACTATATCACTATAAGCCTAGTTCTATCTAATGCTGGATGTAAGTCTTGCCCCTGAAATTCCATCTCAATCTATTTACAGCTCTTGTCATCCATCCAATGCCCACAACCTTCTGTATATCCCGCCATCTTGTTTTCGAACGTCCTATGCTCATTTTCTGTTCTCGTGGTCTACATTCTAATGTTCGCTGGATCCATCGATTATCAGCCGTGCGTACTACATGTCCAGCCCATTACAACTTTATAGCCTGGCACCTTGAGGCGCCATTTTTTATGTAGCGTCACGTTGACGGCGTTGTTTTATAACGTCTCTTTTGCGGTGCTATTTTGCCCCTTATGTATGTCTTAATTTGTGAGATTGAAAACTGATGACCTTGAAATTTTTATTTTTTTTTTATATACCAGATAAATTATTAAAAGTAATGCACTTGTGATAATTTTCGTTCAATCTACACCCCGTGAAGAATATTCCAGATTTTTTTCAAAATTTTTTGATCTGTACTTTTCGAGATAAGGTGGGGGAACACCGACTTTTCGCGATTTATTAAAAATAATACAAAGAAAAATGTGCGCAACTATTACATTATACATACATTTTTTACTCGTGTTTTCACAAGCTTTCATTTAACACCACACTCGATGACCTAGTAAAAATTTTTTTTTCCACTTCCGATTTCACCCCCCAAAACTAACCCCTTAAGTCAAAATTTAACTTTCAAAACTACACAGCTCTGATGAGGCCATCAATTCCTATATTATTACCAAATTTCAACTTTCTATGACAAATAGTTTCGGAGAAAATCGGGTGTGACAGACAGGCAGACAGACACCGAAGTCATCTTATGTTTTGGGGCAGGGTATACATATATATATATATATATATATATATATATATATATATATATATATATATATATATATATATGTATATATATATATATATATATATATATATATATATATATATATATATATATATATATATGTATATATATATATATATATATATATATATATATATATATATATATATATATATATATATATATTTATCGCTCACCTCTCCACCTGAATAGGGATTTTACCCTTTTTCATATCCTAAGGATATGATGATGAAATACAAAAGGGTATACGGCAAGGTGACACTCTGTCACCAAAGTTATTTACGCTTGCTCTGGAAGATGTGTTTAAGAAGTTGAAATGGAAAAAAACAAAGGTGTTCTGGTGAATGGCAGAAGACTAAACCATTTGAGATATGTCGATGATATTGTCTTAATCGCCAAAAACGTTGAAGAACTTCAAACAATGATAACAGAAGTAGAAAGAGAATCATCGATAATCGGTCTGAAAATGAATATACAAAAACCAAAACAACGTGTAGAGAAAATCCACATATGACAGTTCGACAAGAATAACTCGAAAACGTTGACAGATATGTTTATCTGGAACATATGTTGACTCCAGGACGCGAAAATCAAGCTATGAAGATCAATAGACGAAAAAGATTGGCATGGGCCTCTTTTGACCTTGAAATTTTTATTTTTTTTTATATACCAGATAAATTATTAAAAGTAATGCACTTGTGATAATTTTCGTTCAATCTACACCCCGTGAAGAATATTCCAGATTTTTTTCAAAATTTTTTGATCTGTACTTTTCGAGATAAGGTGGGGGAACACCGACTTTTCGCGATTTTTTAAAAATAATACAAAGAAAAATGTGCGCAATTATTACATTATACATACATTTTTTACTCGTGTTTTCACAAGCTTTCATTTAACACCACACTCGATGGCCTAGTAAAAATTTGTTTTCCACTTCCGATTTCACCCCCAAAACTAACCCCTTAAGTCAAAATTTAACTTTCAAAACTACACGGCTCTGATGAGGCCATCAATTCCTATATTATTACCAAATTTCAACTTTCTATGACAAATAGTTTCGGAGAAAATCGGGTGTGACAGACAGGCAGACAGACACCGAAGTCATCTTATGTTTTGGGGCAGGGTATACATATATATATATATATATATATATATATATATATATATATATATATATATATATATATATATATATATATATATATATATATATCGGATGTGACAGACAGGCAGACAGACACCGAAGTCATCTTATAAGTGTTCCGTACGGAAAAAACTGAAGAGTTAATTAGTTGTTGAAATAAAATTGAATTGGGTACAACCGTTGCGCCCTGAAAGATAAAGCGGGTAGTTCAGTGAAACGCTAAATTTAAATATAGAAGGGTATATATATTAACAAAATAAAAATTCCTACCTTTATTACACTCTTAAAATTATTTCTACTAAATAAAAAGCCCTTAGGCTAGAAGAGTGTACACTATTGCATAGAAACTTTAAATTAGGATTATTAGGTTTTTAATAAAAGGCTTTATAAAACATGATATTAAAAGTTTGTGAAATTTACTCCGCGGATTACACGTGTTGAGTAGTCGTTGGAAACACACTTGTAGACAGGAAATGAGATATTTAAACTGGTGTACTACTGACTTACTGATTGGTTCCTCCTCATGGGTTTTCCATAACCTACTTGGCCTCTCCTGGTGAGATTATCGTAAAAATATTGTCTCAGCCACTACCATCCTAGTCTCGTTTGGGTAGCTAAACACTTTTTGATGCCTGAGGATGAGCGGTATATTTAAAGAAAGGAAAAAGGCCTTAAACTTGAGAGCTAGAAACGACACCCACTACTGCATCACTGAGAAAAAGCCACTCTGGCGCGCTGGAGAAAAAAGCCACTACGGCCTACTACGGGAAAAGCCCTTAAAAATTTCATCTGGCCGTTTATATATCCTTTCCCCTTCTTCGAAATGAAATCTTTAAAATGGCTTACTTCTGGGATTCAAAATCAACGTAAACCAAACAAATCAGGTCAGCAACACGTTATACACGGCCGAGCCACACTGTTCAAAAATTTAAATCACAGTTTTAAGCTACACTGCTCAAAAATTGAAATCATTGCAATAAGTATAAACATGTAATAAAATATAAATTACAGGAAGAAAAACAGTGTCGTAACATAATCTTAAAATCTAAGAAAAAATTAATGTTACAGCTTCTACTGCGTACTCTATAATATTCTTTAATTTCGTTTGTTCACGTATCCACATTTTATTCCGATCATCTATCTTTCGTGTGTCTCTGAGTCCAAACTAGTTTTTGTATATCGGCTTTATTCAGTGTCTAAGTTTCAGTACCATATATAATTAAGGGTAGGATACAGTGGTCGTAAACTTTGGCGCACCATCCAAACCTGATTCTTCTTGAAATATCATCCGAGACACTGTTTCTCGTCGTAGTAATTTTTTGCTCCAGTTACACATAATCCTTAACAATCTCGAGAGCTGTTCCTTTCAAATTTATAACTCTGTAGTTATTAGCGTTGGTTAATATTTTTGTATTACTTTTATTCATATTAAGACCAATTGTCTTTGAGTGGTAATTTAACTCATTTATCATTACTAAGTTGGGAATGTGGAATCTTTGGCACAATGATACTACTCAGTATATATTACCACTACACCAAACACTTTATTTTTGCACTCGACGCGCGTTTCGCTAACCATGTTAGCTTCATCAGGAGCGATGATTGACTGTCAAACATCGCTCCTGATGAAGCAAACATGGTTAGCGAAACGCGCGTCGAGTGCAAAAATAAAGTGTTTGGTCTAGTGGTGATATATACTGAGTAGTATCATTTATCATTACATCATACATCTCATGTGGATTACTCCTGATGACTACAGTATCGTCTGCGAACCCTAAACGACTCAGATACACACCATTTATCTTTAGGCCCTTCTTTGTCCAATTTAGTTGGCGAAATATATCTTCTAGAGGTGTAATAAATAGGTTAGAAGAGATTGTATCTCCCTGTCTTACACCTCTTCCTATACATATTTATTCTGTATTAGGTTTTATGTACATCCTTGCATTTTCATATATATATCCTTGATTAGGGTAGTGTATCTAGAATCAATTCTACAGTTGTTCAAGCCTTCTCATAGTCTATGAAGGCTATGTAGAGTTCAAAATTGTATTCATCGCTCTTCTCTAAAATATTTCTCATTGTTTATAAGTGGTCGCATGTGCTATAGCCGGATCTAAAACCAGCCTGTTCGCATGACTGGTAGAAATTTAATTTATTTTTTAATCTATTGAAGATGATTTTAGTCAAAAGTTTATAAATCTGAGATAGTAAGCTAATCGGGCGGTAATTGTCTAACTTTCTGATATCTCCCTTTTTGTGTAGAAGTATTACTTCTAATATATGTCATAATGTTTGTATTTTGCCAGTTTCTAGACACATGTTGAAAAGTTTGTCCAATTCTGAAATACAGTATATGTTTAATATTATTATCCGATTAATCAACAAGAGCCCCTACGAACCTCCAGACTAGGACACGACTTCCACTAGGCCTAGTTGCGGGCTGGTGTTGGTTTTAGGACGAGCATGATTTTTTATAATTTCTTTTTTCGTTTCCCCCAGATGACCTTTAAGGAGCAGGACAGTACGGGCTTCAACAAATCTGGCATGAATGATGTTGAAAATAAAATTTCATAGGTATATACAGAATTGTAATGGAAAAATTAGCGAAAAAACATTTTGATCTTAAGCTTACATTCTTGGGAACCATATTTATCAAAACTGGTTACTAGTTATTCACTTTTGGGGTTGACAGAAAGAGACAGACGTGCTATTAGGGCTACCTGGGTCTGACAAAATGTGTATCTTGGGTTCATCATTCATCTGAAGGTGCCAGACTTGTCAAAACATAAAATAAATCAAGATTTCTTGAAAAATTGGGCTTCTTGGTGAGATATCAATACTTTTTTTCAAATTAATAAATCCTTTTTGTATTTGTAAAATAAATGAATGCATACACAATTCTTTAAAAAAACTTTTTAACAGTGAGATAGTTACTGCTAGTGCTACTATTGACAAGTTTCAATAATTGAACACTAGGGATTCTAGTATGATGGACGAAAGACGATTACAGAAAACAAAAGATGTCTCAAAGTACAACGAACTAAACAGAATAATACATCGAAAATGTAGACAAGCTTAGGAAATCTGGTTAAGCGAGAAATGCCGAGAAATAGAGGAACTGCAAGAGAAACATGACACATTCAACCTACATAGAAAGGCGCAGGAATTGGAAGGAAAAAAAAAAAACAAGAAACAATTCTGAGAAATGGGAGTAATGAAATTATACTGGATATTAAAGCTCAAATAAAGATATGGGAGCAATACATAGGACAACTTTTAAATGGACATAGATCAGACAACTTAAGCTAAGCAGGGATAATGAGAGCCAGAAATAACAAGAAGAGAAGTTATTCATGATATACAACTACAGAAGGATGGAAAAGCAGTTGTCCAGATGAGATTGCTAAAGAAATCCTCACAATATTTCGGATGAAAGTCCATTTATTAATCGACGGGTATCTTATTGAACAAGATCTATAAAACTGGACAAATCCCTCTTGATCTCCTAAAGTCGACCTTCATCCCAATTCCTGAAAAGTCAAAATCAATGAAATGTGACGATTATCGCTTAATAAGTTTAATGTCTCACTTTCTCAAGGTATGCCTGAGAATCATCGATACCAGAAAATGTGAAGTAGAAATAAATATCACACATTTCGGATTCCGAAAATGGGTACACGGGAAGCTTTATTATCATTAAATATACTGGTCCAGCATTGCAAAGATATGAATGTAAATGTATATGCATGTTTTATAGATTACAATGAAGTTTTCGACTGTGTTATGCACGAGAAATTAATAAAAATTCTAGCAATAACAAATATAGACAAAAGAGATCTAAATATTAGTAAAAATCAGTACTGGAATCAACCAGTGGAAGTTAAAATTGAGTTGGAAAAGTCCGAAAGCATAAAAATAACACAAGGTGTAAAACCGGGATGCATTCACGACTTTTAGTCAATTTTTATTCTGATGCTGTGTTTAATGAGGCCCTCCATTAAGAAGTAACCGTTAATGGGAGTACACTGAACAACATACGATATGGTGATGATACTGTTCTATTAGCAAATAATATCAAAGATCTCCAACAACCGATCAATCAAGTCGTAACAGCCAGCGAAAGATTGGAATTAACTATGAATATAAGAAAAGCCAAGTGGATGGTAATAACTAGAGATGTCAATATTGTAACTATAGGATACAAAGCACCCGTTACTAGTCTGGATCCGAAATACCGGGTAGTCAACAATAAATGTACCCGGTACACATTGATGGCTGGAGTCCGCTGCTAACCAAACTAAAACTACCAGTGCCATACCGGTTGCGGTAGATACCTACTTGTCTCCACGAAATATATCTCGTCTTCATCGGTGATGTTCGGTTTCAGTACATTCGGTATCAAAAGTAATGATCAACAGGGTAACCTAAGTACCGAATACCACCGACTAGTGCAGGTAGCTATATTGGCAACTACGTAACGAGATCGGTAATTTGTACCTGGTACAATGTAACGGGTACTTTTTAAGAAATACCGGGTACCGTAAATATTCGAAAGTACCGATACTTGACATCACTAGTAATAACAGAGAAAAATCTACCACCAGAATCCCTCAAAATCAGGAATAACACCGTAGAACAGATTTCCACATTTAAATATTTGGAAACCAATATAAATTACAAGTGGAACCCAAGAAAGGAAATATATTCCCAAAGTGAATAGGCCCGAATAACATACAGGAATAAATTTTTCCAACGAACAAATCTCAATCTCGAACTCCGAATGAGAATGATGAGAGCGTATGTATTCTCCGTGTTATTGTATGAATGTGAGTACTGGATGTACATTTATAGACGCCTTCTTCGCGTCTCCTGGGTACAGGAAATAAAAAAAAAAACAGAAGTACTGGAAAGAATGAACAAAATGAAGGAGTTACTAACAACCATAAAAATAAGAAAAACTCAGTACTTCGGACATATAATGTGGGGCCCAAAGTACGAATTGCTACGTCTGAATATTAAAGGCAAAATAAAGGGCAAACGATGGATCGGAAGACGACACAATTCTTGACTGAAGGACATGATAAGGTGGTTTGAATGTGTGGGTGATATTTTTCGAACAGCAATTTTTAAAGTTCGTTTTTAAAGTTCGTTTAGCTATAAGGATCGCCAACCTTCGCGAGAAGACGGCGTCGTAAGAAGAAGAGATTCTAGTGAATATTCATTTCGAATTCTAAGTTAAGTAATGGATAATGATATCGAAATAATCGCTCTCATCGGTTGTAATATGAGTAATTAATGCTGAATGAATTCAAGATCTACTTATTTCGGAATAGATCCTTCTCTTCGTTAGTTTTTAACTGTAACCAGCTGGACAAACTGACATATTTGTTGGACTTTAATCAGCAAATACAGTGAAACTCCTCTTGGGCGGACACTAACGGAACCGATCGAAAATTTCCGTTCAAGAGGGATGTCCGCTTAAAAGAAATACAAAAAAAAATCGTTTTTTTAATGAAAACTGTAATTACAGAATTTAAGACATTTAAAACGTATACTTATGTATGTACATATTTTTAAAATAAACAATAAACTTAAAACTTAAGGAAAAAAACAAAAATTTGTTACCTTTAGATACATATAAAATATAATAGGATAGATTTATACATATGAAATGAAAGGTCACTTTAATGACGGAAAGAAGCTTTAAAGACTCTTCATCTCCGTGATCTTCGGCAAAACTTTTAAGCTGCTTGTTTAGGGTAATAGCTTCACCATAATTTGGGATAGCATCTGTTGGTACTGGAACCTCATAGACATCAGAATCTTCTGAAAGTCCTTGTATTTCAACTGGATTTTCAATTTCTTGTTCTGGATCTAGATTTTCAACATACAAATGTTCAAAAAAATCATTAAGGTTTTCATTATCAGTCAACAAATTCTTATTTTTGAGGATATCTGCAAGTACTTTAAGTGGTAAGTCATTTTTTAGATCAGTTGTAACAGCCTTAGTTAGCTGGTCTTCATTTTTCATATTTTCATGCTTAAATCCCGCTTTACGGAAGCAATTTTTAACTGTTTCCTTGGCTACTTGTTCCCAAGCAGTTTTTGCAAAGTAAACTGTATCCAGTGGCGTAATTTTCTTAATTAACTCAAAAGCTGTACCAGCAGTTTCAATGTTTACTATCAGGTGTTTTAGTATTAGACTTCGGCAATAAATTTTAAAATTTTTTATAATTCCCTGGTCAAGTGGTTGACAAGCTGATGTACAGTTAGGGGGCAGAAACAAGATTTTTATATTTTTTAAGCGGACGTCTTTTAGATGAGATCCTGCATTGTCTAAAAATAACAAAATGTTTCTTTTTTCTTTTGTCATTTTCCAATCATGATCTTGCAACCACTCTGTCATAATTTCTCCTATCATCCAAGCTTTCTTATTATATTTCCAAGTTACAGGCAGGTTGTTTATGTTAATATTTTTAAATGCTCTGGATTTAGCTGCCTTACCAATGACTAAGAGCTTTTCTTTTTCGCCCGCCATATTTGCACAATGCAAAATTGTAAACCAATCTTTGGGTTATTTACGACCAACACATTTTTCTTTTTTTAATGTCAGCGTTTTGTTGGGTAGAGCCCTAAAATACAGGCTTGTCTTATCGGTATTATAGATGTCTGGTAATCTCTGTGAATATCCCTTAATTAAAGAAGGGCATTTTTCCCAGAATAATGAAACATCTTCAGAAATAACCGAAGCTCCTTTTCCTGAAATCGCTTTAAAACTTATGTTGTGGTGGATTCTAAATTTATTAAGCCAACCAGAAAAAACACCGAACGTAGAATATCCCAGACACTCGGCTATTTCTTTTGCTTTGCATCGTATTAGTGGACCTGAAAAAACATTAACAATAAGTTTTTGCATTTCAGGACAAGCCTACTGATACTTTCATCCCTTTCATCCATTCTTTAAGTTGATATGAAAAGAAAATCATACGCACTAAAACCTTATCTAAAAAAAATAATTCATGTGCATACCTGTCAACGGAATCCCCTTATGGCGAGCTGCTATAAACCAATTATAACACAACTTCTCAATTTTAGTACCATCACTAGTCAAAAAGCTTCTTTTTTTATTCAAATTGCTGTTCCACATCCACTTGTTTAAAAGGAATTCTTTATGTTTAATTATATCAGCAGCTTATGTTTTTCCGGTATTAAAACGGATAAGTCCCTTACACTTAACTTTTCCTTATTGTAAACTTCAACAATCTCAATTTTTTGTTTAAGCGTAAGAATTTTTCTATTTGGAGCCATTTCTACAATGACTGTGTCGCCCATTGTGTCTCTTTTTCGCATAGGCACCAGACTAATATTAAATCCCCGCGTGTACCGAAAAATTGGGATCGGTAAATCCTCAGTTTACTCGGGGAAGTCCCTCAGTGAAGGGAGGCAACGACGTTGGCGCGCAGTGCGATTGGAAAACGCAACAGCGATATTCGCCACAGAAAAATGAGACAAGGCGTTTATTTTTTATTGTTTTCTGTCCGGTTAAGAGAACATTTTTTTGTGTCCGCGTCCATTCAAGAGAATGTCCGTCCAAGAGGGAGGTGACACAATGCCAATTATATGATAGTCGGTCGGGACCATGACAAACTGTCCGTTCAAGAGAGGTGTCCATGTAAGGTGACCGCGATGCGGAATTTCACTGTATATAATTTACCAAGTAAGATCAAGCCGAACCGATTCCGACAGCATAAGATGCGATGACTCGCAAGAGATTTGCGTCCTTAGCAAAGAATAACAGGGGTTTTTGCTGGTCGAGGAATGATGACAATTTATTAATTAATTGAAAGAATGATAAACCATTCAATCTTGATCTCAAGCTGGGTTTTTTTTCTGTCGTTTTTTCCCAGTAAACAACAACTTAAAAATCGCATCGAATATAATCAACTAATAGTAGAAACACCTTATATCATAAAATAAATAAAGAAAATATCATGTAAGACCTTATCGGAAATGATAATTTCATAAACAGACACACAAGGTTCTAATACCAATGGCAGAACACCAGCCGCCGTAAGGCATTCCATACGAATGAGGATGCTGTTAAAGCACCCTGTATTCGTAGAATCCATAGAATATAAGAGAAAATGTATTTAGAATCTTGTAAGGACATTTTGAATAATAAAGAAATTGTTGAATTTGAATTTGAAATTGATTCAATCTTGATAAAACGTAAAACAAATTGTGCTTGGTAAATGCTATATTTTGTTTAAGGTTTTGACAGGAAAAGTTTCAGATGCAAAAATAACACAGTGGAATTGCTAGGGTGTAGGGCACCAATAAATCGCAACGCGGGTAAATTGAACTTCCAACGCGGTCGGTGGTCTTTGATCGATCGAAACTATCTAACAGATAGCACAACAAAATAAAATAACATTTTTAAATGATTTTTAATCGCATCTTAAAATATTATGAGCCTATAAAATAAGCGTTGTACACTTTCAAATTTAAAGTAAAGAAAAACTATAAAATATCATAGCATATGGATGAGAAAAAAGTGTTTATGTGTCTTTTATAGCTCCCTAACCAAACACATAACTTTGAAAAACGAAAAATCTGGGAGCTAAGTAAATGGTAATTTCATTTCGATTTATGGCATTGTTATTCTTTGTTTGATGCTATTTATGCTAATAAGCTCCTGGAGATTATTTGGGTCTAATTAATGAAATAAAAAGCTTGTCACCTACCGGTTTTACGGCCAATATTCTTGGAATTTTCTTTTCAAAAAATTTAATCAATTTGTGTGAGGTATTTTGAATTTTATGTGGTTATAAAATGGTAGTGACTTTTTTACGAAGTTTTAACTACTTGTTCCATTGGTAAAACGATACGGGTTTAGGAAATACGAGGGTAAATCAAATATAAATCGGAATTTTTCTCTCCACTCTCTTGAGATAATCCGATCGCCTAGCCTTCTTCATTATTAGTTGAGTAGATGTGTCAGGAATGGGAGAAACCACTCGATCAATTCTTTCGAACGATTTTGTCGTCAGTAGCGCCATGTCAGTGCAGGAGGTACCAGTGTCGATTGAACAACACATTGTTACCAAGTTTTTAACGTAAGAAAACGTAAAACTTTTTGAAATTTTGCGAAAACTGACGAAATAATTCGATAAAAAGACACTTTCAGAAACCCAAGTCTATGACTGGCACAAGAAATTTCCATGTGGCCGGAAAACGGTGGAAAATGTAAGTCATTTTCGCCATCCTCGGATCAGCTTCATTGAAGTTGGTATATCGTTCGGAAATATACAAAAAGTTATGACGGATTGCGGAAAGTGTCAGTAAGGTGGATTCCTCGTTTACTGACAGACTCACAAAAAGAAACCCACCTCAGAACCTTAATCGCATGATATTGAGCAGACGGAGAAGAATTTTTGAGGGACCTTATTACCTGCGACGAAACATAGATACACCATTACTCTCCTGAATCGAAAAGAGCAAGCATGGTGTGGACCAAAGCTGGAGAAAGATTACCCCCTAAAGACGAAAACTAGGCTCTCTGCTAGGACAGTTCTCATAACCGTCTTTGGGATTTCAGGGGCATATTACTCATTGATTTTCTCCATTAGCGGCGTACCATTAATGCTGCCTACTGCTGCCAACTCCTTAATCAAATAAAACTCGCTTATCGACAAAAAAGGCGAGACATTCCCATTTGGAATGTGGAACTGCTTCACGATAACGCTCGACCACACACAGCTGCATTAACTCAACAAAAATTGGAACCAGCAACCCTTGGAACACCCGCCCTACAGCCCGAATTTGTCACCTTGCGACTTTTATTTGCGTGATCCTTTGAAAGAAGCGTTGAGAGGCAATCATTTCCAAAAATAACAAAAGCGTAGAATCGTTCATGCGCAATTGGCTCCTGACGCTTTATTTTACGATGACGATATTAAAAAACTTCCCTTTTGGTAGGAAAAATGTGTTTTAATAGGGAAGACTATATAGAAAAATAAGATTTTTTTCATTATTGTAAAAATAATTTTTTAAAAAAAGAATTCCGATTTATCTTTACCCTCGTATAACTTTAATTTCACTTAAAAGTAAATACGCATTACCATCGAATACAGTGAAGATCTTTTAACATTAATGTGACTTGACGCGATTCGTTGTAGTAACTAGTTGTTGCAACTTTGTTTCACCTCAGCATACCCACAAAATACCAACAAAACAATGAAAATACGTTCTTAAGTATGATTCTATCAGAGCGACATAATGTCTTGTAAGTGCATATGGATAAAAATGGCACAAATTATTGTGATTCAATGATGAAAATATCTAGGCAGTACTTACTTTACAGTTGTCAAACTTTTTTCTAGTGGTTCAGAGTTTTTTATAAAATTTTTTAATAAATATTGAAACTTCTACTGGTGCCTTTTTCGATTTCTTAACTCCCGACTAGAAATGTACTAGTTATCTAGCGACTAACTAACTTTGCTTTTTTTCTTAAATTCATATAGCACTATATGTCCATGTTCTGTGCTTTCACGACTCTTTCTTTCGAGGACGTGGGAAATTGGAGCTGCTCACGGAGCTTATTTAATATTTGCCTTTTCACGGAATTGTTTAAGTAATCTATATCGGCATTACAACACCCATGTTAATAAGGAAGGGTTTACAAAGGAAGAAACCAGGACCAGAGACCAAAATAGGATATTTCAACATCCTTAGTGGGATATGTATTTCCCACAGGACACAACGGGATGACTTGGCCGGACCCTGATTGTATC
Organism: Pachyrhynchus sulphureomaculatus; assembly: GCA_019049505.1. Taxonomy (NCBI): domain Eukaryota; kingdom Metazoa; phylum Arthropoda; class Insecta; order Coleoptera; family Curculionidae; genus Pachyrhynchus; species Pachyrhynchus sulphureomaculatus. The sequence continues at coordinate 100,649,759 of CM032456.1, forward strand.
AATCTTAAGGTGTTCCCATCTAAATTCCAAAGCTTGTTTACGGTTCTTTGCCCAATAGTTTATTTCACAAATAAGGGGCCGCTAATCTTGAAGGACCAGTGGCCTTTCTGTACAGCTACCTATCCTTAAGTTTCAGTTTTTTTGAGGCACAGGCCTTTTCCCTTTTACTACATGACGTGTGTTACCAGTACTTACGCGACTCATGCCTTCAAGGGCGTAGGCAATAGGATCTGCTAGCAGCGCTTATATAACAGTTGAGATCTCCCAAGATTTTTGAAGTACTTTATATTGTTATTACAGCATCTAGCCGGGATCCATTACTAGCCTTGGACTACCACTGTTAATAAGGAAGAGTTCGCAAAGAAAGAAATCTAGACCAGAGTCCAAAATAGCAAGAAATTATTAGGATGTTTCAACAGCCTTTGGTGGGGCAGACTCATAGAGCACAACACGATGACTTGGCCGGACCCTGGGTGAATCAGTCTAAAGATGTTCCCATCCAAATTCCGAACCCTGTTTATAGTTTTGAAGTAAATGGCACTAGCCTATTGGCTTAACCTCGATCTTGGAAGGCCAGTGGCCTTTCTGTAAAGTTGCTAATTCTTAGGCTCCTGTTCTATTAAGCTCAGGAAATTCGCCTTTTTCCGTTCTGCAACATGACATGTATTACCAATGTTTACGCGGGTTCTGCCTTCGAGGACGTAGGAAATAGGACCTGCTGGCGGAGCTTATATAACATTTCCTGGAATATCTTCAGTACAAGTAAGTGCATTACAGTACCTACCCAAGTTTCATTGCCAGCCTTGGACCACCACTGTTAATAAGGAAGTGTTTGCAAAAGAGGAAATCAGTGCCAGAGTTCAAAATAGCAAAAAAGTAATGGGATGTTTTAACAGCCTTTGGTGAGATAGACTCATAGGGCACAACAAGACAACTGTGCCGGATCCTAGGGGAATCAGTCTTACGTTATGATTCACAGCTCTGCTTAGATGGTTTATCAGAAACATAAAATTAGATGTGAGGTATTATTATCGTTAATAGTCTAATAATATCCTAATGTACTTTTTTGATTAAAATTAAATCAATGTAAATATATTTTAACAAACATTGCTACCTACTGTTAATTTGTAAGTGGGTTGTTTCACAATGACTGTTAAAAATATTTAATAATCGTATACTATACTTTAAAAACCAAATTTACATATTATGTGCTACTGTGTATTCAATTCAGGCGGAGAATATGAATAAAATTTCCAATGCAAATGTCATTGAAATTTTATTTACGAAGACCACCCTTTCCGGAAATAGAGGATTTAAGCTCCGATCCCTGATTTTAACACTCGATAGTGCGATAGCTCAAACTTTTAATAAGTTTTTTACGGTATACGGGTTGGTACAAAAAAGTGTGCAACAAATGGAGAAACTTGTTTATTTACAATTTCTCAGAACCTACGCATTCCGAAAAAAAAATTTCACCGGAAAAATACCTCAGAGGATATAAAAAATATATCATTTAACAGATATATCAAATTGACGCATCTTTAAGACTACAAAACTACGAGCAAATATGGTTAATAATATTTTTTCTGGATAATTTATATTAGACTGATGTTCCATGATGCAGACCGTAAGCCATATCTCTCTTACAGTGATGTAGCCCGGTTGAAGCGGCAGATAGGGCGCATTGATACAAAGGGCTTTTCTTTAAGCGATGGAGAAACACTAAAGGCTACTTATAGAGAGAGCGTCAGGGGTTGGTTGTACACCTTCTTCAATTTAGAGAGGTGACAGACCTATAGCTTTTCATAAGGACAACAGCCGTCCAAATTGAATCCCGATAATATGGTCCCACTCTAAAATTATTGAACATCCCAAGGTAAATTGATCTTGCTGGTGTTATTACCGAGCAAGACGTCATTAGATGAAGAGTTTCTCGCTCTTTCAAGTACCATCTGCAGTCTTAATCATCTTCAGCTCCGATACAAGTTAGATGTTTATTCACATGACAGTGTCCAATAAGGCTTCCTGTTACTATCTCAAGTCTTCGAGTTTAATTGGTATACTCAGGGTTAGGACCCCTTTAAGAAAACACATCTTCAATATATGCATCGTCCCTATTGTAGGTTCCGTGGTACTCGCTAGAGCTTCTATTTATGCCAGTGTCGGCCATTTTATTTCCTGGACATTCCTATGTCTAGGTACCCAGGTAAGAAGCATGTTGTTTCTGTCTGGCAAGTTTACCAGCAAGTCTTTACATTCACTTACAAGTTGTTTGATTGTTTCAAGGACAACAGGACAACTCCACTGTCGGAACAAATACATATGGTCATCCATAAAGTTGGCGTAAATTTTCGTTTGAAAAACCGGTGCATATCTGACCAGCGACATTGAAAATTTGGTCCTGTCTATGACTACCAAACGTTTGCTTTCGCGTACTTTCTCTATTTAATTGCGACAGATGATTCTGCTGGTCTATTCTTCCCCTCCTGGCATTAAAACCTGTAACAACTTGACGTTAGCTATCATCCACAGTAGAGGGCAGCCCTTCACTGTTCTAGAGTCGAGATCATTAAGCCTAAGTTTGTCTGATTTTATAGAACTGGAACATTCATATGATTCAATATCAAAACTAAAGCTAGAGCCCAACGTCATTGTTTCCAACCTTTTAATAATTTTTTTTGGCATCGCGCTACAGAAGCGACGCGTGTGCAAAAAAAAAGGTTCACGTTGGTCTTGAATGGCTGTAAATTGTTCTCGGTGGAAAACACAGACCTGGGCAAATCATTCCAAAGGGATGAGCTGCTCCATATAAAAGACTGCTTGAAAAAGGATGTAGGAGCAGTAATATGTTGAACTTCATGCAGATGTAAGTATTAGCGCGACTTGTATTCCTAACATGCACCACCCTGGGAAGAATTAAACGGTCTACATCCATATAACACTTTCCATGAAAATAAACTCAAGTCGTCAACCGTTTTTCAAAGTTCCAAGGAATCAGGGTTGCTGGTGTGTTCTGGGTATCCAATCAGGCGAACCGCTCTCTTCTGAATAGAATCCAATAAAGTGTATAAGGTCAGTCAATAAGTTTTGAAAGCGGAAAAGAAACAAGATGAATTAATGAGTAGAAATTCTTCAGTATAATCTCCCTTAAGCTGAATACGTTTTTTCCAGCGATTTTCCAATTCTCTCCATCTCTGAAGTGGTTTTCTGAAAGACCTTCAAAATACCCATCTACGGATACTATCACCTCATCATTTGTTGAAAAATGCTTCCCAGATAGAAATTTTTTGAGGTTTAGGAACAGATGGAAGTCAGGCGGAACCAGATCTGGCAAATAAGGTGGATGTTGCAACAATTCATGCTTTAATCCGACCAGTTTTGCCGTTGCCGAAGCACCTCTGTGAGCAGGTGCATTGTCATGATGAAGGATGATTTTTTTCTTCTGCAAACCGGGCCTTTTTCAACAAATTTTTTATCCAGCTAGTCCAAAAGGTTGCAATAATACTCTCCTGTGATTGTTTTACCGGTTTAAAGGTAATCAATTAACAAAATTCCTTTTTCATCCCAGAAAACTGATGCCATAATTTTTTTGGATGAGTTTGACCACTCTGGCTGCTTTGAAACTGAACAACCGTGCTTAGTCCACCGTACGATTTGTTGTCGTAGTTCAAGATCACGCTGGTAAACCCAAGTCTCATCCATAGTTACAATCGACGCAGAAAATCAGTTGTGAGACGAGCCAAATGTGTTTAGAAAGTTTCTTTCGAGTGCGTTTTTGGTACGATGTTAGTAAACGAGTGTGAATAACTTACTCATACCCGAAACATTAGTTAAGATCTCATGTACTGATCCATGTGAGATGCCTATAGTCTCAGCTAAATCATCCACGGTCAATCGACGGTCTTCCATTACCATATTTTGTACTTGCACAACAGTTTATTCCATTGTTGCAGTTTTTGGGCGTCCTAAACGTGGATCATCATTGACGCTTGTACGACCACTATAAAGTCCATCTATGAACAGTTGGAAATGAAGGAGCACTTTCAGTAACTTTGCGTGGATTTCAGTTGCAGACAATCCTTTCAAAACAAAGAATTTTATCACTGCACGATATTTGATTTTTTCATTTTTAAAAAATACTCAAACACGTCTACTTCAACCAGCTGATAAACAATGAATGACTTGATAGCTCAACTTGTAATTTAGGGCGTGTTCATATGACAGATAAAGCTTCAAAATGGTGTTCAATATTTGGTTCAAGTGATGCTCCATAGGTGTCGCTTTCAAAGCTTATTGACTGACCTTATCTTTGGGAGCAGAACCCCAAGCATGGGAGCAGTATTCCATCGTTCGTCGAATTTGAGCTTTTTACAGAATTAACAGTATTTGTAGAGTGTAAAGCTTTCTGGTTGGAAATAATATTCCCCGCTTTTAAGAAGTTCTCTTTGCTATGCATTCAACATGTTAATGCCAAGACATATTTGCCCCAAGTTAACTCCCAACAAGCTGAGGGACGATGCTACAGGAATAGTGTATAAAAATAAAATGGTGCGAATATTTTAATAAATGAATCAGTTCTTGTGTTATTAACTTACATTACAATCAGCCTTTGCATTTTCATGTTTTTAGTAGTCTGTATATTCTTTATGGGATATTTTTTCTCTATCCGCTACAGAAATTGAGCTGGAAACGACCAATATATACGACCGGTCCGAACAGATATTCCAGTAAGAATTTTACTTTTCTCGTGGCAGGTATATGGCTATTTAAAATGGAAAGGTATTTAGGAACTTAAGAATTAAGTTTCTAGTCACACAAAACCCTTTACGCATAATCCTGATACTCATAACTTCAAGAAATTTGACAAGAATTTCTTTATAATTGTTAGGTTAACACTAATGTTTTACATATTCAATGCTGAATGTCTTTTCTAGACATACTAACTGCTTATTTATGAAAATTTAAAATACTTTCCTTGAATAATTTATTGTCAATGTGTCTTATTTTAGATGTGTTGACCACCAAGTAAGAATGGTTATTTATTTATATCTTATAGCTAACTTATCTGAACAAATGAGAACAATAAAAAAATTATTGCATTTTAACCATATATATAGTTGCTTGCTTTAAATTTTATTATAGGAATATAATAAGCTGGACAAATATACAGGATGTTTTTAAATTGTACGCAAATATTTTGTGGTATTACAAGGATGCAGTAAAAATTTCAAAGAAAAGAAAATCATTCCAATACCAAAGAACAGTGCCATTTTTTTATATAGTAATTGGACATTTAATAAGCTTTGTATAGTTCCAGTAGTTTTATGGGAATTTTTCTGGTTTTTAGTTAATATACTTCACAAATCTTCAGTACGATTATTCGTAGTCAAATAAAGTGCAGGGCTAGCAGTCATTATCATTTAATTTAATAGTACGGTATAAGATATGACTAGTCCACTGACGTCCGGTTGCTAGAGCAACCTGTGGCGTAGCCAAGGGAGGCCAGATCGCATACACGCCTCCCACGTTTATGGATGTAAAAACAGAGCTTCTTTTTATTTTCTTAATTTGTATCGCATGAAAAGGTTCTTTTTTGTAAAAAATCTCCATCTCCGATCGTTTTTTAGTGTTCCGTACTGAACACTTATGGGATCACTTCGGTGTCTGTCTGCCACGCCTGATTTTCTCCAAAACTATTTGACATATAAAGACGAAATTTGGCACAAATATAGGAATTGATGGCCCAATCAGAACCGTATAGTTTTGAAGGGTAAATTTTGACTTAAGGGATTAGTTTTGGAAGGTGAAATCGGAAGTGAAAAAAAATTTACCGGGACATCGATTTGGGGTGTCAAATGAAAGCTTATGAAAACACGAGTTCAATATGATATTATATATTTTAAAAAAATGGCCAACAATTGCTGCATCCGCACTTTATCGCGAAAAGTACTGATCAAAAAATTTTGAAAACATTATATTACTTCATAAAGTGTAGATTGAGTAAAAATTATCATGTTTGATAATTTATTTGGTGAAAAAAAAGTATGGCTTGACAATACGGTGGAGGTTTTAATATAATATTCAGTACATTACGGCTATCACGTCACAAGTCGCTGTACCGAGGGAAAATACATTTATTTTATTTGGGTAATGACTATTTGTTTTACACTTTTATTACTAGATTTTAGTGTATATATATATATATATATATATATATATATATATATATATATATATATATATATATATATATATATATATATATATATATATATATTATATATACAGACCCATATGTCTGGAATAATGATTCCACAGCATCTATTAATCAGTGTATCAAAAAATATTTAAATAAAAGTTATAGGGTGTTATACGGCGCATATGCTGACGTAGATAATAAAATGTTTTGAACTGTCAGTTCGAAGAAATTATGCTATATTATTTTTTTTTAACCCTTGTATATTACTTTATTTTTGAGTACTACTAAAAATTCTAGATATTATTTGTCTAACATACCATATGTCTAAATTGAACTGTTTTGGAATTATTGATATTTGAAATTAAGGATATCAAATTAAAAAAAAAATTATGCTGACTTGTGTCAAACATTTACTGCCAGGCAACGACTTAGCGCGTCAAAAAATGATTTATTGACGAATACATTTATTACTGCATTTTGTGAAACTGCAATTTGAGTGTAATATCACAATGGTGCATTTAACAGAACCTGAAAGAATCACTTTGCTAATGATGGTTCGTTACGAAGACCTTAGGAGAACACAACAAGAGGAATCAATAATGATCCTAACCTAATTCATAATATTGTTTTTTTCTCCCGAGGCCACATTTTGTCTTAACGGAAGCGTTAACAGGCATAACTGCCGGTACTGGTCTACTGAGAATCCTCACTGGATAATCAACAGTCATTCCCAAAGACCACAAAACATAAACGTGTGGGCGGGGATTTGTGGACGTCAATCATTTGTCCCTTTTTTATCGATGGAAATGTTACAGAGCAGCGGTATTAACGGTTACTCCAAGAGCAAGTTATTCCAACTTGTGCAGGTCTTTTTCCCGATGAAAATAATTTCGATACCCCTAACAGGAATCTGTGGTATCAACAGGACGGAGCACCTCCTCACTATGAAATCAATGTTCGTAGATATTTGGATGCGATTTTTCCTAATCGATGGATAGGCAGAAGGGGTGCTGTAGAATGGCCTGCAAGGAACTCCGACCTTACGCTACTCGATTTTTTTTATGGAGTCATTTGAAAACCAAAGTTTACTGAAGTCGACCTGAAATTGTAGAAGATTTACACCAAAGAATTCAATATGAAGTAGCACAAATCACCCCGGATTCTCTGCAAAACTCTGTTCAGGCTGTTTATGACAGATTGAGTCATTGTCTCGCTGTTAACGGTAGACATTTTTTAGCAATAATTAAAAATAAACCTAGAGTATTTATTAATAGTTTTTTCGTACTTTTTTTCTTTTTATTTTCAAATGACAATAATTCCAAAACAGTTCAATTTAGACATATTTATCTAATATCTAGAATTTTTAGTAGGACTCAAAAATAAAATAATATATATATATATATATATATATATATATATATATATATATATATATATATATATATATATATATATACATATTGACTGTGAAGATATATACATGTCAGAGACCTAATTAACTTAGCCCCGGTAAGGATTTTATTTTATTTTAAAAGCAAAGACCACATGGAACACAAACAAACTCTTAGAGTTCTACTGTAGGAAAGGTTTATTTTGATGAAAAGTCTTTCTTCCCCCACTTCTCATTCATCTATTTTTAAATTGGATGTCAATTTTTAAAGCCTCCTCCAGATAATCGATTCTGAGTTTATTGCATTGGGAAGGGTTTAGACTTTTAAAATTCTAATGCAAAAGAGGTTTTTTTTTTAAGGGGTTCCGCCCAAGGTTGTCTATTAGCGCTCCCCTGTCCTAAGTAGCTTTGGCTTTAGTATTCTGTTTTTTTTTGTCCTAACAAAATATTTGTATCCATATTTTCCGTAGTTCTTGACCATGGCCACGCCACTAAGAGCATAACATAAGCAGCTGACTAGTTGGATTTCAGTAGCGGAGACCAAATTTTTAAATTGTGGGTACGGCTCTTGTTCGGACACTAATGAACCAGGCATATTTTATACTTGGATCTTAAATAAAACGCTACTTCTAAGCCACAAACAAAAATGAGATATTGAGTTTTCTTTTGAAAAGAACACCTTGAAGAGACTCGAAAAAAATTCCACCAATTTCAACCCTCCCAAATCTATTATAAAATTACTTAATAATTGTTGTAAATGTCGTAACAAGAGACAGACCTATTAGAACCAAAAAAACCAAATAAAGAAAACACTGATTTAAAATGAGACTCGATTCTTGGTTCTTCGAACAACAAAAAATATGTCTTGTTATGTCGTGGCGTTGTTGTCTCTTGTAGTGATGAATATTTCAGTAAATTTCAACAATTTTAATTTAATCCGCCATCTATTCACTGATCTTTTAAACAGATTCCTATCCGGCGGGACCACATATCAAAGTGGCGCATCGGTTGCCAAAAAAAGCCCACCTACGATAACAATGGGAAATACATTGGCGGCGGTCAAATAAAAGCAAGATTTCTAGTTTTTTTGGAAACAGGGAAAAATCTTAATAGAATCAGTATATTTTAGTATTCCAAGACTCTTTATTTCTAATTAATTTTATTTTTAGAATGTATTTTTTATCTTTGTAGACAAATGAAATAACAAGGCCAACCTAATCATGGGGTGACCCGAGACTTTTCGAGAGTTGGCAGCACAAACAAAAAAAACCCATATGATTTTCAGTTAGTGTCAACTCTCAGAAGATTCATGTAAAATTTTTATGACATTTTGTCTATTAGTTTATCAGTTACAGCTGTTTGAGTGACGCTACTTTTGATTTTTGCAAGACAATTGACCAAAAAAAAAAAGAATTTCATATGTTGATTAAACATTGCTTTTGATGAGAAAAGATACAACCAGAACCCAAAAATGGCTTGAGAAGGTTTATGGTACATCTGCTCCGTCGAAAGCAACTATATGTCGATGGTTTAGTAATCTTAAATGCAGTCGTACAAGCACGATGATGCACCATATTCCTGACGTCCAAATGAGACAGTCATTCCAAAAAACACAAAAAAATACCATATTGTTCTGAGTGCCCACAAAGTAAAAGTGAGAGAGATAGCTGACAACGTGACGGAATGCGTGAGGCATATTTTGCATGAATATTTGGTGCCAGGCACCCTCACGATTAATCAAAAACAGCAACGTGTCGAAGATTCAAAACACTGTTTGACATTGTTTCGCAGAGTGGCTGGAACTACCAAAGAGATAAAAAACACAAACATCAGCTGGAAAGGTTTTGGTAAGTATTTTTTGAAATGCACATGGAATAATACTCATGGGCTGTTGAGAAAGAGCGAACGATCACCGAAGACTATTATGTTGGTTTATTAGACTATTTGAATGGTGAAAACAAGAAAAAAAAGCCGCATATAGCGATGAAAAAAGTTTTGTTTCACCAAGATAATGCACCAGCTTACAACTACATAAAATCGATTGTGAAATTGAATCAGTTGCAGTATGAATTACGTTCTCATCCTCCGAAACTACCAGATTTGGTCCCCATCGATTATTACCTCTATCCAAATTTGAAAAGATGGCGCATACCAAAAAATACTTGTCAAAACCTTTCTTTCTTCCATCATTATTGACGACATTACGGAAACATTCGTCCGAGTTTACATTTGTTTGTGCGTGTTTAAAATGTCTCAGAATATTAAAAAATCCCGCGGATTGTGAAATATGCGTGGTAATTTGTTTCTTAAATGCAAAAGACGCCGAAATTCATTGGTACATTAGTGAAGTGTATAGCGAAAACGCTATGAGCGATGGAATAGTAAGAAATGTTTGAGAGCATCTAACGATGGCCGTACAAATGTCCACGATGAGGGAAGAAATGTGTTTTGCTATAAGCAGGGGGTGTTGCTTGTGGATTTTTTATGTCTGGGAAAATAAATGCGACATGGCATGCTCAGTAGAGGGATCGTTTTGCTTCACGACAATGCTGGTTCACACGTGGCTCATCGAACCCAATATCGCAGCGCGTCATATGGCTGGGAACAACTTGCTCACCCCTCGTATAAAGCTGACCTAGCACCCAATGACTATCATTGGTACCTGCTCTTAAAGAAGCACCTTGGCGGTCAGTACTATGATACCGACGACGACGCCAAATAAGCCGTGCTGCAGTGTTTACCAAACCAGGCGGTAGATTTCTATGGAGATGGAATTCAGAAACTAATCTTACGATACGACAAGGACCTTAATATGGGTGGTAGTAGATTAAGGTTCGGGTTCACGTAAAAATTAAATTGTTAAAAAAATGTCCTTGTGGACTGACTTTAAAAACGGGCCTCATATTATTACAAACTGAACGCCACTGAATCAGAGTCCAAAAAACGGTCCAAAAAAAGAGGCGCACGCTGCCGCTTCTTGCGCGCTGATCCAGCGCCAAATCACAAATCGACCATCGCATATTCAACATTCACTTCTCGCAGATCGCTCAGCTGTTTATTGCCAGACGAGCTGACTTATAAATGTTTTTTTATATTGCCCATATAATACTTATATGCCCCTTGTATTCATATTACGGACCTATGGGGACCTCTGGTCTTGACTGACTGAATATAAATCTTTGCAATAAACATATGATAATTTATGATAAAATAAACTTGATTGTTTTGGTTAGAGTATTTATAGCTGCATAATGCGACATCTGCCCAAATATAAGTAAAAGTTTTCGAAAAGAGAAGAAAACAATTGTAACTGTTTGTTGTCAAAAGTGGCAATCATCATTGGGGTTGTGTCGGCTGTTTTATAACATTTGTTTCATAAGTTGACTAGTTGTAACGGTAAAAGTGACAGGTAAATAAATGATAACCCTTAAAATGTAACCATTCTCCCACCTGAAACATGTAGAAAATTGTTCATAATTATATTGAAACTATACAAGATTTTTCTATCTCTTTCACCCCTCTTCCCAATTAGAATGAAATACCAAAAAATTGATTGTCTAATGTAATTTTTTTTTATTGCACATTTTAGTACATCCTGTATATTTAAAAGTATGCATTTCGAGTATCTGTATTATCTTAATATTAAACATTTTTTCTAAGGCCTATAATAATCGAGATATTGGACTTTATCGCACTACTGGGCCATCGGATGTAAAGGTCTTACCCTTTAGTTTCGGCTTTTAAATACCATTCATAGGTATAAAAAAGTCGGCAGCAAGTCGGACTTGCCCCATTAATATTCCGTAAGGTGATTGCTTTTAAAATACAATAAAATCGTTACCTAGGCTAAGTTAATTAGGTCCCTGTGGAAATACATCTTGAGATTCAATATGTATTTTCACGTTTTTTCTTAGTCAATATTGTATAATAATCTTAGCTACCTATAGCCAATAAATCAATCTAGCTCAATCTAAAATCTAGTAATAAAAGTTTACTCCATATATTAAGCGATGTTTTGAAAGAATTACATTTGCAAACAATTCGATGGGCACGGAGGAATGCAATTTAGATAAATTTTTTGTGCAGTGCCTGTAATTTATTTATTTTTTGTGTGATGTATAGTTAACGTCTTTGTTACCTTTAGTAAATATTAATTCACTAGTTTTCTTTTCTTTTTTTGTATTAAATCGGTGACGCTAAAGTGTCCTTAAAAAAACAAAAACCTCAAACTACCTGTTACAGAGTAAAAATATTCGATAATTGTTTATGCGAGATTTGCAGCTTAAGAAAAATCCTCATTTTTAGTGTTCCATACTGAACCCTTTTGGGATCACTTCGGTATCCGTCAATCTGTCTCTTACACCCGATTTTCTCCGAAACTATTCGATATAAAAGGTTGAAATTTGACACAAATATAGGAATTGATGACCCACCAGAACTGTGTAGTCTTGAAAATTAAATTTTTACTTAAGGAGTTAGTTTTGGGGGGTGAAATCGGAAGTAAAAAAAAAATTACCAGGTCACCGAGTGGGGTGTCAAATGAAAGCTAGTGAAAACACGAGTTCAGAAATATATATGATGTACTCGTACCTTTTCTTTGCAATATTTTAAAAAAATGGCCAAAAATCGCTACCCCCCCCAACCCCCATCTCGAAAAGTACTGATCAAAATATATCAAAAAAATTCTGAAATATTCTCCAAATATGGTATGGTATAAAAAAAAAACTTATTTGGCTTGATATTATAGTGGAGGTTTCTTTCAGTATACTTTTCAGTACTCACACTGGTGGCCAGCGGAGAGATACTAGGAGAAAATAATTTTACATTTACTACCTAAATATTTGTTTAAATATAAACAAATAAAATAAAATTCTTTTCTCTCGGTACCCATGCGTGTGTATACTGAAAAGTATACAATAACAAAACTTTCACCGTATTGTCAAGGAACATAGTGTTTGACAAACGGTGGGAAGAGAATTTCAAAAGAAAGAGCTACAATTGCCTTTTATTCAGACTTCGTTACCGATACTAAATTCTTCAAAAGACATAAGGCTAATTCATAGCCTTAGTCAAGTATTTGAGGGCCACAAGTCGAGCAGTCAAGAAACTGAACTGGAGAAATAGGTAATTACATCAAAGAAATCCCCAAATCGTCAGTAAAATTGATTGAGGAAGAATTACGAATTCGAAAAACATTGAACATACTTTTTGATCACTCATTAGGACTCAAACTTCCTTGGAACAATCGGTAATGGTGGTTGGTTAGGACACAATGAGACTAGTTTGACGATTGAGTGAGACACCATATTCACCTGAGCTAGCACTCTGTGACTTCTTGCCCTTCCAACAACTTCATTTGCCTATGAAGGGAGAACTATAAGACACCATTAAAAATGTTCCAGTGGCTGTAACTACGTCCCTCAACAGTTTCCTACAAACCTATCCAAGAAAAACTCATTTGATAAATTAATACTATCAAATGCTCTATCGAAATCGTAAGAGTTTATATCGGCCTGTATATGTATGTCCATCTAACCAAGCCTGTTTCGTAGGGTTGTAACATTTCTCTAAACCTTTTCTGTTCCATGTTTAGTATTCAGTTGAAAATTATCAAAAATTCATATATGTTTAAGCGTTGTCAATAAAATTCAATAATTCAATTTCTCTCTTATATTTGACGCATGGTTCTAAAAACATAAACTGTATTCAATAAGTTCCAGGGCTACTTTAAATTAAAAAAGACCGGCCAAATGCAAGCCGGACTTGCGCAAGTAGTGTTCCGAACGTTGATTGCTTCTAAAATAAAAAAAAAATTGTAACGGAGGTGTAAAATGAGCAATACAAAACACGCCTCAAATGAGTTTTCAACGAAGTTTTTTTCCAATCTTTGCTGAAAACTAATGACCTCAAAATGATTATTTTTTCTATACAAGATAATTTATTAAAGATAATGCGCTCGTGATAATTTTCGTTCAATCTACATCCTGTGGAGAATATTTCAAAATTTTTCAAGATTGTTTGATTAGTACAGGAGGCTACAGCAATTTTTGAAAATTTTTTAAAAAGAATACAAAGATAAGTGTGCGCAAGATTTATATTATAGATATATTTTGAACTCGTGTTTTTTACAAGCTTTCATTTGACACCCCAGCCCGATGACCTGGTAATTTTTTTTTTCACTTCCGACTTTACCCCTCAAAACTAACCCTTAAGTTAAAAATTAACTTTCAAAACTACACGGCTCTGATGGGGCCATCAATTCCTATTTTAGTGTCAAATTTAAACTTTCTATATCAAATAATTTCGGAGAAAATCGGGTATGACAGACCGACAGACACCGAAGTGATCTTATAAATGTTCCATACGGAACACTAAAAAAACATAATTTTACAAAAAAATCATCTCTATACATGCCTTGGATCATTTTTCTAGTTTCTAGGAGACTTTGCAAAATTCCCAATTACAAAAAGTGTTGAAAACGGCAGTTACAGTCCCCAATAAATCGTTGGCTTGTTAACGTACCCTTAAAATCTGACAATAAAAGAAAATAGACCGGGCTTGGATCTGACGAATACTCATCACAAAAATTGTGATTCAAAGCCAGCGAATGGGTTATTGTTTTTCTTGAAGTGCCATATCCAGTGCGGACGTAGGCGACACCCTTGCCTTTGCCTCTGGTTGGTGCCTTTTTAAGAATTTCCACAGACAGAAAGTACCTACAGTTTAATGCCGGTTCCGAACGACCACAGTGAGAGGGCTTTACTAGGCATGATACTGCGGGTGAGTTGCCATAGCTTTCCCGAGGCTTATTATTATGCAACAAGAATTTACTAAAAGCTTTGTCGCACCTTATATTATTGCCAACAAAAAACATAATCATAGTAATAAATAAATATATTGAAATGTGTTAAAGTATGAGAGGTTGAAGAGGTATGAAACTAAGAGTTTCTAATGGCTGAGATTATATTTAAACACTTTTTTAATAGCTGTAGTCTCTGCACTTCTAAAATCTTTCTTCTTCTTCTATGTGCCTTAGCAAGCACCATGGCGAAGGCTAAAGTTGTTTCCTTCCCACTCTATGACGCTTATCAGTTTTGCCGTTCGGAATAAGTTGAAGTAGTCGGTATTTATCTCCCCTCAATACGTGCCCCAGATACGCAGTTTTTCGGCATTTGCCAATTGACAGGCAGCGCCTTAAGGTACCAGCTCTCCTAAGGGCTTCTTCGTTGGTAACGTATTCCGTCCATGAGGAGCGAACCATTTTTCTGTCCATTTACATCTCAAACGCTCCAAGACGATCCATAATTCTAGCTTTTAACGCCCATATCTCAACACCATGCATCAGCACTATGTAGCACATGCGCTGACGCAATTTTAAGCTTGCAGAGGAACCGCTTTATGCTGTTAAAGGTAGCCCGAGACATCACAACGCGATTTCCACCTCGTTGTGTTCATCCAATAAGCCAAACAAATTTACATTTATTTATAAGCCACTCAGTAATATAATCCGGCGTGTTTAAGTCAGAGTTTATGAATGTGAAGCTAGCACTAGTTCCGAGTTAATCACTATGACCACATAATCAACCGATTTTAACATGAAATGAATATACCCAGCCTGAGTTAACTATCAGTCGCATAGCCAATTGATGGTAGGGGACAGGGGAGGCTCTCCTCCTCTATTCTTATAGGATTAGGAAAAATCTTCCTTCTTTCAAGTCCCGCTTTTTTTTCCCTCTCTCTCAGAGTGTTGAAAAGTCTCCAAACTTTTCAAGTTCTATCGTTTATTGACTTTTTTATGGTAGGTCCATCTGCCCTCACCGTCTCTAATTCGTGGCTAGGTCACTGGAACACTATTGAAACTTTAACATCTTAAAAGGGTACCGTCCTACCTGGCTGTTGTCGTCTAACAATTCTTGTCTACTGTATTGCACCAAATCTAAAATTAGAACCGAATTCTCAGTTAAGAAAGTAGCCCCCTTTTAAAGTCCAGAACTCACTTAACAAGGCATAAAGCTTTATCTTGTTAATCTCAAGTGGCAAACTTGCACAAAATTTAAATTCTTTTTAAATAATAAATAAATTTGTAGGAAAATTATCAGCATAAACACAAAACTTTTTGCCAACAACTAGTTTAACGTAGCCTAAATGTCTACCATTTAGACTGTCATAATGTTGCCGACAAAGACACAGAAAAAATCTTCCCGCATATTTATATCCTTATAAGTACACAAACTACTTAAATCAACATCTTAAAACGACTTTTTGGAGACATTGATGTCCGAGTTGACCTTTTTAACCTCTCTTAAAACACATTTCCTGAAAAATAAAAGTAGTTGCACGAACTAAAGAACTTCTATGAAATACCGCAAAGACTAAAAAGTGCGTATGAAGTCCATTCGCGAGAAAAAAGATAATAAATAAAAGAGAGATGCGGGGGTGAGATACGCATCCGCGGCACTCTGTGATGTGCGAGACGGCGTGATGCTATGTCGACAAATGACAGACGAACAGCTTACGTGATTTGAACAATACATAACATTGACAATTCGGATAACTGTCTTTCGTTAGTGTGAGAATTATTACATTATGTATGTACTGTGAGGGATAATTCTAGAAAAAACGAAAATAAAAATCGTATTACAAGAATATACGAGGGTCATTCAATAAGTAAAGACGCAATTGGTCTCAGCTTAAACCCATTCAACGAAACCGCTCCATATTTCTAGGAGTGCAAGTTGACAACCTTGTGAAGAGTTTTAATCAGCTGTTCGATCATATAATGTAAACATAACCTCAAAATATCCAGTTTACCATTGGAAGACTGCACTTTAGAAGAGCAGCGTTCTTTCATCAAATTTTTAGTAGCAAAAGTGTTAAGCGAAGTAAAATACATTCTATAATATTATTACAGTATGACAAAGTTGTATGAACCGTGCGAAGGTTTACAAGTGAATAGATTGGTTCAAAAGTGGCCGAACAAGAGTGTGTGACGAGTAGCGAAGTGGATGGTCCAGTCGAAGTTTCCGGTCCCTCGTTGGAATCGAGGATTGATGGACTTAGTCGTGATAAAAAGTTAGAGACAAAGTTAAACTAGCTATCAAAAGCAAACGCCGGGGACTCTTGCTAAAAGGAGTCATTCTTCAACACGACATTGTAACATTTCTCTAAACGTTTTCTGTTCCATGTTTAGTATTCTGTTAAAAATAATCAAAGATTCATATATTTTCTCAAGCGTTGTCAATAAAATTCAATAATTCAATATCTCTTTTATATTTGACACATGGTTCTAAAAACATAAAATGTATTCTATAGGTTCCAGAGCTACTTTAAATTACAAAAAACCAGCCAAGTGTAAGTCGGACTTGCGCAATTAGTGCTCCGTACGTTGATTGCTTCTAAAATAAAATTTTTTGTTACGGAGGTCTAAAATCAATCAATACAAAACACACCTCAAATGAGTTTTCAACGAATTTTTTTTTCCGATCTTTACTGAAAATTGATGACCATAAACTTATTGTTTTTTTATTTATCAAATAAATTATTAAAGGTAATGCGCTTCTGATAATTTTCGTTCAATCTACACTCTGTGGAGAATATTCCAATATATTTTCAAAATTTTTTGATCAGTTACTTTTTGAGATCAGGTGGTTACAGCGATTTTTGGCAATTTTTTAAAAATAATACAACGAAAAGTGTTCGCAAGTATTATAAATATATTTTGAACTCGTATTTTTACAAGCTTTCATTTGAGACCCCACCCGATGACCTGTAATTTTTTTTTTCACTTCCCTTAAGTCAAAATTTAACTTTCAGATCTACACTGCTCTGATGGGGCCATCAATTCCTATATTAGTGCGAAATTTAAACTTTCTATGTCAGATAGTTTCGGAGAAAATGGGGTATGACAAACTGACAGACACCGAAGTGATCTTATAAGTACGGAACACTAAAAAAACATAATTTTACAAAAAAAAAATTTTTTTTTTTATTTATTACTGCATCCCCTCTATACATGCCTTGGATCATTTTTCTAGTTCCTTAAAGACTTCGCAAAATTCCCCATTACAAAAAGTGTTGAAAACCGCAGTTACGGTCCCCAATGTCAAAACCCCTAATATTGGATTATTTTTTAAAATATCTAATTAGGTAACTTAATTTTTGAAAGACAGATATAGTTGTAGTGTTGAAAAGCCTAGGGTAGTTTCTGAAAAGTACTTTTTTTAATGACAACACCGTATTTTTGGCATGTTTGACAGATATCGTAA
Organism: Pachyrhynchus sulphureomaculatus; assembly: GCA_019049505.1. Classification (NCBI taxonomy): domain Eukaryota; kingdom Metazoa; phylum Arthropoda; class Insecta; order Coleoptera; family Curculionidae; genus Pachyrhynchus; species Pachyrhynchus sulphureomaculatus. The sequence continues at coordinate 100,667,613 of CM032456.1, forward strand.
TTTTAAACACAAATAAAGGCTATTTTATTAAATTAGACGTTCAGTTATAAACTTTATACCGGTTTCTGAGAGAATTTTACTTCTTCAGATTAATGTTAGTCCTGCTCGATTAAATATTATACCAGTATATGCAACAACAACGGATGATGAAGACAACATAGACAAAGATTTCTACTCCCAGATAAACGAAATAAAAAAAAGCTACCAAAACGTAACAATACTAATAGGAGATTTCAGCTCAAGCTTACCCAAGAAAACTTCAAGAACTGGGTTGGGAGATCTTGCCTCATGCCGCATGCAACCCAGAGCTGGCTCCGTGTGATATTTACCTATTCGGACCTCCCAAAGATGCTCTACGTGGAAAGAGGATCACCGACAATGAAAAAGTACGAGATTGGCTTCGACGTCAACCAAAAGAATTTTTTGCCACAGTAATCAAAAACCTAGCAGAAAGGTGGGACAACTGTATTAACGTTGGAAGGGATTATGTCCAAAAGTAGACCAAATTTTGTGGCAATCCAATAAACCGTTCTTGAGCTAGAGCTATTTGTCTCTTTACTTATTTATTGTCCCTTGTAGTAAATCTAATGATTATAACATTAGAACTGACCTTATACAGGTGAGGTTTTGGGTAAATTAACGTAAAGGACTAAGCTATAAAAAAAAACTGTTATGATTCCGGTTATTTATCGAAATTCCGTAACTTCCCCTATTCTGGTTTTCCATTTCTGATGTTTTTTTTTTATCTTTCTTAATACTACACCTACTAACATTTCAAAAATAGCCTTTTTAGTATCGAATACGTCTTATTTCAACGCAAATGCGTGCAAATTCTGGTAAAATTGAAAACCTTATCTTCCTACTATCTATCAAAAGCCTCAAACAGATCGTGGGATTTACAGATAATTACCGCTAAACGAACGCATCACCTTACATAGAAAAATGACGGGTCCGAGTCGACTTGACAGCAGAATCACATTCCGAAAAAATAAAAGCCGTTTGATAAATTTAACTGTGGAAGTTATTCCTATTGTTGATCCTTAAGGCCATCAGCCGAAAGAGAGCATACAGCCACCATCAAGTTACATGACAAAAACACAAAGCCACCGTTTTCAATCATGCTCATCCTAAGAGGTCAGTGGTGGGTGAAAGAATTTTTACTGGCGAAACAGAGATATTGTCAAGTGATTTTTAAGATATTGTGAAGATGAAAAACAGGCAAATAGGGTAAAGTTTTTATGGAGAGGAAAACGACATCTTCAAAGCTTCTGAAAACCACACAATCACAGCTGTATTAAGAAAGTTTGCTTTTATTGTTAATTTTGGTGTCCCTCAGAGTTCTATCCTGCCTCTTACTCTCCTTCTTCTATACATGAACGATCTACCAGAAAACATCAAAATTCAATTTATACCTTTTCCGAGATTTGAAGTGCACCAAATTCCATGTGGTTTTTTCGAAATTATACGATGTTGTCATACGAGAGTCGCCTTTTAGGTTTTTACAAACGACCCCTAGATGGCGCTATTGAGATGTGACATTTGTTATTGTTAAAACAGTGGCAGTTCAGAAGTTGGCCAAGTACTTTGTTTACAGTGAGCGTTGAAAAAAAAACAGTTTTTTGAGCAAAAGGAAATTACACTTAAAAGTTTTCATTGGATGATTAACGGTGTTGTTCCAGAAAACAGCGATGCTGTGCGCAACAAGACTGAAGAGGATCGGCATGCAACTTACTGTGAGATAGAGGCATCCTTAGGCATATCGAAGTCTGCAGTACATTCGATTTTGCATGAACATTTAGCTGTGAAGAAGACCTGTTCTCCATCGATTCGCCATAACTTGACGAAACTCAAAAATAGACTGTCAATTGAGGAGGAAGGAAATGCTCAAAAAATTCGACCGAAGGCATGCAAAATCCATAGACAACATCGTAACAGGAGACGAAACTTGGATATATTCGTACGAGCCGAAAACTAAGCAGTTGATTGTTGAGTGTTCCATGATGAATTCAATCTAACAAAAGTGAAATTGCGAAGCACTTCCAAGAAAATAATTGCTTATTTCTTTGGTTGTACTGGACATGTTGCAACCATTGCTTTAGAGGATCGAAGAACAATTAATTCAATTCTGAATGGTAAACAACAATTTGTTTGCCTCAAGTCATCGTTGAAATTACGAAAAACAACCGAAAATGTCGCATCATTCTTCATTAGGACAAAGCCAGCTCTCACACAGCACGTCAAACAACTGATTATTTGACGGAGAAAAACATCGAATTAAAGTCTCATTGCCCGTATTCGCCTGATATATCGTCTGACTCCTTTTGGTTCCCCAATGTCAAAAAAAAATGCACGGAGAGCTATTTTCATCACCTAACGAAGCTGTTGAATCTTTCCAAAACTATGTTTTTGAGGTACCAACTTCGAAGTCAAATAAATATTTCGAAAATTGGTTCGAACGCATGCAAAAGTTTATAAATATTAAAAGCGAATATTTTGAAAAAAAAAAATAAAATGATTTCTACCAAAAATTTTTTTCTTTCATTGTTTAGATCCATAACTCTTATATGCCCAAATTGTACACGCTGTTTTTCATTCTACATTTATCCTTATTCGATAGGCGTTATTGATAGCTTCACCTCCTAGAATTAATTTCATAGCTGTGATGGGGTGCTACTTATAACTCTGATGGAACATAAGCCAGCCGCTACGTGGTTGTCTGTCTCTGCTCTGTTTTTACCCACCATTCTGCAGCTCCGTATGTGGAGTAAGGGTTTTTGAAAAGTTCAAAAGTTGCATTAGAAGATTAACTATTTATTTAATATTTGTGTTAAACAGCCAATAAAATAAGTAGATCATCATAACTGAACCTAAAAGAAAGCAGCTAGTTATTAGCAAGTACCAAGCATTTCTTTTGGAATTCTTTATAGAAGTATTAAAAAACAACAAATTGAACAATCAGTTGTACCTAAACATCACAACTCTATAGGACAATGTACGAGAAATCAAAGTTTCTGTTCCTGTCTTTGGTTTTTACAAGTAGAAGGTTAAGGAATCAATCGAAATTTAAAAACACTCTTACAAATGGTAACTTGTAAGAGTGTTTTTACTTATCATGTACGGTGTACATGATAAGTAAAAAACCTATTATTAAAACTGGAACGGTTCATAACATGGTTATCAGCCAAATCAATGTTCTATTAGAAACCGCAATGAGTGCAGTAGAGACAAGTAGAAAACGCTAGACAGAATTGCAACCCTGTTTTCTACAAAAAAATTACCTTACTACGCTTCCTTGCAACATCGCCAAAAAAAAACGAATCATAACACGGGGTCTGATAGTAAAACCTGCTGTAGATACGGACCGGTGTTGTCACATATATTTATTAATTTTATTAGCAGGTGATACATTGCTATATATAATTTATTAAAGTACAAATTTAGAAAATATTCAGCTGTTTCTTATATAATGTTACTTACTTCCTTCTATATTAGCTAAAATTATGCACTTCATTAGATTCGACTTTTAACAACGTTGAGAAAGCAGGTGATTTTTTTCAATTTTGGAAGTATGACAACACCATACATTTAACTAAATCGCTCGTATACTATCAAGTCGGCTTGTTTTCAGGCTAGGTTAGATGTTTAAACGCGTTTTAATGTAAATACGCAGAACTTTGTTGAACACCGATCAGCTATAAAAATTTAGCCTCTTCGGGCTTATTAGATGTTTCAATCTTGAGGAGTAAAGATCCTTAAAGAAAATTCGTTCAATCGTAGGCAAAACATCGGATAGTCTTTTTAATTCAATATGATCTAATATCAAGTGGGAAAATAAAGGAATACTAATGGACGGTGAACGATTAAATTACTTAAGATTCGCAGGTGATGTCACTCTGATCGCCAACACAAAAGAATTACAAGAAATGCTGATGTAATTAAATAACAAGTCTCGAGAAATAGGTCTAAAAATAAACTTAACCTAACCAAATATTTGAACAACGAAAGTGAAGATAACAGCCAAGAACTATTAACAGAAGGTGAAATAATAAGAAAGGTACAAACTTTCATATATTTAGGACAAAACATCGAAATATCAAAAAATAATTTAAAGGCTGACTTGGATAGAAGAGTCTCGTTGGTCTGGTCGTTCGGAAGGTTACAATCTACATTTAAATGAGACAGCCCAAATACAATAAAAGCCAGAGTGTACTGCCAGTATTAACATATGGCATTGAAACGTGGGCTTTAAATAAAAGCATAATATATAAACCCAAAGAGCAATGGCGAGGAGAATGTTAAATATTAGACTCCAAGATCGTATTCCTAACATCGAGATACGAAGAAGATCAAAAGTGACAGATGTAATAAAACGAATATGTACATTAAGGTGGAATTGGGCGGGGCATATCGCAAGGATGAATGGTAACAGATGCGCAGAGGTAGACCATAGACAGGATTGACGACGGACGACATAAAAAGATTAGCTGTACACGACTGGATGCAAAAAGCAAACAACAGAGCTCATTAGAGAGAACTTGGGGAGGCTTACATCCGACTATGGATGGAATAAGCTAATGATAATGATGATGATGAATTCCAAGAACCGTGACTTTTTTTTTGAACTATTAAAATATCAACAATAAGAACAGAAAAACACTGAAACTACCATTAAAATCGATAACATTTAACAATATAATCTCTTAGAAGACCTGCCACTGTAACTTGGCTCTCAGAACAAAAATGAAAATTAATTAAAACATGTTCTGGACTGCCATTCGGACTAGAAAGAGATGAATGGATAAAGGAGCAAGGGAGAACAATGAGCGATCGGGCACCGTGTGACAATACATGATAGATCGGCGCGATTCCATCTCGCTGCAGCCGGTCTACAATGGGCCATTTATTTATTTATAAGTTCAATTTTGTTCTCATTTGAATCATTTCTTGTATCTGGCGGGCGTATGAATTTTTACACGATTAGAATTGTATATTTTTAGAGAGTTGTAAAGCAATTATGGAAATCAACGTGTGTCTAGCTATAAAAGAAAGCCTGTGACCTTTTCTCATTCTCAAAAAACCATGGCCCCTAACTTTCCAGAAGACGAGTTGGAATTTTTTAGTAAGCACTTTATACTTGCAACGTCAATTCAAGACCTAGAATCAATTATGGCAGCGCCTTGAAATCACTAGCAAAAACTATGGATTGACAATTAATAGAGCGAAAACCAAATTAATAATTGTTAGTTATAATGAAGATCTGTCACACATAAATGAAATTGCTGATTTCACTGCTGTAGACCATTTCAACTATTTGGGATTCCTCATAACTAACAATAGTAGCCACCAGTGTGAAGCGAAGAAAAGGTTTTCTATGGCTAGAAACTGGACGATCAAACTCACTAAGGTCTGAAAAGATCCAGCTGTCACAAAAAAACACAAAGTTAAGATTGCTATCCAGCCTTATATTCCCCATAGAAATTTACGCATCGGAAACATGAACCGTTAAACAAGCTGACAAAAGACGAATCGATTCGTTTAAGATGTGGACATATTGAAGCATCTTCAGAGAACACCGTACTAATGTATCTATTCTTGAAAAGCTTAAAGCTTAGTATAAATGACCGACTTTCAAATAGAATTAATAAATAGTGCCTGAAATATTTTGGTCACATTAAGAGGAAAGTGGTTGCCATGGAAAAGCTTGTAGTAACGGGGAAGGTAGAATATAGAAGATCAATGGGACGGTCTCCAACAAGATGATCCGACCTCTTCTGTGTGGGTATACACGAGTCAAGTCAGGTCACGCAAGATCAAGGTGCCTGAAGAATGATTGTTGAGACAGCAACTCGAACGTCAAAATGCGAAATTGGTAGAGTTGCCCACTAATATCGGTATATTTGTACCCAAAATCAATATATGACAAAAAAATACAATATTCAATCAAATTTGTTTATTTTAAACTTCTTTATCTTTGTAAAATAATAGGAAATTATTGTATTAAGTATACAATTAAAACTAATAAGAGTAATTACTTTTTTTTACAATATTTTATATACGAGTGAATAAACACTAGTGAATACTAGTAAAACATAATGAAATCAAAATAACAAAAACATAACAGACTAAGTAATTTGTAATTCGTTTATTACTAAAGATATTTAACATCAAATAGATACACAAACTTAAATCTAATTGATTTTTACGATTTTTTTTGGATCATACCAATATTCTTTGGCCATAGCCACAGTCATCTTTGAACTAATTTCGAAGTCATAACAATTAGCGTCATTAAATAGTCCTTTTGTATGCAATAGACCAATGATTGACTCAGTAGACAGCTTATTTCGCTGTTTTGTTTTCATATGATTAATATGCGAGAATATGTGCTCAACATTAGCGGATGAGTGGGGCAGTGATAAAGTAGTAAAAATGAAAGTAGGCAACAAAGGAAACATTTGAGTGTCATCGCCATACTTTACACAGTTTAATAAACCGACATTATCCCAAAACAGTTCTATGTCATCAGGAAATGTTTTGATGTATCAATTTGTTGGAAATCATTGTTCTGAACAATATTGGGAAAGAGTCTACTAACAGGAATTATCTAAGCAGTTTTACCACTTTTAACATGCGTTGGTTTAATTATGTCTAAACCTTTTATTGGATTATTTTTCAATGGAAACCGCGCAGTTATTTGCTTGCAAACTTCGATATAAAAATCTAGGGATCTGCGTTTAAACAAATTTACTTGATCTGTGCTTAAATCTGAATTATTAAATAGTGTATTAGACGCCGCAGCGCCATAGTATAAGGCATCAATCCACAAAATGTCTAGGATTTGTAAAATCAACATTTTCTATTGGAGTACTTGTTAAATATTCTTTTTTTAAAAAGCAATCAAAAAGGTTCTTAATGTTTGACTTATTTTTTCATATAAAATATGAATTTTCGGGCGTTCTACCTACTTCTTTGTTTAAATCGTTAAATAATGGTAACACAAAATCTAAAAATTCCAAAATAACAGTGGTATCTTGAAGCTTCTGTAATATATTTTCTGCAGCTAAAAGATGATCATTATTGTTCCGATGCCCTTTTTACTGCTGCATGTACTGATAACCAATGTGTCTAAGAGGGGTGAAGTATTATATGTAGCTGTAGTAGTAGCTGAAGTATTTTATGTAGTATGTAGCTAGGGAGATCCCCTAAAAATGTCGAGTTATGCGTTATAGAACACAAGGGTATTCCCCAAAATATATCGGGAACATTCTGCAATAACTACTTAGCATGCAGTCGAGTGATTCCCCGTAAAATCATAAACGGAAAGGGTTGCCAAATTGGAAATGTAAAATCGGTAAAAAAATCGATAGAATTTCCTTATATCGTAATCGTTATGTTTCGGTATTTCGGTAGGACAAACCGCATATCGGTAGAAACACCGAAAAATCGGTAGGTTCGTTACCACTGCAGCAACTGCATAGTGTCACCGATACTTCTATTTAAGTCAAAGGACTGAGAAAGAGAGAGTAGGATCTTTATTCGTCAATCTGGCAGTAGCACATCCTCGACAAACTTAATAATCTCCTCAGTTTTTGTCTCGACCAGTCTTTATGATTTGGGGTCATCCTGAATAGTTATATCTTGTTTCTCTTTTGTATATAAAAGATCAGAAAAATAGTTCTGAACTTTGCGAGATTCTTCTTATAATTTGAGATTTGATTTTTTTAATGGAAAAAGCTAGTTATTTCAAATGGACAGAAATTAAAACTTTCTTATGTAAATAATTACTGACGCCTGAAGCATTTAAACTTAATTCGTCGTGGGTAAAAATTCCTTCCTGAAATATAATCGAAATTACAACCACGTATCCTAAAAGCTATTATTTGCCATAATGTATATGATCGAACTGGGTGGACGAAAAACAAAAAAAAAAAGGTGAAACGGTCCCATCCACAAGCCATGCAACTAAAGAAGCGTGGAGTTGTTTTTTTATACCTTTAAGGCTGTATGTGTGTAAAGGAATTTTAATATTATGTGACTTCTAACTAGATTAAATATTACGTCCTTTAAATAAAGTTTTTTTTTTTAAATTTTAATTATTTTTTGCAATATCTGGAAGGCTTCAACATTTATATATATATATATATATATATATATATATATATATATATATATATATATATATATATATATATTAGTAATTAGAAAAGATGACAACTCGATCATCATTGATTGGTATACCAAATCAACCTACTCAGGAAGATATTTCAACTTCCATTGCTCCTAAACCACGAATATCAAAATAAATACGATTTTGGGGTTGAGGATCAGAATAGAAAGGATCTCTCATTCCTCTCGCAGACTTGGTAACTTAAATAGACTTCAAGATATATTGCTTAATAACTCCTAACCAATTAAAATGTTAAATGAACTACTATTTAACTCATTATCACCTATTTCTCAACACGAAAATAATTTGACTCCTGACACCAGTGCCTTTTTTTCTAAAAACAGAATTTTATATCATTACGTTTTTCCTTATCTCAAAGAAATTTCCACACAAGTCACTAAACTTTTTAAAATTCGACCTAATTTAAAAATTGCTTTCAAAAACAATTATTTAATTTAATATTTTCACCAATTAAAACATAAAGATGAAACTATGAAAGTCTCTGAAGTAGTATACAGCATTCCTTGCACTCAGTGTAGGAATGTATATATAGAACAAGCATCAAAGGTCCTTAAAGACGGAATCACCTCTCACAAAAGTGATTGCAGACATAAAACAACTCATGTGCACTCGCTTCACATAATAGTCAATTTTCACATGAATTTAATTTCAATGAAACCAAAATCATATATAAGGAGATAAGTTTCAACAAAAGAGTCCTTAAGGAAAGAGTGGAAATTCACCTAGAACCTAAAACAATTAATAAAAAAAATGACATTAAGGATTTAAGCTTATTTTTTAGAAATCTATTGCAAATCTGCTAGCAAAATGATAACTCACAAAATTTATTAGACATATCCTTATAAAAATAATTTAATGTCAATTTTTACAAACTTTAGAAAAATCAAACAAAACATCAATGTCTTGGCTTTTCTTAGAATAAATCAACCATAACTTTACCATAAGGTGAAATAACCGGTCAAGTGCAAATTGAACTGGCACAATTAGTGTTCCGTACGTTGATTGCTTTTAAAATAAAAAATGTTGTTACGGTGGTATAAAATGATCAGTGACTTCACAAAACACACCCCAAATGAGTTTTCAACCAAGTTTGTTTCGAATCTTTACTGAAAACTGACGACCTTGAGATTTTTGTTTTTTTATATACCAGATAAATTATTAAAGGTAATGCACGAGATTTGGTGATATGTTATCGACCGTGCATCAATCTGATATATATATGATTATCGGGAATCGGTCTGGACTGTAAATAAATCTCTTTTCTTCTTTAAAACTCAATATTTCGTTATCGTTTGATAACTTCTTCAGGAGTAACTACAAAATTAATACACCTATATTAACACACTATTCTCTTTCGTCAAGGCATTAAAATATTGAAATATAAAACAAACAATTATGAAACAAACGAACAATCAATTAAAACACGTACGAAAATGCGAGTTTGTCCTGGAAACCAACACTGAGACTTTACTACAAGACGAGACTACATACACTTCACTGTCTAAAGACCCTACCAGTACTATACAAACAAGCTTTAATGATTTAATAAAATTTTTAAAGAACAAAAGCGAAATAGATGAACAACTGTACAAGAAGTTAGTAATTTACAATTCCACATTTCCCAAACTCTACTGTTTACCCAAAATTCACAAAACAAACACTCCTCTGAGACCAATTATAAGTTCAGTGAATTCAACGACATACAATCTATCAAAATGCTTAGCTAAAATTTTGAGTGTTGCTTGTGAGGATGAGACGGATTACAAGTTAGAGACACCTTCTCGTTTGTCAACAAAATAAAGGGAGTGACATTACCAGAAGAGTATGTATTAATATCTTTGGATGTAGTATCTTTGTTTACAAATATACCTCTAGACTTAATCCTAACTATTCTGGAAAAAAAGTGGGAACTGATTCAAACAAAAAACCATGATTTCAAAGCATAATTTCTTGATTCTCATTAAATTCATCTTCAACAACACATATTTTAGTTTCAACCAAAAATTTTTCAAACAAATTGTTGGAACTCCAATGGGGTCTCCTATCAGTCCAGTTTTAGCCAAGGTGGTGTGGTCTTTTGGAAACGGTGGTTCCTCAATTACCATTCAACCTACCCTTTTTGTACAAGTGTGTTGATGATCTGATTTGCGCTGTACCCAAGGGTAATACAGAAATCATTTTAAACTATTTTAATGCATTCAACACACATATACAATTCACTATCGAAATAGAACAGGACTTCAGTGTTCCTTTTTTGGACACTAAAGTAATAAGAACGAGTGACAACAGTATTATACTTGACTGGTATAAAAAAATCCACAGCGTCAGGCAGATTCATTAATTATTTCTCTAATCACCCAAAAAATCAAAAATTTAACACCGTAATAGCAATGAAAAACAGGGTCATACGCATCAATGATGATAGGTTTCGAAAAAGAAACCTAGACGAGCTGTATAACATTTTTGTCAACAATGCCTACCCTAAACACATTTTACGAAAATTAATTTATAATTCGGATAGTGTTGATGCCCCTACTGACGAGACGCATGCGCAGCATAGGATATACAGGAAACTACAATTTATAAAGCCAATCACAAACTCAATTGTCGCCTTATTCAGAGATTTTCCAAATAAAAAAATTGCGAAATATAACAGCATACGAGGTTCTGACCTGTTTTCAAAAATAAAGGATAGAACACCTATTTTATAAAATAACTCTGTAGTTTATAGATTATCTTGTTTACAATGTGAAGCGTGTTATATTGGGCAGACAGCTCAGTGGTTGAAACAGAGACTCACACAGCACAGGAGTGACTCCCGATTGGGAAAGAATTCGTGTGCTGTGGTGCAACATAATTTGAAAACGGGTCATAATTTTGACTATAACAACGTTAAAATCTTAGCTCATGACAACAACTATAAAGGGAGACTTTTTAAAGAAATGTACCATATCAACAGGGACCCAAAGTCAATTAACTATAAATCAGACACTAATCAACTTAGTATTATATATAGCAACATAATTAATAAGTATTAATTATTTACAATTACAGCAATAATAACAAATAAAGATTTGCCACCTCTTAGTATAAAGTAAATTAAAGACGTTTTTCTGTTGCTGTTTTTCCGTTTCGTTTGGAATTCACGGCAGTGCATATGTACCGAGGCTATTTACTCTCAGTTTGTTGTAGTAAATCGAGATGTTGAGTGTTGGTTTCCAGGACAAACTCGCATTTTCGTACGTGTTTTAATTGATTGTTCATTTGTTTCATAATTGTTTGTTTTATATTTCAATATTTTAATGCCTTGACGAAAGAGAATAGTGTGTTAATATAGGTGTATTAATTTTGTAGTTACTCCTGAAGAAGTTATCAAACGATAACGAAATATTGAGTTTTAAAGAAGAAAAGAGATTTATTTACAGTCCAGACCGATTCCCGATAATCATATATATATATATATATATAATATATATATATATATATATATATATATATATATATATATATATATATATATATATATATATATATATATGTATATATATATATATATATATATATATATATATATATATATATATATATATATATATATATATATATATATATATATATATATATATATATATATATATATATATATATATATATTATATATATTATATATATATATATATATATATATATTATATTATATATATATAATATATATATATATAAAGATTGTAAAAACACGAGTAATATATATATATATATATATATATATATATATATATATATTACTCGTGTTTTTACAATCTTTCATTTGACATCACACTCGATGACCTAGTAAAAAAATGTTTTTTCACTTCCGATTTCTCCCCCCAAAACTAACCCCTTAAGTCAAAATTTAACTTTCCAAACTACACGGCTCTGATGAGGCCATCAGTTCCTATATTGTTACCAATTTTCAACTTTCTATTACAAATAGTTTCAGAGAAAATCGGGTGTGACAGACAGACAGACGTACAAACAGACAGACACCGAAGTCATCTTATAAGTGCTCCGTACAACAGGAATGTAAACATATATAAAAATTTTAAATTAAATCACCTTAAAATTACACTGTTGCTCGTAACCTACCTAACAAAATGGAGTAAACTATATTTATATTTTTAAATATTTTCAGTCGTAATTTTCTCAATTTTCCTCATGGATACGAAGAACAATGATGTTTGTTATTGAAAGAAATTGTCCTGATAAGCACCACTTAGCACTAAGTAATTTTTAATATTAATATTTTAGGTTTTTTCTTTTGTAAACCTTAGAAACTATTATTCTACTGTATTTGTAACCCTGAAGAAGAAAATAAAGTATTTCGAAAGCTTGGCATAGCTAAAAAGGAGTTTAGCCCTATTTCCGTGACCGCTTACCCCCAAGAATTTCAAATTTGCTATATACATATATATACATATATATATATATATATATATATATATATATATATATATATATATATATATATATATATATATACATATATATATATATATATATATATATATATATATATATATATATATATATATATATATATATATATATATATATATATGTACTCCCGAAGTTCTGTTATCTTTTTTATCGATCCTAACTCAACTGATAAGCCGTAATACGGTGAAAACCGTCTCGATATGGATTGACAAATAAGAGAACAGTGGGTAAACTGCTGACATAAGGACTTTATTCATGTTCAGTGATTTAACATTGAACCACATAAGTATGGGATGGAACCGTGGTCTAATCGCACTGCCTCCGATCAATTGTGGTAATCTGCTGACCATTCCTCTGTCGGCTTGTGGTCATAGACAGCATACGAGTTTGTATCTTACCACGATATTATGCCAGTATGGGAGTAAGTACTCGAAGTTCTGTTTTCTGGTTTGTCGATTCTAGTTCGATTGATGGCTGAAATGCGTCTCGAGATGAATTGACAAATAAGAGAACAGTGGGTAAACTGAGGAAATATGAAACCAGAATGCTTAAATGCTGAAAAGAGACGATACACTAATCGATGAAATGTCAAAGACAATACGTTCTATTCACGTTTTGAAACCAGCTGCAAAAATAATTATTTTTTTGCGAAATATTGCAAAACCTGCTATAAGCGTTGCATTAATGTTGCCGAAGCTTAGTAGCACCCAATTTTTGTAAAAGTTTACTTAATTAAACAAAATGGGTGATATTTTTAAGTTTTGTTTGTCATATCTATTTTATAGATTTTATATTTTCCTTAATTTTCGATCTTAGGGTTTTTCTTGCGTGTGTTTATTCTTTTGTTAATCTTCCTGTTATATGTTCCTGTTGAGATGCTCTGTATTAAATACATCTCTCTCCCTCTCTCTCTCCCCATCTATCTTTCTTTCTCTCTCTCTATCTGTCTATCTCTCTCTGATGTAACTTTATTAAAATTACATTATTAAAGGAGATTGTTAACCGTAGAAACCCTCCTTAAACCGGGACTCGATATTAAAATATAAAATATACATTTTTAAAATTCTATCGGGCACCACGCACCTATCAATTATGTATTAAAGATTAACGACTAGCAGAGCGCTTTTGGCTAAGTATGTGTATATACATACATAATTATATAGAATCGGGTTTTTATCGACCGGGTTTCGTAGGGTAGTCCCGCGTTAGCCTCGGGATCGGCAGTCACACTCCCTTGCACTCGCTGCTATATACATTTTATAATGGACCTAATTTAAATATTGGTCTGTATTGGTCTTTTATTGCGCCCTTGGGCTATTTTGTTCTTCGTATATTTTTTTGTTACATTCGGATTGATATTGTTTGAGATTAGTATTTTTATCCGTATTAGAGACATAAAACTAACACCAATTTTTTTTTGTAGGGTGTACAACTCATCTTTAAGAAAAGAAATATTTCCTTCCTGTTAGAAATATGCCGAAGTGCAGGCAATACCATAAAAATGACGGAAAGATCATGCTAAACAACTATTGACCAGTGGCTTACCTTTCAGCATTATAGGAGGTTATGAATAAGGCTATCAATTAGCATCATTATCTAGAAGGATTTCATGTTATTGTGTGTCATGTGATCACCAATAAGACGATCATTAAAAAAGGTCTGCAGAAGCTCTGAACTAACCCATGCCATACATACCTGCAACAACACAGTAGTTACGTTTGATATATCCAAAGTATTCCATAGCATGTGGAAAGATGAATTTCTGGCTACGCTGACTTAAGGTATGTTTGATAGATTTCGTTTATAGTTCTCGAGTTTCCTCACAAATTGTTGTTTGAAAGTGACAATTGATGGAGCCCTTTCCAACATCTTCACTTTTAACAGCGGTATACCCCAGGGCTATATATACCCTATCCCACTATATTTCTTCTTTATATTGACGATCTGCTTAAGAAGAAAAACCAATCTGTAGCTTTGCTAATGACAGCGTGATTATTTATTTATTTAACTAAGAACGAAAATTTAAACAACTATTTAATATCACCACATATGTTTATTATAGTATTGCTGATAATTATTTCGACAAACCGTGTCTTCTTCTGGAGCAAGATGTAAATGAACTACGCTCGTAGTTAATTTACATCTTGCTCCAGAAGAAGACACAGTGTCTCGAAACAATTGTCAGCAGTAATATAATAAACATATGTAGTGATCTTAAATAGTTGTTTAAATTTTTGTTCCTACATATAATGGATCTCCATCAAGTAACGGCTAAGTCAGTGCAGTATTTATTTATTTACTTAAATGCCCGAACACCAGCAGCCCATGTAAATATCAGCAGACAATAAGACATTATACATTTTAACAAAGACCTGGAGGAAAATTTGTATTCAGGTGACGGTAACCAAGCTCTTTTCTATGTGCAAAACGTCATCCCTTTGGGATGAGTTACTTAGGGCTGTGTTTTCCATAGAGTAAAGTGCGTGTTTATGGATACTACACAACCCAATATACATTTTAAAATGCCTCATTTTTTCATAGATTTTAAGATCATGTTACGTTACTGTTTTTCTCCCTATAATTTACATTTTTTCTCTATTTTTTATATTATTGCAGTGTTTACTAACTTTTAAGCAGTGTAGTTCAATCGAATTTTTGAGCCGTTTATATTACAGTGTGCATTGCGGGTTATCTACTGGATTTATTTAATTCGCATCTAATGCGTCGATTGGCTAGAGATTTGTATAAGGGAAGTAGCCATCTTGAAGACGTGATTTCATGAAAGGGAGAAAAATATTTAAGGGTCCGGATGACACGGATCTTTGCTTTTTCCATCGTATAGCCGCAAAAAGCTTTTTCCATCAAGTAGCCGTAGCCAGGTCTTTTTCCCCAGCCGAGATAAAGTAGGGCATATATTTTGTGAATCCAAAGTAAGGGCTTTTTCTTCAGAAAGCCGCCCAGTAGGCTTCTTTTATCAAGTTGCCGTACTCATATATTAGTGATGTAGTAGTGCAAAAACGGTTTTAGTGTTTAAGTTCAAGGCCTTTTTCCTT
The DNA here is from genome assembly GCA_019049505.1 of Pachyrhynchus sulphureomaculatus. Classification (NCBI taxonomy): domain Eukaryota; kingdom Metazoa; phylum Arthropoda; class Insecta; order Coleoptera; family Curculionidae; genus Pachyrhynchus; species Pachyrhynchus sulphureomaculatus. Next base: position 100,683,330 of record CM032456.1, read on the forward strand.
GAAATATCCTGCTTATTCCCAGACCTTTAGGGGTCAAGAAAAGTTTAGTAGTCCAAAGGGAACTGGGGTAGCCAAGGTGGAGACATCAGTGTTATGAATATCTCACCAGGACAGGCCAAAAAACTCATAAGAAAACAAACCGTAAGTCATCAGTATATCATTTCGTAGACCTAGTTTCCCGTTGACAAGTGCGTTTTACATCGTACCCAACTGGTAACTAGTGAAGTGAATCCCACAAACCTTCAACATCGTGTTTAACAAAGCTTTAATTAAAATCCTGATTTAAAGACTCTATTTAATAATACCACCTACTAGACTAAGGGATTTTATTTAGTAATAAGGGTAATAGTAGTGTAACTATGTTAAAGCTTTTATTTTGTCATTAATAAATCCTTTTTCCATATTTAAGGCTAGCGTTTCACTGAATCACCTGTTTCTACTTTTCAGGACGCAACGGTTGTACCATAACAAAATTATTCTTAACAACTACATAACCACTCAGTATTTTTTTCGCTTTTTTTTAGCTGAAGTTAGATCCTTTTATTTCAAAATGAATGGTGCCCAAAAGACGTACAAAAATTATCTCTTACCCATATTACTCTACCAAGAAAAACTGAGCTAGTGTATGTCTAATTTCTTTAGTTCTGTTAGTATTAATATACACTCAATCCATTCTCAGAAATTATGAAAGGAGAACGCCACAAATAGCGCCTCAACGTACGGACGATATAAAATTAAAACGCTACAATACCGGTGATCAAAATGTGCTGGAAGTGCCCTCCAGTCCATCCTATACCTAAGAGACAAGAATACCGTACTGAACAATTTTTCTGAATTGTATTGATAGATTAAAGAAAAATACATTAACATGGTTGTCGTACGCAAAGATCAGGGATCTCCAGAATTGTTATACTTCTCTACAACAATGCAACTAAATAACATAGTAGTTCGCAAGCATAACGCATCCGAACGCATATGAGTCAAAAGTGAGTCTGTATGTTAGGATTACATGTGAAGAAATAAAAATGATATTTTTAAGTGGGGTGAAAATACCCAAAATAGAAGCCTTTGTTAACGTGAAAGCGATATAAAAGATGCGATATGTTTGGCCGGCGATTTCACTAGGTATCTTCAGTGTTCTAATTTCGAAAAGTAAAGATCTCTGAAGACGTATCGTACAATCGTAGGCGAAACTTCGGAAAGGTACTCCAAATTGACACGGTCTATTCCCCTGGAAAATTAAGCAACGTGATTAAGGACCCCGATATTCCTATTAACCTAAAGAGCAAAGTTGTTAATGGCTGCATTCTTCCAGTAATGACGTACGGGATGGAAATAATGACATTAATAAACAAATCGATCACTAAATTGCGCACAATACATCGTGCAATCGAACGAATTATACTAGGCATAAGTTTACGAGAACGCAGTCGAAATGACATAATACGCCAAAGTAGTGCAATAGAAGCCTAGAACATACGAAAGAAGCATAGAAAAGCCACTAGCAAGATGGATAGACGATGTAAAAAGAACCGTAGGAAAATTCTTATACCAGTTGGCGCAGAAGAGACGGCAATGGAAGGAAAAAGGGGAGACCTATGTCCGGGAGTGGACTAAAAAGGGTTGCTAAGGAATCTCAAGAACCACAATTTCTCATCTAACAACGACTGTCGAAGCTTCCGTTCCATGTTAAATCCTTGTCGATTTAGTCACTAGTTTAGGTTAGTATACAAAGAAAATGAAGACAAACAAACACAATTTAACGTATCAATGTAAATTATCTTTCGTTTTGATGTGAAAGCAATTCAAATACTAGAAAATTAACTTAATTTACTAACTAAAACAAACAAATTTTTACCGTGACAATAAGTGCGAGGAAAAACAGGAAGCAAGCTGCAGCAAATATATCTGATGTTGATATTAGTCTCGATAAAAAAATCACGTAAAGAACCTGAACTAAATGCTTGTCCGTTTCTATTTAGTTACTAATTTAGTATACGATAGAGAAAAAAAAAGATACAGCACAATATAACGTGTCATGATGACCCATCTCTCGTTTAGATGTAAACAAGAAAAGAAAACAACAATCCAAATTCTGCTGGAGCAACCTGCTGGTCAGCTCGTCGGTGAAGTCTTTCAAGATACCAGCGGGAGCCGAACCTGTAACACATCCACTCTTCATACAATGGTAATTATTAGCATGACATGATGATTCGGCCAAGAAGAAAAAATCCGTCCATCGGATTAAGACGATGAGAATTTGAATTGTGAATTCCAATACGATCTTAAATAAATCGTTTGTTTATCACGACGCCATTTTTCATACTTAACAAGATTATTGACGTGACGGTAACGCTTTTGTTGTATCGGCTTTGTATACTTTTATTTCTTTATATTGTAGTTATGCTGGGGACAGAAATTACTTATATTTATATAAAGAGAAATCTGCTATTTTCCCTGTTAATTGCTATACAGTGTACCCCAAAAAGTTTTATACAAATGGAGAAAAAGTTTATCTATATTACAAAAAAATTTATTCCTGATAAAAAGTTCTGCATCACATGGAAATCCATAATCAAGCATCAAAAGTTTAAAATATTTGATGGTATACAGGGAAAATAAAAAATAATGATAAAGTAATTTAAATACAGAGCAAGATATTAATTATTGTTATATTAATGTTAATAGGAACTAAAAAATTATGCTCACGTTTAGATTTGTGGCCTTCCTAGTTAAAAAATTCAAAAAAACTCCAGAAGACACGTTAGTAATTGTTGGATTATCTATAATATATATAAAAAGCAACGTCTCTCTGTCTGTCTGTCTGTCTGTCCGTTAGTGCGCTTATCACTGGAGAACTACTTATCCGATTTACGTACTTTTTTTTTTTAAACATACATATGTTCTCTGGCTAGGTTATAGGCTATATTTTATTACGATAGGTAGCATAAGGAATGAGCAGTGACGATAATAGTGAATGAAGTCGGAAAAAAGTTTGCCACTAGCGCGTTCCCCTGCAATACACAGCCTAAACCATTAAATATGGAACAATATTATGTAGCAGAGAATATCTATATTCAATAATCTATAATATATATAAAATGCAATGTCTCTCTGTCTGTCTGTCTATCCATTAGTGCGTTTATCACGCGAGAACCACTTATCCGATTTACGTGTCTTTTTTTAAATTCATACATACATTCTTCGGCCAGGTTATATAATAATAATCTATATCTATAATATATACAAAAATGCAACGTCTTTCTGTCTGTCTGTCTGTCCGTTAGTGCGCTTATCCCTCGAGAACCACTTATCCGATTTACGTGATTTTTTTAAATTCATACATATGTTCTCTGACCAGGTTATAGATATGCAACATATCTCTGTCTGTTTGTCTGTTGATGCGCTTATCACTGGAGAACCACTTATCCGATTTACGTACTTCTTTTTTAAAAACATACATATGTTCTCTGGCCAGGTTATCTATCTATAATATATATAAAATGCAACGTCCCTCTGTCTGTCTATCTATCTGTCTGTCCGTTAGTGCATTACGTGCTTTTTTTTTTAAAACATACATATGTTCTCTGGCCAAGTTATCGGATATATTTTATTGCGTTAGGTAACATAAAGAATAAGCAGTGACGATAATAGTGAATCAAGTCGGAAAAAGGGTTACCGTTAGCGCGTTCTCTTGCAATACACTGCCTAAACCATTAAATATGGAACAATATCATGTTGCAAAGAATATAATATATATGAAATGTAACGTCTCTCTGTTTGTCTGTCCGTTAGTGCGCTTATCACTTGAGAACCACTTATCCGATTTACGTGTTTTTATAAATTTATACATATGTTCTATATAATTCGATATAAGCCTAGATAATGGGAGATAAGGTGAAATAATGGCAGATAAGTATAAATAATGGGAGATAAGGAGAATTAATGGGAGATAAGCAGAAATAAGTCTAGATAATGGGAGTTATGGTGAGATAATGGGAGATAAGAAGAAATAATGGGAGATAAGGAGAAATATTGCGAGATAAGTCGAGATAAGCCTAGATAATGGGAGATAAGGTGAGATAATGGGAGATAAGGAGAAATAATGGGAGATAAGGAGAAATAATGGGAGATGAGCAGAGATAAGCCTAGATAATGGAAATTATGTAGAGATAATGGGAGATAAGGAAAAATAATGGCAGATAAGGGGAAATAATGGCAGATATTTTTATTACGTTAGGTAACATAAGGAATAAGCAGTGACGACAGTAGTAAATCAAGTCCATGCGAGCGGAACCGCGGGCACGGCTAGTTTATTGAATTGAATAAAATAAAACGAAAATTTTAGGCTGACAATAAATGAACATATCGTTGAAAAAACAACTGTCAATAAACTTAAAGCTAACGTCAGTTGGTATTTGCAATAATTAGAAATACCAGTAAAATTGAGTGTTGAAAATAAAATTGAAATTATTCTCATAGTCGAAGATAATTATAAAACTTTTAGAGAACCAGCAGAAATGTTTAATAACAGACACCCTGATAAAACTGTACACTTCACAACTGTAGGATATCTAATAAATAAATTCAGGATTTATGGAAGTGTTGAAAATAAATTTAGAAAGAAACATCGAGCATGGTTTCAAATGAAGATAATCAAAATCAAGTAATGCTGTCGGTAGTAGAAAAGCCAATGGATTCACTTCGGAAAGGATCAATTTTATTGAATGTGAGTAAAACTACAGTTGCGAGAATTTTAAGATCAAACAAATTTAAACTATACAAACTCCAATTTACCCATACTTTAAAAGCAGGAGATTTTGAACAAAGATTTGAATTTTGTGTCTGGTCTCAAGAAGAGTTGGATGATAACAAGTTTATGGCAAGACAAATACTTTTCTCTGACAAAGCGACATTTACGTCTAATGGAGCAGTAAGTTCCCAAAACTATCGCTGATGTTAATCCTAACTTCAATATCCAAACTCGAGATCATTACTCGTTTAAAACCAATGTATGGTGTGGAATTTTTAAAGATAGAATAGTTGGACCGTTCTTTTTTAGAAATAATATGAATGCTGAACGTTATCTAAAATTTTTGAATTTAAATAATAAGTTCTCTGAGTTTCTTAATCGCCTACCAATAACTGAAAGACAACGTATATGGTACCAACATGATGGTGCATCATGTCACAATACGAGGAATGTTCGAGATTATCTCCTCCACATTTTTAACGGTAGAGTAATAGGAATGTATGTGCAGTTTACTTGGCCCCCAAGGACTCCGGACATCACCCCTCTAGACTTTTTTTTATGGGGCTACTTAAAAGGAAAGGTTTATCTTAAAAGGCCATTTCAAAATGTTAATCATCTTGAGAGAGTCATTAGGGAAACATGTGAAGCTATAACTCCTGACGTAATTAGAGATGTAATAAAAGATTTTTCTCGAAGAAAAATCACCTGCTCGGAAAGGGACGGTGGATACATTGAAACACTTATGCAATAAAATTAGAATTAATCATTATGTTTAGTTGTTATGTCATGTACGTAGTAGTTAAGTAATGCTGCAATTTCAAAATAAAATGATAGCATAAATTTATTATGGATATGATTGTTGCAAAGCAGATAAAAAGGTTATCAAATTTAGTCATTAGTCAAAATTTCCCCCCGCTTCACCACCTCTTACACAGCCAGATATTAATAGTGCAACAACACCTGTTGAGAAAGCCAACTTGTTAGCTTCACACTCACCAAAAAAGTTTTTACCACTGATAGAATATCTGACATAGTACTCAAAAAAACAAGACAGCAAACTAGCACAAGTTTTTTTGTAGACTCTTTCATATATCTTATAGGGAAGGAATATTTCCTTCCTGCTGAAATTGCGCTATATCCGCCGATATCCAAAAAAGGCAAAAATACCTTGCCAAACAACTAACACGTAGCCAAAAAGTTTTTGGTCTGACACATAGATGTCGCCCTTTTCAAAAAAACCATATAATTTTTAGGAAGTACCAACTTTCAAACGACACGTATCAAAATTTCATGACATTTCATTACCATTAGTTTACAAGTTACAGTGGTTTTAGTGACGCTACTTTTGATATTTTCAAAACAATAGAAAAAATCGAATTTCGTGTGTTGATTAAATACTGTTTTTTGATGGGAAAAAATACAAGCAAGGCAATGGTTGATAAGTGTTACGGGGACATTGCCCCTGGAAAATCACTCATCATTACCTTGTATGTTGAATTTAAACGCGGTCGTACAAATACAAATCATGCTGAACGCTCTGGACGCCCAGTTGAGGTGATTACACCGAAAAACATCTCAAAATTGTTTTGAATGACCGTAAAGTGAAATTGCGTGAGATAGCTGACACCCTAAAGATATCAAAAGAACGTGTTAGTCATATTTTGTATGAACACTTGGGAATGAGAAAGCTCTGTTCGAAATGGGTACCACGTCTGCTCACAGTGGACCAAAAACAACAACGTGTTGGTGATTCTGAGCGCTGTTTAAATTATTTTTTCATGCGATATGTGACAATGGATGAAACATGGATCTACCACTACACACCGGAATCAAATCGGCAGTTAGCTGAGTGGACAGCAGCCAGTGAAAACCGCCGGAAGCGATCAAAGACACAACAGTCGGCTGGGAAAGTTATGGCCTCCGTATTTTGGGATGCGCATGGAATAATCTTCATCGACTATCCTGAAAAGGGAAAAATCATCAATAACGAATATTATGTAAAGTATTGGTATGTTTGAAGGCAGAAATCGCAAAGAAACGGCCCCAAATAAACAAGAAAAAAGTTCTCTTTCGTCAGAACAATGCACCGTGTCACAAGTCAATGGTTACGATGGCAAAAATTGCATGAATTGAAGTTTGAATTGCTTCCTTATCCGCCGTATTCTTCAGATTTGGCCCCCAGCGACTATTATGTATTCGAAGACCTCAAAAAATGCTCGCAGGAAAGAGATTTGGCTCCACTGAAGTAGTTATCGCCGCCTTTTTTGAAGGCAAAGACAAATTCTTCTACAAGAAAGGTATACAAATATTAGAAAAGCATTAGACTGTATGTATCGCTCTTGAAGGAGACTACTATATTGATAATTAAAGACGAATTTTTGCAAAAAAAATGTGTTTTAAGTAGCTAAAGCAAAAATTGTTGTTTGGTTATAAGTATTTTTAATTATAAACTTATGTTTTATGTATTAATTGACAAGAGGTTCAAAGAACTCTTTGTATAATTTGTTTTCAACATATACAAGGTGAGTCAACGATAGAGTAAAGTTCAGTATCTCATTTGTTTCGGGAATGACGAAAAAAATGTTTAAATACAATAGTTTTAGGGACTGTTAAGGTGCAAAATTTAAATTTTTTTTTTGAGTATACAGGGTTTTTTTTTTTAAATGGAATATCCTATAACTCTAATTTATTTTTAAATTTTGCGTAAAATTTTATAACTTTTTTATTAATAATGGTATATACCTAAACCTAGTAGTTTTTCTAATATTTTCATTTTTTTTTAAAAATACTAGTTTTCAGTTTTGTAAAAAATTGCCAGTAGCGCCATTGTTTCTGAAGGTGGAATACTCATAATTGGTGCGAGCGTTCTATAGAGATAAAAAAAAAGATATATGTGAAGAAATTTGAGTTAGATGCTACAGGGTGTTCAAAATAAATTTATGCATTTCGACTATTTTAAATTGAAAAATCTCAAATTTTTTAAATGGCACACCCTATATATTATTATTTTTTCTGATAGATCTTACAAAACCCTCCAACTTTTATTAAGTATGTCATATACCTATTTCTAATAGTTTTCGATTTATTTCGAATTTTCCAATTTTTACCCGAATCGAAAACTATTAGAAATAGGTACATGACATATTTAATAAAAGTTGGAGGGTTTTGTAAAATCTATCAGAAAAAATAAAAATATATAGGGTGTACCATTTAAAAAATTTGAGATTTTTCAATTTAAAATTTATTTTGAACACCCTGTAGCATCTAACTCAAATTTCTTTACATATATCTTTTTTTTATCTCTACAGAACACTCGTACCAATTATGAATATTCCACCTTCAGAAACAATGGCGCTACTGGCAATTTTTTACAAAACTGAAAACTAGTATTTTTTTTTAAAAAAAAAATCGAAATATTAGAAAAACTACTAGATTTAGGTATATAACATCACTAATAAAAAAGTATATAAAATTTTACACAGAATTTAAAGATAAATTAGAAAATAGGATGTTCCATTTAAAAAAACATATGTTATATTGGCCACACTTTTTTGAAGTACCCTGTATACTCAAAAATAATTTTAAACTGTGGACCTTAACAGTCTCTAAAACTATTGTATTTAACATTTTTTCGTCGTTCCCGAAACAAATGAGATAATGAACTTTACTCTATAGTTGACTCACCCTGTACACAATTTTCAGCTATTTGTGCGTCAAGAATTTGTTTACTATGTGACAAATAAAAATTTGACTACTCAAGTTGATATAAACTTCAAATCAATTCAATTTACTGTAAAAAGAAGAAGGAATCATCTTGAATATTACTATTCTTATAAATACGCTGAAAGGGTTTGTGACTTGATAAGGTTCCGCAGTATCAACGAGCAAAGCTATAGTAAACAGTAGCGACGCTCAAGAAAATTTTTAGGTTCAGTTTTTTATCAGATATGCCTCCCCTATCATACCAACAACATGGCTGCCAGCGAAGTCGCAGGTTGTGTTTATATCTGGATTTCAAAGGGAATCTTTTTATAACGTGCTCCGAAATTTATTATAAATAATTTTCCAATAAGTAAATGACTCTTTTGACACTATAAAAGAAAATATTTATAAAAAAATATGTCAAAAGGACGTTGTTGTTGTGTTGTAAAAATACTCGTATATGTGGTATCTCCAAAGAAGTTCGTTTTTAGTGTTCCGTACGGAACACTTATAAGATGACTTCAGTGTCTGTCCGTCTGTCACATCCGATTTTCTTCGAAACTATTTGTCATAGAAAGTTCAAATTTGGTAATAATATAGGAATTGATGGCCTTATCAGAGCCATCTAATTTTGAAAGTTAAATTTTAATTTAAGGGGTTAGTTTTGGGGGGTAAAATCAGAAGTGAAAAAAAATTAAATGAAAGCTTGTGAAAACACGAGTAAAATATATATATATATATATATATATATATATATATATATATATATATATATATATATATATATATATATAGATATATATAATGTAATTCTTGCGCGCACTTTTCTTTGTTTTATTTTTGAAAAAATCGCGAAAAATCGCTGTCCACCCGCCCTATCTCGACAAGTATTTATCAAAAAATTTTGAAAAAATTCTGGAATATTCTCCACTGGGTGTAGATCGAACGAAAATTATCACGAGTGCATTAACTTTAATAATTTATCTGGTATATAAACAAAACAAAAATTTCAAGGTCATCAGTTTTCAGTAAAATTGGAAACAAACTTGGGGTGTGTTTTGTGAAGTCACTGATCACTTTATACCTCTGTAACAACATTTTTTATTTTAAAAGAAATCAACGTACGGAACACTAATTGCGCAAGTTCAACTTGCACTTGACCGGTTATTTTAGATTTCCCGAAGATCCGAAAAGGTAACTTATTTATAATTCTTCATTTCTATTATGCAGAATATTATATAAAGATTATGATAATTTTATTTTTATATCAAGATACATACATACATACACATAACAGTTGATGTTTTATTATCTGGGCATGCAGAAGTAGTAATTGAAATGAGTTTGAATAAATCAGTGCATGGATTTAGTTTTTTATATAAGTAGTTTATAGGCACGAAAAGTCATTAGTTGTATGAAAATTATTATATTAGATTTAACTAACGATAAAATGGCGCAAAAAGTGTATTCACTTCATTTTTAAGTTCAGAAGAAAGACTATCTAATCTTGAAATGATAATTATAATTATTTTCAATCTCTCCAGATTAGTGAGATTCGCTGAAATATAAGGAGCATGATTGTTGATATTATACGCGCGAAGCTGAAAATGTGCATTCTCAAAATGAACTTTTTTCTCCCCCGAACAATATCTCTAATAATTGAGAAATATTAATTCAACAATGAGATATTTAAATGAAACGAAACGTGCAAAAACCATTGAAGCCAAATGTGTTTTTTGCTAGTATGTTTTACCTTTTTCTCTGTTTTTTGTATATGTGTTTTAATAAGAACTTGATAAAAAATTGTTTCTAAAAAAAACTTTTCTCGTTTTTTTCTTCTTTTCAATCGGAAAAATTCATTATTAAACTACAGAATAGGATTTTTCTTGAAAGAAGAAATTTTAATATTTCAAAAACTCGCGGGCAACCTATCAGTAATATAGCGGCAGGTCACGTGATCATTACAAACTCGAACACCTTGAGATTAAAGGTGCCGAGTTGAACTATCGCTACTGTGTTTTATGTTTGCTGTAGCAAATCGTTCTAACTCTTTTTTAAATTTAAATCTGTATCTTTCACGTAATCCTCATATATTAGAGCACCCTGTACCCCGAGGCCTGCGAGAATGACTATATGGGCCCCCCTGCAGATGTTCTAATGCCGAGCATGACTGGCGCTTCACGAGGCTATTGTGCACTAACTGGCCCCGCAGCGGGGCCCAAGGAGCTCGTTACTAAGTTAATTGCGAGAAAATAGGAACGATTCTTAGTTTTTTTCTTTAAAACTTTGATATGTAGACAATTCTTTGACTTATATTAAAAATAAATATATTTATTATTTTTAGTGTGTGTGATTTAAGAGTAGTTACTATAGCAAACTTTGAGTATTTGTAGAGGAACTCCTTTCACAGACAGTGCCCATGAAAGTGTTTGATCATCTTTTGATGTGTCATAATTTCAATTATATTTGATGGAGAATGTTGATACCGCATAAGATTTGGCACTACAAACCTGCTAAATAGAAAGAACATCTAGAATATTTTGGAACTTTCCCTCGGTTAGACGTTTCTTTTGGATTGGACGACCATCTGACTGCGCTAAGGAGGTTTCCGATGTCATTTTGGCTGGTATTCAAGCTTATATTCTTTTTCGAAGAAATGTCCTTCCAACGACCGAAAATGCAAAGAAGCTGATGCTTCTAAATATCTAGCCTACGGACAAAATAGTAACATCTTTGTTCGTAACTAGATACAGAGAAATTATCGACGATAAGGCAGACAATCAAAGAATTAACTTCTTACTTGCCGCAACAATTGTAGGTCCTTTTGGTCAGCAGCTAAGGTTTATTAGTCAAAATTTTAATAAATCCATTATACCATCACTCATCCGGCCGGATAATCCTATTGAAACAACTGAAGTTGAGAAAGTTAACTTAGCTGACTATTTCCATAGTGTAGTCGAGGATGCCCAGTATTGTCTTCAGACAGTGTATCATAAAATGTATTTTAATGAAACTGGACCTCAAGAAAGCTTCAGGCGCTGATAGAATACCTGTCATAGTACCCACAAAACGCGCGGGCCAACTAACTGATTTTGTTTAGACATTTCAACTTCTCCTATAGAAAGGGAATATTTCCTTCCTACTGGAAATGCGCTACAGTTAAGTCGATGCCCAGGTAAACCAGGCCAAATAACTACCAACCAGTCGCTATGCTTTCAATAATATCGAAAGTTATAGAAAAGGCTATCAATCAGCATATTCTATCTAGAAGGTTTCGATATTCTTAGAGAATATCAATATAGCTTTTATAGTAAGTAAAGATCAACTAGAGATCTTCTAACTATATAACACATGTTTGAAACAACTCAGTTCAACATTTTGAAGAATCTCGGGCAGTTAAATTTGATGTATCCAACGCATTCGTCCGTGTTTGGCATGACGGATTGTTGAGCCAGGAATCAAAACTACAGCTTTGCAGATAAACAGTAAACTTATTTTTTCATTCACTTTAAATGTTCCAACATCAGCTACGCAAGCAAATATCCGCAGATAATAGAAAATCGTTCAACTAAACAAAGACCTTTAAGAAATTCTATCTTAGAGTTACAGTAACCAAATAGAATTTAACGCTACAAAAACCCAGGAGACACTTTATTCTAAAAAAGGTAACGTCGCTGAACACGATGGAGTTATGTCAGGAAACTCCATATCTGCAGCAGTTTGCTGGGCGTTAATTTTGAATCAAATATGTCTTGGCATGAAGATATTGCATACATAGCAAAGAGAGAATATTATTTCGAACTAGAAAGCTTCACACTCCTCAACAACTGATAATTCTGTATAAAGCTCAAATTCGAGCAACGATGGTATACTGTTCCCATGTTTAGGACTTCCCAAACACACACTGCATTTGTTGGATTCTATTCAGAATTCACTTTAGGTTCCCAGATGATATCACTCTGATCGCCGACACAAAAGAAGAATTATAAGAAATGCTGTTGGAATTAAATAACAAGTCTCGAGAAATAGGTCTATAAGTAAACTTCACCAAAACCAAATATTTGAACAACGAAAGTGAACATAACAGCCAGGAACTATTAATAGAAGGTACAAGAATAGAAAAGATACAAACATTTATATATTTAGGACAAAAAATTAAATGCAAGAAGCAAATAACAAAGCTCATTGGAGACAACTTGGGGAGGCTTACATCCGACTATGAATAGAATAAGCTAATGATGATGATGAAGAAGAGAGCTGTTCGCTTGATTGAAAACCTAGAACTCACCAGCAACCTTCATTCCTTGGAACTTCGAAAAACGGTTGGCGAATTGAGTCTTTTCTATTTTCATGGAAAGTGTTCGATCGATACAACCCGCTTGACTTACCCCAGAGCGGTGCATACTAGGAATATACATCATGCTAATACATCACATCCGTATAAGGTTCAGATTGTCACTTCTCGTACAATCCAAAATTTATATGGAGAACCTCATCTCTGTGAAATGATTTGCCTAGTACTCTGTTTCCCACCGAGTACAATTTACAGCAATTTAATATCAACGTAAAACGCTTTTTCAGCACACTTGTCGCTCCTGTAGCGCTTTAGGAATTTCCCTGGAGCACGAGTGCTATGCTAAAAAAAACTATTATATAAGAACACCCTAATAAAAATAAAGACCACACACACATATACCCCCTAAAAAAGTATTTATTCATTTAATAAATTCATAGAAACTTAAGGGCACTGTGACAATTTTGTTAAGTAGGTAGATCTTAAATTCAAAATAAGCGCCTCCTTCTCTATAATGTATTCAACGAATCATCGGAAGTCTTTCTACGAAACTACGTATTAATATTCAATGTGTACATCAAAAACATGCTTGCCTGACACTTCTTATTCTTGATTACGTTATATATGAGTTTACTTACACTTCTTTTTACCATATTAATTCCAACCATGTAAGTAAATTTCACTATTAAGTTTATTGGAATATTTATTGCTTTTACAGCAAAAGAAATGTATGAAAACTGTATGTACGAGTATATTAATTTAGATGAAAATGTAAAAAAGGATTATTTCGTAAATATTTCAAGCAATATAATATATGATATGCTGAAAAGATGGAAAAAGAGGGCCCAGCAGACCAACCGACCAAAGTGCGGATAGCTATGATGGGTGCCAATATCCGGAATCGATAGGGCATTATAAAAAGTAGTTTTAAACTGTTTGGAAATATTGTAACATTCATTTTTTCCTAGATTTTAAGATCATGTACGACACTGTTTCCACTTATAATTTATATTTTTTTACTTTACTTTAATTACTTACTAACTTTTATTTAGTAGTTTAAAACAGTGTTTTGAATTTTTGAGCCGTTTATTTTACAGTGTGCATTGCGGGTTACCTACTGGACCTATTTAATTTGCATCGAATGCGTCCTATTGGCTAAAGATTTGTATCTGGGAAGTAGCCACCTTGAAGACGTGATTTTAAGGAAGAGAGAACAATATTTAAGGGTCCAGATGGCATGCATATAGGCTTTTTTCCATCATGTAGCCGCAGAGGGCTTTTTTTCCATCATAGAGATGCAGTGAGCTCTCTTTTTGATCATGTAGCCAAATAGGGCTTTTTTCCCATCATAGAGCCGCAATCAGCTCTCTTTTTGATCATGTAGCCAGAGAGGGCTTTTCCTTCAGTAAGCCGCCCAGTAGGCTTTTTTATCACGTTGCCGTACTCGTTTATTAGTGATGTAGTAGTGCAAAGACGGTTATATCCTGCTTATTCCCAGACCTTTAGAGGTCAAGAAATGTTTAGCAGCCCAAAGGGAACTGGGGTAGCCAAGGTGGAGACATCAGTGTTATGAATATGTCACCAGGACAGGCCAAAAACTCATAGAAAAAACCGTAAGTCATCAGTATATCAATCCATAGGTCTAGCTTCCTGCTGACAGGTGCGTTTACATCGTTTAATCAAAACAAGTAACTCGTGAAGTTAATCCCACGAACTTTTAACATCGTGTTTAGCTAAGCCTTAATTAGAATGCTGATTTAAAGACTCTATATAATCGTACCATCTACTAGACTAAGGGATTTTATTTAGTAGTAATAGTAATTTTAAGTATAGCGAAGTTAGAACTTTTAATTTTGTTATTTAATAAACCTTTTTTTATCTTTTTGAACGTTTCACTGAATCACCCTTTTATCTTTCAGGACACGACGGTTGTACCATATTTAAATTTTTTTTAACAACTACATAACCCTTCAGTGTTTTTTTCATTTTTTGAGCTGAAGTTAGATTCTTTTTATTTTAAAATGAATGGTGCCCAAAAATCATGTACAACCAAAATTTTGAACAACTATAGAGACTATTTTTAAAGGACGTACAAAAATTATCTCCTATCCATAATCTCTCCAAAAAAAGCTAGTTTATATCTAATTTCTTTAGTTCTTTTAGTATTATTATCCACTCAATCCATTCTCAGAAATTAAGATATACGTAAGGGGCAATTAACGACTTCTATTTAATAAATAATATATTTATTAAAAGCAAAGAAGTTAGGACGTTTCAAAATTGCGCTTCAACGTGCGAGCGTTTTTTTAACGGTACAAAATTGCGCCCAAACAAGAGGACATTTTGTTAACAAGCTACAATATAATGTAGTGTTATAATTAACCGTAAGATGATCATTACCGTCTCTAAAAAGAATTCTTCCGTAGCTTGGACCTGTAGCCAGAAGATCGCTTCTAATGATGATGTAATGTCGACCGGCTTGTAATGATGAGAGGAGTAGAGGCCATTCGCTAACAAGATGGTCGGATCAAATAAAGCGAGTATATATATATATATATATATATATATATATATATATATATATATATATATATATATATACATATATATTAATACACTTGGCAGAAGAACGAGAAAAATGGAGGGAAACGGTGGATAGAACATTGAAGTCATTCTAGAGATTCTTGACTGAGGAAACGAATGGAGAGATAGTAGTGCAATCCTAAATTAATTTTGCTTAAAATTAAATTTCATTACACAAAGCTATACTTGGAAATATGGCGGATAATGAACTCATATATTAGAATGTATGAAAAATGACACACGCATATATTTATTTTTATTTGCTATAAGTAATTCATTTAGTTGTTCATAATTTTATAACAATATATTAGTATCGTACGAAAACTCTAGTTATAAAATTAACTTATAGTTTGATTAATTTTGGAAGCTTTGGCACAATGACAGTACACAACAGTTATCTTCATCACACCAAACAATTCTTGTATTCGTCACATATTTTGCCAACCATGCAGGATTCACCATCAGGGGGATGCTTGACTAAACTTAAGAATGAACACTAGAAAATTTATACTAAAATTATTATTTATTCGAGCGAAACCGATCAATTACAGACGATGGTTTAATACTCAAGTAAATAGTACAGAAAACTGTAAGGAATTGGTCGTTGTTTAAACTATTTTTACAATTTCTAATTTCGATACTTTCATACACGTCTAATAATCTCCAATCAGATACATTTTTAATTAACTCTAAATTATCTTTGCGGCAGGTGTTGTAATGTACCAGATTTTAATTGACCAGATTTATAAATTGAAAAATCATATATATATATATATATATATATATATATATATATATATATATATATATATATATATATATATATATATACAGTCAGTCCAAAAAGTCTCCATACATCACCTGCTATTATTCTATTTTTCTGTTATGTTTAACTAATTAATTGGAACTATGAGAAAACATGTTTAAATTAATATTTGAAACTTAACCAACGAGGATTAGTATTAAAAACAACTACGGAACATTTTATTTAGAGGTTACATCATTGTTATAAAAATGTAGACAAAATTAATGTCGAAAAAGTCTCCATACACTTAACAATTACCAATAATAGTCATGCTTGCAAGCAGCTTTCAGTAACTTCTGCTGGCATGTTCTCCCATTCGTTTTTTAATTTTTCTCTATTTGAAACATTATGTTTGCGAACGCGCCGTTGAAGCTCCTTCCATAAATGTTCTATGGGGTTAATATTAAGCGATTGCGGGGGTATATGAAGCTGCTGTCGCACATTATGGATCATGCATTCTCGCACCAAGTTTGCGGTATGTTTCGGATCATTATCCTGTTGGAAAATGTATCTTTTTTCGAATGCTAATTTTTGGACCCTTCCTCTTAAATTGTCTCTCAAAATGTTCAGATAAGCATGCTGCTCCATGGTGCCATTAATAAAATGTAAATTTCCCACCTCTCCAGCGGACATGCATCCCCAAAGCAGAACACTGCTACCCCCTTGTCTCACCGGGGAACAAATGTTTTTAATACTGAATACGGTATTCTTTCTCCAAACTTTAGTTCTACCATTAGACCCAAAAAGGTTAATTATAGTTTCATCATTAAAGATTACGGATTCCCAAAATTGAGGAGGCTTAATAACGTATTCCCTAGCAAAAGCTCTTCCGAAATTAACTGCTTCTTCCTGGCTGCACACCCCCTATAGCCTGAACTGTGTAAACAATTTCTCACTGTTTGTGAACAAACATTTTAGAAAATAGTTCCCGTACTTCATCGTTTAATTTTGGTCTAATAATACTGGATAATATACCTCTTCACGTGAAGTCAGTTTCTTGGGACGACCGGAGCATGGTCGAATTTTATAGGAACCTGGTAATTTATACTGGTTCACAATATACTGAACAATAGCATGCGATATTTTAACAATTTTTCCTATATTTCTGTACGATTTTCCATCTTCTCACAAATCAGTCATGATCTTTCGAACTTGAAATGGAATTTTACAATTTCTCTCGCACATTTTTAATACTACTTTGAAAACCCACTGCAAAATTACTACCAAGTGACAAATTATAAAGTATGGCCGAAAATTATCCATTTATTTTCAGTTTAGCGAGCAATAGATAGCTTGATAAAATGCTGCTAATTATAACGTGTTTTTTACAATGCAGTTCTTGAATGTATGGAGACTTTTTTGACATTAATTTTGTTTACAATTTTATAACAATGTTAATAAAAATATAACAATGTTAATAAAAATATTAATTTAACATGTTTTCTCGTAGTTTCAATTAATTAGTTAAACATAATAGAAAAATAGTATAGAAGGTGGTGTATGGAGACTTTTTAGACTGACTGTATATATATATATATATATATATATATATATATATATATATATATATATATATATATATATATATATATATATATAGCGAACTAACAAGTTTTTTGTAGACTTTCCAAGTTATTCTACAGAAAGGGAATATTTCCCTCCTGCCACAAATACGCTGCAGTTCAGCTGATACGAGGATTGATACAACTACGGAAATTTTACTTAGGCATTGTTACAAAATTAGTGTCAAAATGCCAGAAATTGCAGTTCAGCTGATACCCAAAAAGGCTAGACTACAAGAAAATTATTTCTAACTAGAAATCAGAGAGAGCTGCTCGTCTAATTGGAGTCCCAAAACTCACCAACAACATTGATTCCTTGGAAAATTGGAGAACAACTACATCTTGAAGTATTTTCATGCGAAGTGTTCGACGGATAGAGCCCGCTTTATTCTTCTCAGAACTGTGCATGTTAGGAATACACGTTGCGCTAATACATCACGTCCGTACGAGGTTCAGCTTGTCACTCCTCTTATAAACCCTTTCAAGCAGGCTTTGTCCCTGTGGAATGATTTGTCGAGGACTGTGTTTCCCATCGAATACAGCTCCTGTAGGGATTATCGTGCAGCATGTGTGAACAAAAAAATAAAATGACTTTTTTTAGCATTTTATTATGTGTTATATCCTTGAAACTTCTTGACTGGTTGATTGATTATAATCATCAATGTGTCACTTTGTCGATAACAGAACTTACACGCTTTTAAGATGGTAAAAGACAGAAGAAAATAAAAATATTTAAAGATTCATCACCTTTTTTTTAAGCAAGAAAGACACTTATATCCTTACGTAATTTAATATGCAAAATTAATTGGAAGATGTTCACTAAGACATCAAAATTGATTTAAAATAGTTTCAATCTGATGCATCATTAATAACCAGTGTGGGATTGGTCTTAAGGTATCTAAAAAATCGTTACAACCATTTAGCATTAGTTGTCTCAAGTTGATTAATAACCGGTATTACACTAATCATTAATATACATAATATTTCCATATCATTTACTATTGTCAACTACGGTCCCCTTCAAAATACCTCTTAAAAACCAGTAGTAGTAAATTAGTCGAAATAGGAAAGGATATTTTAAATTAATAATTTCATGAAGTTCCGGTTGACTGGTGTCGGGTTTTGTCTAGATTATTACCTAAAAGAGGGGACTGTAATGACCCCAATAATTGCCATAAAATAGTACTTATTAACGGCACTGCTAAGGTTTTTACGCAAGTTCTGCTACACAGATTTCTTTTCTTGAACAGAATCGTCGGATGCTTGACCTGAGCTTCACTTAGGATATCGCAATGGCGAAGATACTCTGACAATATTTACACTCTAAAATCAATAACACAGCGCAACAGCATTTCTGTTGCATACAATGTTATACCTGATTCTGAATGTGTTTTTCACGCTTATTTCAAATATCTACTCAGTTTACTTGTAGCAGCTCTAGTTTTACAGATATGAGTGGAGTGACTTTTAATAAAGAAATACAATTTTTCGAGTTATAACATTTTATTAAACATCCCTAACTTGATTGAAATTTCCTTTTATACGATTTTCTCGCATGAGTCAACTTAAGTGCGAATATCCTGGTGGAAGCGTTCCCCTTGGTTCTCGCCTTAATCACCGAGATTTTCGGGAAAACGGTATTGACTGTGGAGGAAGTGGATTGGTGAAAATTGGATCATTTATTAATTTCCTGATCTCTGGGTCGTCAAAAATACCAACTTTTAACTTTTCAGCACTCAATTTTGGAAACGTTCTTGAAGTGTACTGAAAACATTCCCCGTCTTTGTTACTGTTTCATTAGCCCCAGTTTGATATGTAAGGAGGCAATATTATGCTGTCTCTGGGCACAAGTAGATGATTTGTAATATTCAGACTCTCAGGGATTGGAACTGCTCCCGAAGTCCAGTGCTCAGCCTGTTGGCCCGAGAGGAAATTAACCATTTTTAGATCCACACATAACATCCACTTATGTTCATTTTACTTGACCTTGTTCATAACTAAAGATATTGTAGAATAGTCTTCTTTGACGTTGGTTAAATGGGCAATATGCAAAGGACCTACCTTGTTACCGTTATGCAAGAGTACACATTTAAGACTACGTTTTGACGAGTCTATAAAAAAACACCATTCATTTGTGTCATATTTTTGTAATTCTATTGCAGCCTTTAGACCAGGAAAATCACTGCAAAATACAAAACCATCCTCTTCAGAAAAGAAAGGGAGTAAATTCTTTTCTCTAGTGCGATCATACGAGATATGCGTTTCTTTTGTCAATAGATGTCTTTCTTTTAACTAGGAAGCTAAAAGTTCTGATGCCTTTTTAGACAGTGCAAGATCTCTGACCAAGTCATTTAGGTCACTTTGATTGAGTAGTCAAGGATTTCCGGGGCAATCAAAATCACTATCCTTACTATCATTGATTTGTTGGCTGAACTCATTTGGATATTCTTGGGATGTAGATGTCTGTGGTACTAATGTATTACTGGAACTTACAACAGGTTTAGTAACAGAGTGTAAGGTAGAATAAATCCACTTAGAATGATTGTTGCGGTTTATACAGCACAAAATAACAGTCATCATGATGATTTGATGGTTCATGCCAGATCATTGGAGTTTTGGACTCTGTCTTTTCTTATTTGTCCATAAACGTAAAGACTCAACACAGCATTTACATACAAAACTAGGAATCCAGGGCTCGATGTTTGTCTCTAATGGAAACCCAAAGTAATCAACATATGCTTGTTTCACAAAGTCCGACACATTCAAACGGAATTCTTTAAACATATATTCGCCACAAATGACACAAAAACAATTTGGACTATTTACGCATATTCTTCTTGACGAAAACATCACTATAGATGCACAAAAACTAGTTTATTAATAACGCTATTGATGGCAATTGTCAACTGAATATTAAATATTAACACGGTATATGTATCTCAAAAACTAGAGCTACTAGATACAATTTGAAAGTAGATTCAGAATTAGTAAACAACACTTAACATGCAACAAAAAAAAGTATGATTTTGTTCTCCAGTGTAATCTAATTATACTTTAAACTTGGAAAAGGAAAATATTAGCAGTATCCGTTGATATGAAAAGAGCCTTTGGTTCCGTTAACCCATAAGCTTATCTCTAATTTAAATCGTAACAAGATTCATTCGCATTACATTGTGTTTAAGTTATGTTTAACTTTTTTGGGAAATTATTGTAAGTGAAGTTTCATAGGTTGCCAAAACGTAGTTTTTCTGGTTTGCTTTGGTAGCCTTTTTAGTATTCCGTACGGAATAGATGAATGTCACATTCATCGCCAAGATATCGTTTAGTGATCAACGCTTTGAAAAAGATGGATGAGATTCCACCGAAATGTCAGCGAAACCGTCCATCAAGGGACTTTAAGCTAACACGCGATACCCGAAAAACTGCTACTACATTTCACACTCGTGAGAACACTCGTCAAAACATATATATATATATATATATATATATATATATATATATATATATATATATATATATATATATATATATATATATATATATATATATATACGAGGCTGGTTTGAAAAGTCCGTGCAAAGTCCGAGAAATGGCACCACCGGTGCGTATCGAGGTCATGTTTAGTTAGTAGCATCTCTTGAATGGACGCACACCAAGTTTCAGCCATATTGATCTATTTCTTTGTGTTTGGCATTCGTGTGAATCAAGGAAGTCGAGTGATTTTCAAGAAATGGACGAAAAAGACTTTCGTGTGGTGATTAAACATTACTTTATGAAAGGCAAAACGCCTCAGGAGACTAAAGAGAAGCTTGATAAACATTATGGTGACTCTGCACCTTCGATTAGAACAGTTTATAAGTGGTTTCAAAATTTTCGGACTGGCCATATGGGCACAAGTGACGCTGAACGTTCTGGACGGCTTGTGGAGGTTACGACTCCAGAAATCATTGATCAAATCCATGATATGGTGATGGATGACAGAAGAGGTAAGTGCGCGAGATTGCTAGTGCGGTGGGCATCTCGACTGTACGGGTATAATATTTTGCATAAACATTTGAACATGAGAAAGCTATCCGCAATATGGGTGCCGCGATTGCTCACGCTTGACCAAAAACGGAATCGTGTGGAGTGTTGCAAGGATGGTTGGCAGCTGTTCCAGAAGAATCCGGAGGACTTTAAGCGTCGTTTCGTCACTGTGGCTGAAACATGGATACATTACTATACTCCTGAGACCAAACAACAATCTAAACAATGGGTTACCAAGGGGGAATCTGCACCAAAAAAGGCGAAGACTGTTTCTTCGGCCGAAGAGGTTTCTATGGCGACTGTCTTTTGGGATTCGCAAGGGATAATCCTCATCGACTATCTGAAAAAGGGTAAAACTATTACAGGTGAATATTAGTCATCGTTATTGGACCGTTTGAAAACCGAGCTGCAAGAAAAACGCCCGCGATTGGCCCACAAGAAAGTCCTTTTCCATCACGACAACGCACCAGCACACACCTCAGCAGTTGTGGTCGCAAAATTAATGGAAATAGGATTCCAACTCGTTTCACATCCCCCCTATTCTCCAGACTTGGCTCCCTCGGACTACTATTTGTTTCCCAATTTGAAGAAATGGCTGGCGGGACAAAGATTTTATTAAACGAGGAGGTGATTGCAGACACTAATGGATATTTTGCAGACTTGGACAAATCCTATTATTCGGAAGGGATCAACAAACTAGAACATCGTTGGACGAAGTGTATAAGCCTAAAAGGAGACTATGTCGAAAAATAAAAAAGGTTTACCCCACATAAGTAGTTTTTATTTTTGCACGGACTTTTCAAACTAGCCTCGTATATGTGTATATATATATTCATATATATATTATATATATATATATATATATATATATATATATATATATATATATATATATATATATATATATATATATATCTATATATATGTATATTATATATATATATATATATATATATATATATATATATATATATATATATATTATTCATTTTTTCCTAGATTTTAAGATCATGTTACAACACCGTTTTTCTTTCATTAATTCATGTAATAATTGCTAATTTAAGTTAAATAGTGATTTTATATTTTTTTACCTTTTTTATATTTGATTGAGCAGTGTAACTCAAACTTTATAAGCGCATATAATTGATTTATTTTATTTCTTTTGCATTGAATGTGTCTGGTTTATGATTAAATGAGCATCATCGTTCCTTGTCTATCAAATCGCAAGTTTAACATTCCTGTCTCATTTTGCATTCCTGAAGTGAACTGAGGACATTTTGAAGACTTTACTTCGAAGGAAGGGGAATGAGGATATATAACCCTCCATTTCCAATTTTGAAGGACTTTTTTCCGGTCCAGCAGGCAATAATGGCTTCTTCCTTCTTTCAATTAGTGAAGGCAGTTTTTTTTCGGCCATGACAGAGTGTGTGTTTTTTTTATCATCGAGCCGTTCCTGAAATATTCTACCTATCCTAAAACATTTTGGGACAGATGTTGATTAGTGACCCAAATGAAAATAGGGAGGTAGTGTGTGAGACAATATTTTGATGAGAAACTCACCAGGAGAGGCCAAGGAGTTGATAGAAAAGACACGAGGAAAAACCAAGCAGTAAGTCATTAGTACGCCAGTTTAGATATCTTACTTCCTTTTTACAACGTGTGTTTCCAACAACTACGTATCACGTGTGATCCCGAAATCGGTTTCACAGGAAGTGAATCAAAAACAAACTCTCTATATCGTACCTTTTAAAGCCATTTCTCATACTTAGAATAAGTGATGTGAGAATAGACACAACCTTCAGAATTCTAATTTAAACACACTCTATAAATATGTGCACTCTCATAGCATAAGAGGTTTTTATTTAATCTATGTAATCTTAAGGGTGTAATAAATGTAAGAATTTTTTATTTTATAAATATACTTTTCTCTGTGTTAGCGTAGTGTTTCACTGAACTCCTTTTCTATCTTACAAGACGTAAAAGTTGTACCTTATTCAATTATCTAACAACATCCAAGCAGTCTTCAGTATTTTTTCATTTTTTTGAGCTGAACTTAAATTCTTTTTATTCTAAAATGAATGGTGCCCAAAACAGTACAACTAACCTTTAAACAACTATAGAGACTATCTTCAAAAGACGTACAAAAATTATGTCGATATCCATATCTCTCCGAACGAAACGGGCTAGCTGATATCTTAATTTGGTTTTCTCTCAGTACTAATATTCACTCAATCCATTCTCAAAATTAAGATATACATAAGGGGCAAAGAACGGCTCTTATTTAATAAATAAAGTATTTATTAAAATCTAGAAAAAAGACCGTTATAACATATATAAATATATATATATATATATATATATATATATATATATATATATATATATATATATATATATATATACTTATAACTCTGACTTTTTTAATTTAAACGAAACACGAGAAAAAACAGACATATCTATTTAAAAGGTAAAAGTTAAAGCAGGAGAGCTTGGCTTCATAATTCACCAAATAGCCACAATCTCTCCTTTTGGAATTCGACCATACGAATTGTGCGGCAAAACTTCCTGGTATCTAATTTGATTGATGATATGACTAAAATTGAAAAAAAAAGGCGTAACGAAATAACACAATTATAGACCTGAGAAATGCAGAATACCTAAAGGTGCTGGAATACCTATATCAAATGTAATACCTTAGGATGGTTTGAGACGACTGGTAGAGGAAAACGACACTAAAGGCAGACACACTAAGTAGCATAGACAGATTCAAGGAGGGGGAGCATTTGGATACAAATGGCGTTTATTAATAAATAAATATATATAAAATGGAGGGGGCGCAAATCGTCAAACAGGGAGATATCAAAGGACAACCTAAAAACACCCAGTTTAGAAATCGATGACCAAGAGGTGAACATTTTGAACTAAAAAGAACACCCAACAAAAAGCACTATTTTCTACATCCATAGGGGTTATAAAATTAAAACAAATAAACAATATAAAATGCAAGTGATTAAGAAACATATTGAATTTGAGGGAGTAGACCAAATGATGGCAATAGCGTAACAACACGAAAATGTAATAGCTTAAGTTTTTATTAAAGCTGGACACCGTATATAAAACCTGGAGACATTCTCAAAGTTGTTGGGACAAAACAGGATTTAAAATTTCAGTCAATTGGTCCTTTTAGTGCTAAAAACTTCTGCATCTCGCTGCCTTGGCGATAATTTATCTTATAGTGGACATTTCGTCAAGATAACTATGGCCGCAAGTTCTGATGAAATGTCGATTTAGTCACTCAACAAAAACTTAACACTTATCCCCTATAAATCATTAAGATAGACGAGATCACAGGCTTCGACCGAGAACCGACAGTACTGTCTATAGCGACCTATTGAAGGTGACTAGAGAGTATTGTCGAATTTTTTTATGGGCCTAGCACGCTGGGAAATCCTTAAAGCGCTACAAGAGCGACACGTGTACGGAAAAAGCGATTCACGTTGGTCTTGAATAGAATTATGTTCGGTCGGAAACACAGTCCTGGGCAAATTATTCCTAAGGGATGAGGTTCTCCATTTAAAGGACTGCTTGAAAAGGTTGTACGAGGAGTAACAAACTGAATTTCATACGGATGTGAAGTATTAGCGCGACTTGTATTCCTAACATGCACCGCCCTGGGAAGAATTAAGCGGTCTACATCCATCGAACACTTTCTATTAAAATACTTATAGAATAGACTCAAGTCGTCAACCGTTCTTCAAAGTTCCAAGGAATCAGGGTTGCTGGTGAGTTCTGGGTGTCCAATCAGGCGAACCGCTCTCTTCTGAATAGAATCCAATAAAGTGTACAAGGTCAGTCAATAAGTTTTGAAAGCGGAAATGAAACCAGATGAATTAATGAGTAGAAATGCATTTATTCTTCAGTATAATCTCCCTTAAGCTCTCCCTAACCTGAACGCTTTCCATAAAAATATTTGTAAAATAATCTCAAGTCGCCCACCGTTCTTCGATGTTCCAATGAATCAAGGTTGCTGACCAGTTCCGGATCTCCAATCAAGCGAACAGCTCTCTTCTGAATATAATCCAACAGGAGAGCTGAGCCCCAAATATGGAAGCAGTATTCCATTGTTGGTCGAATTTGAACTTTGTACAGAATTAACAGTTGAACCAGTTATTTAACTTTTGGCAAATTAGAAAAAAACTTTTTTAGTGCTGTCCAAATTTTTATCTTCCCTATTTTTTAAATGATATATGTCCCCCTAGACTGAAAACATATTAAATGCTTGTTGGTAAACTTTCTCGACCTTTAATTTTTTTTTTTTTTGAGCGATTTTCAAAGTGTCATGACTCAAATACGTTGGTTAATTTGTATCACCAATGTTTATCAATCAATGAGCGTAAAGAACAAAGCCATTATAGCAATAATGTATTTATTTTACACTAAAATATTAGATATTATTAAAATGAAAAGTAAAACATTGTTAAAAAGGTTAAAACAGCATACTCATTCATCTTCATCACTTATTGTTAGTGGTGGTTATAGGCCAGTTGAATATTTCATCGTAAAAAAACTGAATTTTATTTTCATCTGGTATATAATTTTCTAATTTTCGTACGTCAACAATTTTTTTGTAATTGATGAGTATTTTTCCACTGGGGTAGGCCAGTGCTTCAGGTAGCTTTAGTGGAATTTTGTTGTTGTTGTTTAGCCTGAATGTGTTTCTGGCACATCCTTTAATAAAAGTGCTTGCTTTAACCAAGTTTGTATGCTTATAAGAGTGATAAAAGTGCATGAATTGGCTGAGTTTCAATTGAACCTTCTGAGCCTTTGGCGTGTTCCTACCACCGGAGTCTACAGACAGAATTGTTTTTTTTTTGTAGTTTGTTTGTCACTTTTATAGTTAACCACTTCTTCAGCATTCACCATCACCACAGTAAAACGGTTATTTTTACAAGATGATTTGATCAAAAGCTCATACTCTTCCACCGTATATATCCGGACTGTTATTTTTCTTTTAAGTACATCAAAATTCCTGTTGCAAGATAGGAACGCATGTTCTCTCTTGGGGAAGTATTGAACAATGAAATTTTTCCAGAGAAACCAAAGCCGAAAAAATCTCAAGATAGTATGATTTTTGTTTTGGGCACCACACCCATCAGAGAAAACAAAGATATTTTACCGACTGCATATTTTCCTTCAAATACCTCATAAGAAACGAGCATACCTCATTCGGTCCCTTAGTACCTTTACCCTCATTTACAAGAAAAATGTTGCCTGTCCAGTTTTGAGAATCGTGAACACAAAAAACGTTCACTGTTACCTGGCGAAGATAAAACACCTCTTGCACCGGAATATGAGGCAGTTTAAAATTTTGCATGTAGTCAATTATGATACCTCCAACTTCTTCATTAGACCTTGCCATTTCAGTAACAACTTTTTTCTGGTCGAAAAATGTCTTTGCATGCCGTAAATGGACTATTTTTGGCGGCTGCCACTTTCAACTCAATTCAATTCATTGAAAGCTCTTCACAGGTACAACAAGTATCTACTTGTGGTCTGCCAAAGGACAAATCAAAGTCTTCTTTAAAAACCTCCCTATAATACGATTATTTAACGGTCCCATAGTCAGAATATTTTTGTGTAAACATATTGCGCGTAGTGGTTATATCCAGTTTCTCATTTAAGTAAACCTTCTCTTTGGTGGTGTAAAGGGCCAACTTAGTAGGATAAGACTTGATATGTTCGCGAATAGCGTTTGTCGATAGGTGACCTTCCAGCACTAAGAAGCCTTCTGACCCTCTCAACTGTTATTCCATATAGGTAAAAAAGACTATTTTAGAAATAATTTTTTTATTTGGTGTGGAAATTAAATAAGTATAGGTGTTGCTTCTCTAAAACGCTGAAAAATCTGCTCTTTCTCGTCGTTTGTTAAAATTGATAAGCATTTCTTCGTGCAGCTGAAAGTCAAGCATAATAATTGTAGACTAATAGGTCGATTTTAAAACAAGTTACTTTTAGGAAAATGGCATATAATACTTACTTGCAATTTTTTAATAATGGTGGTAATATAGCAGGAACATTCTTTCCCTTCCAATTAACATATTCAACTCCCTTTACTCTTGCTTTTTTGATAACTTCACTTTTGTATTCATTTGGTCTTTTAATACCTTTCTTTTTCCGCCTAAGGACATTCTCACTGTCAGTCTCACTTTCGCTCATTTTTAATAATTAAAATGATAAACAACAATTTTAAAAAATTACAGAAGACCAGATAAGTGGACAAACTAAGAAGTAAACAGAAAGCTATTGATTGTTAATAATTTCTGATAACGAAATCACCGTACAGATTGCATCAACAGTCGCTGCAAAGAAGAATCACTATGGTGTTTCTCAAATATACTGCCAATTCGTACCTCTCCAGCTGCCTGGGGGAGGCCTGGGCTAATGTTGTTTTACAACTAAATCATGAGCCTTGAGATTAAATTATCGATTTCTAACAAAAAATGTGATTTATGTGGTTTCTCAAATAACCAATTCAATTGTTGTGGAGTGTAAAGCTTTCTAGTTCGAAATAATATTTCCAGCTTTTAAAAAGCTCTCTTTGCTATGCTTACAACTTGTTCATCCCAAGACATATTTGCTCCGAAATTAACGCCCAGCAAATTGAGAGACGATGCTAAAGGAATGGAGTGCCCCGACATAACTATGTCGGATTCAGCAACGTTAACTTTTTTAGCAAAACTGCCGTTTGGGTTTTTATAGCGTTAAATTCTACTTGGTCTACTATTGACACCCCAAGATAGGATTTCTTCCAGGTCTTTGTTAAGTTGAATGATCTTCTACTGTCTGCGGATATTTGCATGGGTAGCCGATGTTCGAGCCTTCGAATCTTATTCAATATGTTTGCTTTTTTCCAAATACGATTTGTTTCTGAGGTATCTAAGGTGGAAGTATTACAATTTGTATGCGTTAATGAGTACATACTTTACTTTCAGTAATAGATATTTATATGACTCTAGAGCTTTTCAACCTATCCTACAGAAAGGGAATATTTCCTTTCTGCTGGAAATGTGCCACAGTTCAGCCGATACCTAAAAATAGCAAGAAGACCTTGCCAAATAACTACCGACCAGTCGCACTGCTTTCAATAATATCGAAAGTCATGGAAAAGGCTATCAATCAGCATCTTCTAAAATATCTTGAAGGATTCAACATTATTAGCGATCACCAATATGGCTTTCGTAAACATAGATTAACAGGAGATCTTCTGACTTATGTAACACATGTTTGGAACAACGCAATTGAACACTGTGGAGAATCTCGAGCGGTTACTCTTGACATACCTAAGGCATTCGATCGTGTTTGGCACGATGAAATGTTGAGCAAGCTACGCTCTTGTGGTATGTCTGAAAAGTTCTATTTGTGGCTCTCTTGTTTCCTCAGAGAGCGTTCTTTACGACTGGCGGTCAACGGATTTCTTTCTAATACCTTCACTGTCAACGTCGGTGTGCCCCAAGGCTCCATACTGTCTCTTACTCTCTTTCTCATTTACATTAACGATCTGTTGGAAAAGACCGGGGATCCAATCTACAGCTTTGCAGATGACAGTACGCTTATCTCTTCATTCACTTTGAACGCTCGGACATCGGCTGCTCCGGCGAGTATCCGCAGACAACAGGAGGTCGTTCAACTTAACAAAGACCTGGAAGAAATTCTATCTTGGAGGGACAATAACCAAGTGGAATTTAACGCTACAAAAACCCAGACGGCAGTTTTTTTCTAAAAAAGTTAACGTTACTGAACCCGACATGGACATGTCGGGGCACTCCATTTCCCTAGCATCGTCACTCAATTTGTTGGGCGTTAATTTGGGAGCAAATATGTCCTGGCATTAACATGTTGCAGGCATAGCAAGGAGAGCTTCTCAAAAGTTGGGAATATTATTTCGAACCAGAAAGCTTTACACTCCACAACAACTGTGGCTTAAATTCCATCAACTATGGAATACTACTCCTATGTTTGGGGCTCCGCTTCCAAACACACACTGCATTTGTTGGATTCTGTTCAGAGAAGAGCTGTTCGTCTGATTGGAGACCCGGAACTGACCGGCGACCTTGATTCGCTGGAACATCGAAGAACGGTTGGCGATTTGAGTCTATTCTACAAGTATTTTCATGGAAAGTGTTCGAAGAATGTAGCCCCCTTAATTCCTCCCAGAGCAGTGCATGTTAGAAATACACGTCGCGCTAATACTTTACATCCGTATGAGGTTCAGCTTGTTACTCCGCATACAAGCTTTTCAAGCAGTCTTTTATATGGGGAACATCATCCCTTTGGAATAATATGCCCAGGGCCGTGTTTCCCACCGAGTACAATTTACAGCGATTCAAGAACAACGTGAATCGCTTTTTCCGCACACATGCCGCTCCTCGAATGCTTTAGGGACTTCCCTGTAGCACGTGTGCTAGACCCATAAAGAAAAAATAACCGGTCAAGTGCAAGTTGAACTTGCACAATTAGTGTTCCGTACGTTGATTGCTTTTAAAATAAAGAAAATTGTTACGGTGGTATAAAATGATCAGTGACTTCACAAAATACACCCCAAAGGAGTTTTCAACAAAGTTTGTTTCCAATCTTTACTGAATACTGATGACCTTGAAATTTTTTGTTTTTTTATATACCAAATAAATTATTAAAGGTAATCCACTCGTGATAATTTTTATTCAATCTACACCCCGTGGAGAATATTCTAGAATTTTTTCAAAATTTTTTGATCAGTACTTTTCGATATGAGGTGGGGGACAGCGATTTTTCGCTATTTTTTAAAAATAATACAAAGAAAAGTGAGCCCAAGTATTACATTATATATATATATATATATATATATATATATATATATATATATATATATATATATATATATATATATATATATATGTGTATATATATATATATATATATATATATATATATATATATATATATATATATATATATATTATATATATATATATATATATATATATATATATATGTGTATATATATATATATATATATATATATATATATATATATATATATATATATATATATATGTGTGTATATATATATATATATATATATATATATATATATATATATATATATATTACTCGTGTTTTCACAAGATTTCATTTGACACCACACTCGATGACCTAGTAATTTTTTTTTTTTCACTTCCGATTTCACCCCTCAAAACTAACCCCTTAAGTCAAAATTTAACTTTTAAAACTACACGGCTCTAATGGGGCCAACAATTCCTGTATTATTACCAAATTTCAACTTTCTACTACAAATAGTTTCGGAGAAAATCGGGTGTGACAGACAGACAGGCAGACAGACAGACACCGAAGTCATCTTATAAGTGTTCCGTATGGAACACTAAAAAGCTCCAACAACCCAGACAAAGCTAACCTTTCCTTTGGCTTCACTATGGCATTGTTCGATTAAATACTTTTAAGAATTTGTATTTTTCCTTACTGATTTATAAATAGAAAATATACATACTTTTCCTACAATTAAAATATTTTTTATAAACATTGGTGTATATTGATCTATTACCAAATTTTCGCAATCTCACCATCTTTGTATAGTTATTGTTAACAGAACATGATCCATAAACCATAAACCCAATCATTTCCATTTAATAATCATTAATTATTTGCTTTATACGGTATCAGTTTAGACAGATTGAAAGTGTTCTAAGAATCAACAACAAAAAAAACAAAATAAAAATATGGTTAAGTTTGTTCCGAAGTTTTGTTCATAATCGCTAGTAAAAAGGGACAGGCAAGCACATATTTCCTAAAGAATTGCTTTGGTCCATCGTTAAGAGAATAATTTTAGGCTCCATTGAAGCTCATTCTTTTGGCATTCCATTTACCATAGATTTTAGTGGAACTTCTTACCTCACTACCATAAAAACGCTCTTTTTATATAAAATATAAACACCGCAAGAAGCTTTATTAACTAGTTCAGGTTAGTGTAGAATAGTAGTCAGCTAAAATTTCTTTTAGAAATAAATTCTAATTATACAGCCCGTCAAGTAAGAACGTGACCAGTCGTATTCTTGAAAAGATGTGTTTCGAGAAAAATTTTTGCCATCAATGTATTTTTTGGTGTGCTAACAACTGCGCAATTACCTTAGTAAGTTGTCCAATCACCTCCTGCATCAATAATCGCCTAATATCTTCGAGGCATGCTGTCGACGAGATTTTGTGCATACTACGGCAATGATGTCCAAATTTTTTCGAATCTCGTGAGGCAACTGAGTCAAAGACCTCAGAATCTTTCCTCTGAGCTTTCTCTTTACAAGGAACCAAATGTTTTCAATAGCGTTGGCGTCCGGCGATTGTTAAGGCCACTCTAGTATTTTATCGTGGGCCCAAGCGAGTCGCTTCGCCACGTGATTTTCGTCCAGCACAGGTTTCTTCAACCCGCTTCGGAATTTGATATCATTAACACGAAGATGTGGTCGAATAGTCTCATGAGATACATTCAAACCCGATTTTCTTAATTTTGCCGTTTCTTGACGCAGCGTCAATTTCGGGTTCCTTGAAAACAAGGACATGATTCGTTTTTCGACTTTCGGAGTGACTTTGCCTACCGAGCCACGTTTTGGCAAGTCGTCGACATTTTTCGTCTCCTTAAAAGGATTTACCTACTTCTTCACAAACGACACCGACTTTTTAATATATCTGGCGGCCGCGGAATATGTCATTTTCCTATCTCCATCTCTTTGGATGGGAATAAAGAAAGACTGCCTCAAACCGACCGCAAACGAGTGACTCACTTACGTGATTTTAACGAAAGTTCGGAATCGACTGATACTTTTACTAAAATGCGTCGTAGGCAAAGGTTCCCTCTACCGATTTTTTGTTGAATCGCTATATCTGTATCATATAAGTTTCACATATTTTAATTGACTATCTTAGTATTTTAACTATGTTGAGCCTTGCAAATTGCGTCCTTTTCTCTCTCAATTACTTAATGTCCTGTAGTATTACAAACATATACGAGGATAGATTGAATAGTTCGCAAAAACGAGGATTCATTTCTCCACATAATCTCCATTAAGCTCGATACATTTGGTCCAGCAAGATTCCAATTTTTTTATTTCCTCAGAGAAACAATTGGTTTTGAACTGTATTTAATACTTGTTTGGAGCATAGATACCCTTCATTCGTCGAAAATTTATTCCCCCCCCCCCCCAAGCCAATTTTTGAAGTTCGTAGATAAATAGTGAGTTGGACCAAATCTGGGGAATAAAATGAATCGGGAACCATTTTGAAGCCTAGCTCGTGCATTTTTGCCATTGCCACAACCGATGTGTGAGCAGCAGCATTGTCCTGGTGCCGGAGCTTTTTTTCTCACGCTAATCTTGGTCGTTTCTGCTTCAACTCACTATGCAATCGGTTCAATAACATTGCCTAATAAGTGATAATACCTTATGCGTCACACTGGGGGGGGGGGGGGGGGGGGGGGGGGGTAAAAAAAAACAGTTTTCCCCCCCCCCCCCGATAAACTGTTTTTTGCTTTTTTCGGTGCACTTTCACCTTCGTCAACCCACTGTTTTGACTGCCGTTTTGTCTCCAGGGTGTAATGGTGAATCCACATGTCGTTTACAGTCACAAGAGCACGCCGAAAGTCTTGCGAATTAGGCTGCAACTTTTCCAAACACATTTGAAAAATCTCGCCTTGTGCGTTTTTAGTCTGGAGTCAACAAATGAGGTACCCGTCGCGCATTTTACTTTTTCATTTTTGGAACTACATGCAGAATATTAACACGTAGGCTGAAAAGTTTTTGGTCAAAACCCATACAATTTTTAGGAAGTATCAACCTTCAAACCATACCTTTCTAAATTTCATGACATTTCGACGATTAGTTTACAAGTTACAGTGGTTTTAGTGATGTTACTTTTGATATTTTCAAAATAATGGAAAAAATCGAATTTCGTATGTTGATTAAACACTGTTTTTTGATGGGAAAAAATACCGTTCAAGCAAAGCAATGGCTTGATAAGTGTTACAGGGACTCTGTCCCTGGAAAATCACTCATCATTTAATGGTGTGCTGAAATTAAACGCGGTCGTACAGACACAAATGATGCTGAACGCTCCGGACGCCCAAATGAGGTGGTTACACTGGAAAACATAAAAAAAAATCCACAAAATTATTTTGGATGACCGTAAAGTGATATTGCGTGAGATAGCTGACACCCTAAAGGTATCAAAAGAACGTGTTAGTCATATTTTGCCTGAACATTTGGGCATGAGAAAGCTCTGTTCGAAATGGGTACCACGTTTGCTCACAGTGGACCAAAAACAACAACGTGTTGATGATTCTGAGCGCTGTTTGGACCTGTTTAAGCTCATTAAAAATCATTTTTTCATGCAATGTATGACAATGGATAAAACATAGATCCACCTCTACACACCGGAATTAAATCGACAGTCAGCCGAGTGGACAGCAGCCGGTAGAATCGCCCGAAGCGACCAAAGACACAACAGTCGGCTGGGAAGGTTTAGGCCTCTATATTTTGAGATGCGCATGGAATAATTTTCATCGACTATGCTGAGAAGGGAAGAACCATCAATAACGAAGATTATATAAAGTTATTGGTGCATTTGAAGGCAGAAATCGCAAAGAAGCGGTCCCAAATGAACAAGAAAAAGTGCTCTTTCATCAATACAATGCACTGTGTCATAAGTCAATGGTTACGATGGCAAAATTGCATGTATTGAAGTTCGAATTGCTTTCTCATTCACCGTATTCTCCAGATTTGACTCCCAGCAACTATTCTCTATTCGCAGACCTCAAAAAAATTCTCGCAGGAAAGAGATTTGGCTTCAGTGAAGAAGTTATCACCGAAACTGAGGCCTATTTTGAAGGCAAAGGCAAATCCTTCTACAAGAAAGGTATAAAAATGTTAGAAAAGCGTTGGACTGATTGTATCGCTCTTGAAGGAGACTATGTTGATGAATAAAGTCGAATTTTGAAAAAAAAAAAGTGTTTTAAGTAGCTAGACCAAAAACTTTTCAGCCTCCTTGTTATGTACCCGTTTATATGAGATGCCTTTCTGCGCCCCGAACCAGCAGCTTCTGCAGTGCTCGTACGGCTACGTTTAAATTCATTTATCCAGTGATAAATGGTCTTAAGTGCTAGTGCATGCATGTATGAACTTCCTTCAGTTCCGTTTCTCTCTGGGCTACAACCCGCTCTTTAAATATAAATGTTTTATCACTTCACGATACTTTACATCTGTTTCTGTTACAAGAATTACGCTTACCAACAATCATGCCCCTTAACAAAATTTCCAGCCATTTTGTAAAAACTAACACATGGTCTAATATATTACATCGCTTATACTTTTTTAATTTTATCACCGTCCATGACAGTGTTGAAGTTTTTATACTAGTATATGACAGTTCGGTGAAACCAAAGCAATAACCACTCACCGATTCAAACTTACTGGCAGAAAATTTGTATTTTTAAAAATGTAATAATAACTCTTACATTTACCAGTAAAGTCCAGCGCTATAACGCTGCTGAAACCGTTCAACGCGCACCAATATTATTTAAAATAACCGGTCAAGTGCAAATTGAACTTGCGCAATTAGTGTTCCGTACGTTGATTGCTTTTAAAATAAAAAATGTTGTAACGGAAGTATAAAATGATCAGTGACTTCACAAAACACACCATAAATGAGTTTTCAACAAAGTTTATTTCCAATCTTTACTGAAAATTGATGACCTTGAAATTTCTGTTTTTTTTATATACCAGATAAATTATTACAGGTAATGCACTCGTGATAATTTTCGTTCAATCTACACTCCGTGGAGAATATTCCAGAATTTTTTCAAAATTTTTTGATAAGTTCTTTTCGAGATAAGGCGGATGGACAGCGATTTTTCACGATTTTTTAAAAATAAAACAAAGAAAAGTGCGCGCTAGTATTACATTATACGTATATTTTTTACTCGTGTTTTCAAAAGCTTTCATTTGACACCATACCCGATTACCTAATAAAATTTTTTTTTTTTCACTTCCGATTTCACCCCCTAAAACTAACCTCTTAAGTCAAAATTTAACTTTCAAAACTACATGGCTCTGATGAGGCCATCAATTCCTATATTATTACCAAATTTCAACTTTCTATGACAAATAGTTTCGGAGAAAATTGAGTGGGACAGACGGACAGACACCGAAGTGATCTTATAAGTGTTCCGCACGGAACACTAAAAACACAGATTTATGTAGTAACTTGTAACTCCAACATCATGGCTCCCTTGTGTGATATCAACGAACACTATATGGTTAGGACAGCTTTTTACCTAACTAGGTAATTAACTATAGATACGATGTTAATTTTTTTTTTCTATTACACAGGCCGACATGATTTTTATCGTCTAAAATGTTGTTAACTTTTCTTACTAATTTGGTGACACTGATTACGAATTTACCACTCGTTTTGTCGTATCACATCAGGTTTTAAAGCAAATCCATATAGTAGTAATTTTCACTTTTTTCATAAAAATAATTCAAACTATTAAGTTTTAACGCCCTTTGCACGAGTTGTGTGACCTCTCGTGGGAAAGCTTCTGTGCCTATCGCTCACTCTGTTCATTTAAAGGAGACTTATGAAAATTTAGAATTATTACTCAATAAAATTTAGTATCAAAATTACGGTTAGCAGCTTTGTGGAGATCTTAAAATTATATCTATGTTATTAGGTCAACAATCAGGATATACAAATACGCTTGAACCTGGAACCAAAAATTTATTACGAAAAAATTTAATCGATCCTAAAAAAGTTTTGTTAGCTCCGCTTCATATTAAATTAGATTTAATCAAACAGTTTTTTAAAGCCCTAAATAAAGAAAGTGAATGTTTTAAGTACATGTGTAAAAAATTTCCAGATTATCTGATGCAAAAATAAAAAAAGGAATTTTTGTTGGACCACAAATCAGATCCTTGATGATGATAAGGAATTTGAAACGACAATGGTTATTACCGAATCAGAAGCTTGGCTTGCATTCAAAAATGTTGTACACAATTTTTTGGGTAATCACAAACATCCAGACTATAAAAATGTTGTGGCAACGTTGTTAGATAAATATCAAAAATTGAGAATCAATATGAGTATAAAACTCACATCGGGAGTCACATCGGGATTTTTTCCCTGAAAATCTTGGGGATTTTAGTGAAGAACAGGGAGAACGATTTCATCAAGACACCAAAACTATGATAACAAGGTCGATGGAATGTGTATATAATGGCTGATTACTGTTGGTCAATAAAACGTGATATTCCAGACGCAATTCATAAAAAAAATCACTCCCAGGCGTAAATTTATGGATAAATGAAAAATATGTCACTCAGAATGATTATTCTTATTATATTTATTATGATTATAATATAACAATTGCAATTGATGTTTTCTTTGTAAATATTTGAGTAAATATATTTTTAACTTAATAATTGATTTTATCTTAAAAAATTTATAATAAATAAATTTTGTAGAAAAACTAGATGCGCTAGAAAGTAAATGCGGATACTTCTGAATTCAGAACACGTGAAATAAAAAAAAAAAACTATCAAAATGAAAACAATGCTCAAAAATTTTTCATGTATCGGCCTGTGTTATTATTTGTAGAATTTATTTGTTAAGAAGGTTCAGTTGGGTAAATAAAATGAAAAGAATAAACAGTCCACATACCCTAGTTCGTACATTAACTAACACGTTTAATACTTCGAAACAAACTCAACCATAATCTCAAACAAGTATTATCTCATCGACCACTAATAGCGAAGGGGTGGAGGTGTGAGCACCACGCAGAGTTTGGACAATCTCATTACGAGCAACATTACTTGCATTTTGTTCGACCGAGCCCTCGACTTTTAGGTACGCCACCATTATTTCACACTCTCGTAGATGAGATAAAAATATAATCGAAATTCGGTTTATAAATTGGAATTCATAGTGGTTTCATTAGCTGCTGTTTTTTTTTATTTTTGAAATTTTAAACCGATTTTTTTACGGATTGGTTATTAACTCAATGTTAAAAAAATCGGTAGAGTGATTAACCCAGTACTTTCCTTGCCGACAGACAGATAGACACACCGACGGAAATGGGAAAATATATTTTTCGTGATCTAAGAACCCTAAAACATAAAGAAAAGCAAAAATCGCGGAGGGAATTTTTTCACGAAGCAAGGAAATTAAAAATAATAATTTACCTACTGTGTCATAGGTAAGTAAGTTTCTGCCAAGTTAACTGTTTGTATTTCTAAAACTTGTTCTATAATCAACTTAACATTGTTTTAGGTCACTCTGTAACCAGAGCTCAATTCCTTCTACATACTATTTCTCTACTCAGTATATGTCACCACTACACCAAACACTTTATTTTTGCACTCGACACGCGTTTCACTAACCATGTTAGCTTCATCAGGAGCGACAGTCAATCATCACTCCTGTTGAAGCTAACATGGTTAGCGAAACGCGTGTCGAGTGCAAAAATAAAGTGTTTGGCGTAGTGGTGATATATATTAAGTAGTGTCAGTGTGCCAAAGATCCCACATTCCCAACATACTATTTCTATTAAAATCGGAAATAATGAAAAAATACACTGAAATAGAAGTATATTGTGATATATACGCAACAACCCTTACCACCCCTTACCCCATTCCTTTCACCTCATATATCTTTTACTATAAATGATTAGATAAAATTTTATAAAAAGCAACCAAAAACCAGACAAATTCTCCTAATAATATTGAAACTATACAATATTTAATAACCCCCACGTATTATCCTATTCCTCTGATAACATTAAAAATAACGAATAAGTAATGTAATTTTTCGACCGCTTGAACCCTGAAAAAGACTGATAATACAATAAATACGAAATTACCTTTCTAACTCGCTTCCCCACCACTTATACGTTGCATAATTATTCATGGTAAATAAATAATTATGCTAAAACTTTGTTGATTATAATTGAAAGTAATACAAAAATAACTTAATTTTCAGATTCCGCTACTCTAAAAGTTCTGAAAAAGACCTATAACACTATATGTAAGAAGAAGCCCTTTTCACCCCCTACGCCACCCTTTTAGCCCCTTACGTATTTTGCTGTAAATAATAAACTTAAAATTTCCCCAAAAACCTGTAAATATTTCAAAATGCTGTTTAAATTATAGAATATTAAAGCACCCCCGCCTCTTTCAGCCCCTTTCTGGGTTAAAATTGAAAGAAATGAAAAAATGAATTGTATTCCTCGACTTCAAAAACCTTAAAAAGGACATATAACACGATATATAAGAATCAACCCCTCTAATCTCCTCCCTCGCACTTTTCATCCCTTATATGTTTTACTATAAATATTTAGTCATAAATCTTTTTATTATTTCAATAAAAATAACAGGAAAAGTTACCATATTACTAATAACACATCTAAAATTTGTCGACTCTCACCCCTTTCACCCCTTAGCCTGAAGCGATATCATTTAAAAAATATAGGCTTCATCCCCTCTTTAGATAATCTACTCGTATATCTAGCAAATTTGAAATTGATATCTCATTTTGTTCGAGAGTTATCGTGCCAACAGCCCACATACCGACAGATCAACAGACAGATCGATGGAAATGAGTTTTCTTCGTGATCTGGGAATCCTAAAACGTGAAGAATAGTAAAAATCTCGAAGTATAATTTTTTCACTAATACAATACTTTCCTTCAGCAAGGAAAATAAAAATTAAATAACTCTGTAGATGGCAAGAAAGTTGTATTTATGTTGGCCGCCTGTTCAAATATTTGATTCCTAATATTCTACGGAAATTCTCTTTTCTCTTCTTTAAATAATCCGGTTATTATAATTTTGCCTTTGTCTGGATCCTTTTTTCTTTCCCAAATCTCAAATCTTGTCGTGTAAAAGCTATTTGTAGATTATAGCTTTAAATGAAACATCCAAAAAATCAAGAAATAGTCGTACGAAATTTAAAAAGAAACATACACCTGGAATTATCAAAAATTCGATTTTTTTTACGGTTTTTTTTTCTCTATACTTCTAAGAGTTATTCAAAAAAATTTTTTTAAGGAAATTCCATTTCATTACAAAGTTATAGCATTAAATGTGTCCTGGCGTCGGAATGGGATTGCTACCTGTTTTCAGGCACTGTCTGCAATATTACTCAGTCAATTTTTAATATTTATAACTTAATCTTAATAATCACTTTTTCTACAAAATATCGAGGGGGTTTTTTAATTTTTCTAATAGACAATTTTTTATAAATAATTAAATATAAATTTTTTGGTCAAGAATTGAATATTAAAGTTTGAAACACCGTAAATTTTTTATTTTTGTAGAAAAAAAAACCCTTCAACAATTTTTAACTACTACATTATTTTACAAGAAATATTTTTATTTTTGTAGATTGGATTATTTTTTGTGATGTTATTCTGCACACAAGGAGACACCGTAGTTTTCATCAGTGGTCCATCTAACCCGATAAAAAATAATGTTAACATTAAAAACATGTTTTAAAAAGAATTATTATTAATACCCTTTAAAATACATTTTTTAAATGTACATACTTTTTGCAGCATGTAACTCCTTAAGCAAGATACTATAGCTTGGCTCAAATACTTGAGGATATACAATATTAGTATATAGTTACTACAAAAAAAAAATCGCATTATTTGCAATCATGCGTAAAATTGTAAGAACGAAAAGGAGTGATTTGTGAATAATAGTTGTTTAACATGAAAAAGAACAAAAAGAAGAAAGAAACTTACTGAAATTGTCCGCAGAGAGTTCACACAACTTCCGCACCGTTGTCGTTTCACTCATGTAGGTTTCGACTTTGAGATATGCAAGAAAAAACAAAAGACCACCCAACGTATTTTCCCCTGTATATTATGCAAGCCATACTCATATATATCCGCTTCCAGTTTTATTACTATAATAACAATAATACTATTATTTATTTAGAAAAATGCGTTAGAACTAAGCCGCTATCCGCGTATGCAAACCAAAACCTAATTCACAAACCGTGCCATAATCCCAGCGAACCGTCGGAGATTTTATCTATAGACAGTTCTACGTGCGCCGAATGACATTTCAAATGTCCCTTTCATGACGGATTTATGATAAACTTTTGCATGTTTTGGAGCCTAACATGATACGTTGTATGTATCTTATTTTTTATAGTATTTTTTCAACTTAAAATACTTTCTTAAACTCACATGAAAACTAAAAAAAAAAAAACATCTTAAATGGGTACATATACATAACAGACTAGAATGATATATTGGATAATATTCATTCACATTCACATTCATATCAGATGGATTAAAAATGAAGTAGCTGCAAAATAACTTCAAAATAAAATCAAAGTTATAATTTGGCAAAAAATAGCTGAGGCAAAAATTAAAATGCATTTTCTGCAACTTTTTGTTCTAAATATTATCAATAGTATCATTATAATTTTTGGAAACTATAGCATATTTAACGATATGAAATTGTCGTTTCAATAAATAAAACATTTTGATATCGCGTTTACGCGTTTTCCTTACAATTCGCAAGCGCCAACTGATTTGCATTCCACAGCAGTGGATATATACGTGATATCTTACACGTTGCCGGTTTTTAGCCATACATATTTTCCTGATGTACTAGTGAAGGCAATTTTTATTTATAAAACTACCCCGAAATATACACAACAAAGATTTTGTTCCAAATTTAATTATATGTATATATATATATATATATATATATATATATA
Organism: Pachyrhynchus sulphureomaculatus; assembly: GCA_019049505.1. Classification (NCBI taxonomy): domain Eukaryota; kingdom Metazoa; phylum Arthropoda; class Insecta; order Coleoptera; family Curculionidae; genus Pachyrhynchus; species Pachyrhynchus sulphureomaculatus. The sequence goes on from CM032456.1 coordinate 100,724,881, forward strand.
TATATATATATATATATATATATATATACATATATATATATATATATATATATATATATATATATATATATATATATATATATATACATATATATATATATATATATATATATATATATATATATATGTATATATATGTATATATATATATATATATATATATATATATATATATATATATATATTAAAATGCCGGATTTCAATCCGTTCGTCTAACAATGAATTTGCACGACGTTTCGCCAACATCTCATTGGGCATTTTCAAGTGCTCTTGCTGCTGTGTCGAGGAGTACTTGAAAATGCTAATATGCAAATAAGATTTTGGCGAAACATCGTGCAAATTCATTGTTAGACGAACGGATTGAAACCCGGAATTTTTAATGTATTACATTCCGCCATCCGTGAAAACCTCTACTGTAACATATATATATATATATATATATATATATATATATATATATATATATATATATATATATACGTAGCAGGAACATATGGACATAAAGGTCGTTTCTGTAAGGAAAAGAAGGTGGCTTGTTGAGGGGGGGTCCAATCAATAAACAAAAGAGACTCAAATGGGAACCAGGGAGCGAAACTCCATTATAAAACAAAAGGTTCTTGGACTAAATTTGGTCCGAGGTTTGGAGATTTTTCACAAAAAAGAACTCTTTCATTGGATGAATCTTGAAAAACTTACACTTAATTTAAAAATCGGCGATCGCGTAGATTTTTAACAAAAAAAGAACGCTTTCCTCCAGTGGAAGTGGAAAATCTACATTCGTTTAAATATCAAGAACCTTAATATCTAATGAAATTTATTGGCTACTGGGCAGCACTAAGCCATAACTATTATACAATGATTGGCTTAAAAATTTGTAAATACAGTAATACCCCGCTTAGCGCGACCCCGTTACGCGCGGTTTCACTATAACGCGAATTTCAAATTTCGCGCTAGAAGAATTGTCCAGATGCAGAGACAAGTGCTTGAAGACATTGCTGCAATGATTGAGGGGTCTGAACTTGAAGATGTCACGGTAGAAGATCTCGTAGAACTTGTAGCAACGCACGACGATCCTATTAGCAATGAAGATCTGATCGAGTTACAGAATAATCCTATCTACGATGAGGAAGAACAAGTAGAAGAGAAAGTTTTATCTTCAGGGGAAATACAAAATGCACTTTCAAAAATTTATTCAGGTTTGGACATATTGCAGAGTATAGACAATAATGATGACCGTGTCTTGACCGTGTGTCAAACAATTAAAAACAGTGTTGGGTGTTATGAACGTATTTTACAAGAACGTAAACAAAACGTTACCCAAAAGACAATAGATTTTTCCGTAAAAAATAAGAGTATGTATTGCATAAAGTGTTCTTAGAATTAAAGTGATTGATTAAAATGATTTGTATTTTTTTGTATTAAATTTTGACTATGTTTAATCATAAACCTCGATATACGCGAATTTCAGTTAACGCGATTTTTTTCGGAACGTATCCCTCGCGTAAAGCGGGGTATTACTGTATATATTAGATCTTAAGATATATACATGTCAGGGACCTAACTAACTTAACCTAGGGAAGGAATTTAAACAAATGTATTTGGAGAACTTAAGGTCTTTGAACTTAAGATATTTCACAACATAAAACTTAAGATTAAATTTAAAATTAATTAAAGCTAGTTTAAGTTAGTCCTGTGGTAGGGGGATAATCAATAACCCGGGGTGAGGAGGAACATTTTTTTTTGATATTTACGGACAAACATATAGACATACATTCACAATATTTGTTATGTCGTTTTGGAAGCGTAACACGTAGGCTGAAAAGTTTATGGTCTGACACATAGATATAGCTATTTTCAAAAAATCCATATAATTTTTAGGAAGTACCAACCTTCAAACGATAAGTATCAAAATTTAATGACATTTCAACGATTAGTTTACAAGTTATAGTGGTTTTAATGACGCTATTTTCGATATTTTCAAAAAAAGGAAAAAATCGAATTTAGTGTGTTGATTAAACACTGTTTTTTGATAGGAAAAAATACCGTTCAAGCAAAGCAATGGCTTAATAAGTGTTACGGGGACTCTGCCCCTGGAAAATCACTCATCATTTACTGGTATGCTGAATTTAAACGCGGTCGTGCAGATACAAGTGATGCTAAACGCTCTGGATGCCCAAATGAGGTGATTACACCGGAAAACATCAAAAAATCCACAAAATTGTTTTAAATGACTATAAAGTGAAATTGCGTGAGAGAGCTAACACCCAAAGGATATCAAAAGAACGTGTTGGTCATATTTTGCATGAACATTTGGGCATGAGAAAGCTCTATTCGATATGGGTACCGCGTTTGCTTACAGTGGACTAAAAACAACAACGTGTCGATGATTCTGAGCGCAGTTTGGACCTCTTTAAGAGCAATAAAAAGGATTTTTTCATGCGATATCTGACAATGAATGAAACATGGATCCACCACTACACACTGAAATCAAATCGGCAGGCAGCTGAGTGGACAGCAGCCGGTGAAAGCCACCCGAAGCGACCAAAGACACAACAGTCGATTGGGAAGGTTTGGGCCTCTGTAATTTGGGATGCGCATGGAATAATTTTCATCGACTATGCTGAAAAGGGAAAAACCATCAATAGCGAACATTATATAAAGTTATTGGTGCGTTTGAAGACAGAAATCGCAAAGAAACGTCCCCAAATGAACAAGAAAAAGTCCTTCTTCATCAAGACAGTGCACCGTGTCATAAGTCAATGGTTACGATTGCAAAATTGCATTAATTGAAGTTCGAATTGCTTCCTCATCCACCGTATTCTCTAGATTCGGCTCTCTGCGACTATTATCTATTTGTAGACCTCAAAAAAATGCTCGCGGAAAAGAGATTTGACTCCAGTGAAGAAGTCATCTCCGAAACTGAGACCTATTTTGAAGGCAAAGACAAATATTTCTACAAGAAAAGTACAGAAATGTAAGAAAAGCGTTGACTGATTATATCGCTCTTGAAGGAGACTATGTTGATAAATAAAGTCGACTTTTGCAAAAAAAATGTGTTTTAAGTAGCTAGACCAAAAACTTTTCAGCCTACGTATTATATACTAATATTCATAAAAATTTGAATAATGTTGCATAATTGAAGTGAGCCCTTTCTTTTTTTAAAATCGGTTAAAAATAAGCCGAACTTTTCCTATTACAACAAATATCCATTTTATATAACTTATTTTTATATTTTGAACATGCAAGCTAGCCAATCATTGTTATTATTCCTGACTATTAACAAAGTTGTTTTCCAATATTAAATCGTTAGTATGATGTAGACAAACGGCAAAAGCTGCGATGATTGCATTCAAAGATATGGTCGAAAATGCTTAGCAATACATATATGTATAATGTGCATTACAAGTTAATTATATGGGAAACGCTTCTTACAAACGAACCAATCACCGATGGAAGATGATTGTTAGGTAAAAGTGTGATTTGATTGGTCAGTTGCGTTATTACACATTTTATTAGATTAATACCTGTTTAAAATGGTAAGATTTTGAAATGTTTTACTTTCTTGACGTAAGTATGGGAAGTTAATGGCTTTGTATTTGTTTCAATATAATTTTAATAAATTAAGTAAGAGGAGTGTACTAAAAGTAACGTAGAAGTCACAACAAATCTTGTGCGGCTCCCTTTCCTTTACATATCTTTATAAGTGTTCCGTACGGAACACTTATAAAATCACTTCGGTGTCCGTCCGTCTGTCACACCCGATTTTCTCCGAAACTATTTGACATAGAATGTTGAAATTTGGTACTAATATAGAAATTGAAGGCCTCATCAGAGCCATGTAGTTTTGAAAGTTAAATTTTGACTTAAGGGGTTAGTTATGGGGGGTGAAATCTGAAGTGAAAAAAAAATTACTAGGTCATCAAGTAGAGTGTCAAATGAAAGCTTGTTAAAATAGGGATTCAAAAATATATATAATGTAATACTTGTGCACACTTTTCTTTGTATTATTTTTAAAAAATCACCAAAAATTGCTGTTCCTCCCGTTATCGTTTATTAAGGCTAAAAAATCGGCAACTTATTTGCCTGATGTGCTTAAATTGGGCAATCTTCAATTCTCTGAGCCGGATAAAATTGCTGACGCATTTGCCAGCTTCTTTGGGAGTGTGTATAGTGCTCCGTCAGATCGCGTCCCCAAAAACAATGTCTTCACCTCTAATTTATGTATCGCTCTTGATTGCTTGCCAAAGCAAACTATACTAACGGCATTGGAAGGATTACGGGATAAGCTTACTTGTGGCCCTAATAATAGTCCCACCTTTATTTCGAGGGATTGTGCTCATGCTTTGTTGATACCTTTATCTTATATATTCGACGTGTCTCTAAAAACGAACAGATTTCCTGACGTATGGTAGAAGGCCAAAATCACTCCCGTATTTAAAAAGGGTGACGCAAATGTTATATCTAATTATAGATACGTATCTTTATTACCGATATTCGCCAAAGTCTTTGAGATGTCAATATATCAATGTATTTTTCCACAGGTTAAAAGCCTGATTACGGTAAATCTACATGGTTTTTTCAGCAAAGGCAGTACAATAAGTAGTTTGGCTCGTTTTGCTCAGTTTATAGGCAGTGCTTTGGACAAACAAATGCAAGTTGATGCTGTATACAATGATTCCTCGAAGACCTTTGATAGGGTTGACCAGTCCATATTTCTATATAAACTGGATAGACTGGGTTTCAGCAATAACCTAATTAGTTTTTTCTAGTCCTATTTGTGTAACCGCTAACAGTACATCAAAATTCGTGGCCATAGATCCTCAACGTTTAGTGCCCCAAGTCACAGTAAACATACTACAGTAGCGAAACTGAGCTCCAATTTGGTGACGAGATTTTGACGGCGCGTGCGTCGACGGGTCCTTTTTCAAAATGGCCGCTCAGTATTTACATCCGATCTCCGAATGTGTGTTTGGAAATGTATTGTCCATCGTTTCTTGATGTGACTGCAGTTTATATGAATATAAAGACAGAAGGAAGAAAGAGTTTGTAGAGAGAGAGAATTAAAAACGTTTGTAAGTGAAGAGAATCGAAAAGGTTGAGAAACAATTTATATAATCATGGGGAAAGGAGGTTATTGTTGTGCCGTTGAGAATTGCAATATTCCATATAATTATTTTCGCAAATTATTTGCTCGAGTCACACTTTTTTATGCTCTAAAATTTGCAAATAAGAAATTTCTAACTCAATCAGGGCGCGCTAAAACTATTATTCTAAATCATAACTAAATTTAATTATGCTTTATTTGCATCACATGTAATCATCAACAATATTATCCGTCAAAGTTTAAGTTGCTGCATTAATGATTTTTTTTTGCAGTTCCTCTGTTTTTAGTTGAAACAATGATTTCATAGAAATCATGGTATGCGATTAAAGTTGTTGAAGTTGTTGATTATTTTATTAAACCTCTATTGCTTGCTTTCACAAGACAACTTTTCACTATCTTAAATGCATTTTTGAAAAAATACATATGCATGAAACAATATTATCATTACTAATGTACATTTTGTTTAGGCATATTTCCTCAAGAGGCGGCCTTCCAGAGAACCTTGATTGATTTAATAAAACGTTCGTATTGGTAGAGTGATTTGGTCATTAAAGCTTGAAATTTATTTCTAAACTTAGTTCGGCTGGTTATTTAAAAATCCTGACGTGATTGCTCAATTCTGACCTCAGATTCGGTTTCAACGCCCAAAAATACATATAGGTATAGCGATCTGTTCGGTAGTGAAAAACTTTTTTTGTGTGCCTGTTTAATTTTTTTATGATTAATAAATAATCCTCCAAATTCTAGTTTTTAGGAAGATTTATTTTTGTGTAAACTAGTATTCAGTTATTTAAAACTATTTATATTTGTGTAAATTATAAATAAAACATTTTTTTTTTCTAAAAGGTGTATTCTCAAGAGGCTTCTAGTTTTCAATATCTTCATCTGTATTAATTGTTTGACACACCTTTTCTAATAATAAACCCGATAAATTTATCACTGTTTAATTGTAAGTACAATTAATACTCTGAAAGTGACTTTTTTCGTCTATTTTTCTCTATAAATTACATTGCTCCTTTTTCATGCCAATCTTTCAAAACTTTCTGTGAATATATTGTAAGGAATACAGAACCTATAACAACATATTTATTATTTTCAAATTTTAGACAGTATATTTTATTTTCGTATAAGCTGGGTTTGAAAGTTTAAATATTAAGTGTCGTGTTGAGATCACAAAACCACTGGGGAATGGGATTATTGAAATAACTGATATAAATCGATTATTGAATCAAATATGCTATTAAAATAAGAAAAATTTTAATGTGATTCCAAAGAAATTTTTGTAATATGATTTTGTCAGACGATGTGTGCCAGAGAGTAGAATATTCTGAAAATAAGTTCGTTAAATGGACAGTACACTTAATCGAAGTCCATTTTGATGGTAATTATGGTTACTATTAAAATTTTGAAAATTTAGTTACCTGTTATTAATATTCCTCCTATAAAAAACTTATTTCTATTGTTGTATACCTATACTATAAAGTAAATATAGTTATTTTCCTTTTAAACTGTAATTGACAATACTCAGTATATATGCGTCAATCATTTCTCCTAATTAAACTAATATGGTTTGCAAAACGCGCGTCGAGTGCAAAAATAAACTGTTTGGTGTAGTGGTGATATATACTGAGTAGTGTCATTGTGCCAAAGATTTCACATTCCCAACATAGTTGTAGTTGACAAGTCAGCTTGGTCATAACTAAGTATTGTATGTAAATATAATTAGGAAATTACTGTATTGACTGTTTGATCTAAATATTAATTCATTGTAAATAAAAGCAAGCGTTAATTACGTTATGAAAAAGCAATACGGATAACAGAACACAAAAAGGTATAGAACCTCTAAGAATCATTCACGTAGAAAATAGAGGTCGATACATATGCGTTCATAATTCATTATTATATTATATTAACCTTTCTCAAAGTTACACAATATAGTTTTGTAGTTTAAGAAAAAATAAGTACCAAAAAAGTAGATACAGTGTTTTTTAATTAACAAGAGATCTATCACACCAAACAACACAACACTGCTTAGAAAAAAATGCTCTTATTTTAGAAGATGTTGACATCTTAGTAATGACAATATGTTTTTATTTCACAGTACAAGAAAAATGGCATTAGGTATTACGTATGTTAAAATTAAGTTAATTTAGTCCTTAAAAAACATCTTTAATCACAAATTTACTTGAAAAATGATGTAAATAAAACTTTAACCTCAAACAGTGACGTTTAACTTTGATAGACTTTTGAATTTTTGGATAAGGTTATTAAAAACTGAAGTTGAATATGAAGAATTCCATCAAATACCTTCCTATCAAGTTTTTCACCTGTATTCTATTCTTTCCCAACAAAGTGCTCCATTCTTTTTGTTTTTTTTTTTTATATTTTTCATGCTGCATTAACTTTTATATTACTCATGCTGTATTAAATAACAAATCAAAAATTTTCAAACATTTCTATATCTATGATTTTGAATGATAAAATTTTGCACAACATTATTTGTATTTCAAATCTCGCGCTGGTCCACTTTTAACATGGCGGATTGCCACGTGACCTTCTGAAAACGAACCTGATTTTCCTATCCTTGAGTTTCGCTACTGTATAATGTGTTTACTGTGCCCAAGTAGTGCACCACAAGGTATCAACATTGCTTTTTAATTTTTTCACTCTTCATTAACGACATTGGTGATAACATAACTAGTAATTTTCTTTTGTTTGCTGACAACCTAAAGCTTTTCCGCACCACAAAAGACTCTTGTGATTGCCTTTCATTGCAACATGATATGGAGTCGTACAGCAATGGAGGCTGCCATTAAATGCCCGTAAGTGCTTCTTTTTGACCTACTTGAATAAACTTAGCACCATTGACATCCAGTATAAGTTAGATAATGAAGATATTGCCCGCTGTAACACCTTCAAGAGTCTTAGAATTATTTCTGAACCGAAACTTTCGTTTCATTGTATTAATTGGATCTGCAGTACTCCGATGAGGACGTTGAGTTTCATAATACGTAATTCAATTGGTTTTCATAATGGTAAAACATTAAAACTTTATATTCGTGCTATGTGCTTTCACGGCTTGAATATGGTGCAATTGTTTGGAATCCAATACACGCTAAGTATATTAGGCAGGTAGAGAATGTTCAAAGAAAGTTTGCCAAATTTCTTATATTAAAATATGATGGAGGGTAGCCTGATAGGGGTGTCGATGAGGTCATTATAACTGAACTTTTTCAGGTACCTTTATTGACAAATCGAAGAAATTACCATCTGGTCTGTTTTCTAATAAAATTATGTAAATCTCTTATTGACTCTCCTGACTTATTGTTTCAATTAAATTTTCGCGTTCCTAATAGATTGGTCAGAACCTCTTCTGTTTTCTATTTACCTACTGCATCAACTAATTTTCTCATCAAAACACCAGTGTTTCAGGCTATGAGCGTTTTCAACAGTACTTGTAACGACATTGATATGAACAACCTGTCATTTGCCCAATTTGTCAAATGCTTAAAAAATAAATTGTTGCATATATAGTTATTTATTCCAAGTGTATCATTTTAATTTTAATTGTCCAGTTTTATTTAATTTTATGTGATTTTAATGTTATTTGTCTCCTTTGCTCAATACTAATACTTTACTTTTCTTTTTTTTTTCTCTGTCTCCTTTGTATTGTGTTATTTATGCTTAATTGTCTTGTAAATGGTATATCTGTTAGATAGTAAAGATTATTATCACAAAAAAGTTCTTCTTTCTCACATGTGGTCAATGTGGTTCCATGTTTGGCTGACGGGCCCAACCCAAGTCAGCACAAACGCTATTACCATTGTATATTAAGGAATGACCTGACATTGTTACATGTTTACAAAATCACTGACTTCTGAATGCTTCTGTGTATGATTGTGTTGAGTCCTGATTGTACTAAGTATGGTGTGAATGCTATTGGTGTAAGGCCTGTGGCTGATATGATGAGGGGGGCAATGATGACTTTTTTCCATAGCCTTTTTATTTCTGTTGCAAGGTCTGTGTATTTGGATATTTTTTCGGTGTATTTCGTTTGGATGTTTGTGTCGTTGGGGACAGCTATGTCCATTAGATAGGTGACTTTTCCTTTTTGCACAGAAAAGTAATAACGGATCTATTTGCAAAGACTGTTTTATCTGTATGAATACTGATGTCCTAGTAGGCCTTGTAATCTTTATTTTCAAGTATGGATGTTGGTGTGTATTTGTAGTAGGGATCTGTGTTTTCTATGAGTTTGTATGTTGTAGCTAGTGCTTGGTGAACTACTTTTGCAGCTGAGTCATATTTGGCTGTGTATCCCGTTCCTGCTTATATTTTACATCCGTTTGTTATGTGTTCGATCGTTTTTTTCTGCTGGTGGCATTTCCTGTACTTGTCTTCTATAATAGGTTGGTTTTTGATGATATGCTTTTGGTAGTTTCTGGTTAATACGACTTTATCCTGGATGGCAAGTAAGAAACCTTCTGTTTTAGCCAATAGCTGCCCATCCTGTAACCAGGTGTATGATTGCTTTTATTTACATGATCTTGTTCTATGTGGTATCTGTGTTTTCCGTAGAGTGTTTTTTCTGACCACGTTTTCATCTTTTCCTTTTATAAATGGATGTGACCGTGTGTGTCTGCTAGGTGGTCTGCCCGAGATAAGTCGAGAGGTGTGTAGTTTTTATCTGCTTTAACTGTTGCTGTATGGTGGCTGGTTTGCTTGCTGTGAAAGAATTTCCTAAGTGCTTGCATTTGTTTTGTGTATAGTGATCTGATGTCTATGATTCCTCTTCCGCCTGCCTTCCTATCGATGGTAAGTCTTTCTTTGCATGCATTGGGGTATAATTTCCTATATTTGGTGAATTGAGAACATATAAGGATGTGAATGTTTTCTATGTCTGTTTGTGACCATTTGATGATACCAAATGAATATGTGAGTATAGGTATAGCGAACGTGTTGATGGCTTTAGTGAGATATTTGGAGTTGAGTTGTGTTGGAAAACTTTCGTGAGTCTGTTTTTGAATTCGGTTCGGAGCTCTGTTTTGATGTGAGTGTGGTTGAGTTTGATGCTTTGTTGGAAGCCTAGATATTTGTATGTTTCTTTGTCGAGCATGTTATCGAGTGTTTCGTTGTTGATGGTTTGTGTCTCATGGTGGTCCTTCCATTGGCCTTTGTTAATGTGGAGCCCTTTGCATTTACTTATACTAAATACCATGTTCATAACTAAGGTGAATATTTCTATGATTTTGAGTTCTTTCATCAGATATAGGAGGTAGTTTATTTTCTGTTGATCCACTTTTTGGGGTCTGATGTTGAAGTCATGCTCTGTTCCGTTTAATGTATTTGAGAGTGAATTGAGACAAAGGCAAAACCATAGAGCGCTGAGTGAGTCTCTCTGAAATATACCCCGTCTGATGTACAGCTCTTCTGTTTAGATGCGTTCGATTTGTGTTTGTAGACGTATTTTGGTTTTCCATGTTTTCATAATTTGCGCGAGAAATTGCCTGAGGTTTTGGTTGATTTTGTAGATTTCTACGGCTCTGATTCACCAGCTGTGGGGTACGGAGTCGAAGGCTTTTTTATAGTGTGTGTAACCGATGTGACGGTTTCTGTGTTCTTTTCTGGTTTGTTCCATAATCACGCTATCTATGATCAGCTGCTCTTTGCATCCTCGGCTATTTCTCCTGCACCCATTTTGCTCTTCTGTGAGTATATTGTTGTCTATTAGGTGTTGTTCTATTTTCTTGGAAATTGTGGCTGTGATAATCTTGTATAGGGTTAAAAGACAGGTGATAGGTCGATAGTTTGACGGGATTGTGGTGTCTGAGCTTTTGGATTTGACGTATGTTATTTCTTTTGTAAGGAAAATGGGGAATATGTGTGGTTGTAGAATGGGTTTGTTGATTTGGTGTGCTTCGTGTGTGGTGATAAACTGTTTGTATCAGACGTTTTGTATATTGTCTATTCCAGGGCATTTCTAGTTGTGTGTGTATATGTTTGATTGTTTCTGCAATTTCCTGTGTAGTTAATGTGAAATTGTCTTGTTCTGGCACATGTTTATGTTCGTCTTCTTCGGCATTGATCCAGGGTGTGTATAAATTTGGGACTATATGAGGATTTTTAACAAACAACATAGTTACATCCAGAATTGACAGTTTAATATTGATTTGGTGTAAATAAGCCATGATGACCCTTTTGAGTTTAAAAATTGTCTAAAAGTATGAGTATATGTAGAAAATTTATCTTTCCAAGGGTTGGCAGCACAAACAAAAGAAACATATGATTTTTAGTGAGTGGCAACTCTCAGCAAATTCGTCTAAAATTTTATCTATTAATTTCCAAATTACAACTGTTTGAGTGACCCTACTTTTGATTTTTGCAAAGCATTGGAAGAAAAAGAATTTCGTGTGTTGATTAAACATTGCTTTTTAATGGAAAAAAACATCCAATCCAAGAATGGCTTAAGGGAAGTTATGGCACATCTGCTATATGTCGATGGTTTAATGAGCTTAAATGCGGTCAAAGAATCAGCGCCATGCTCCGGACGTCCAATCCACTCAAAAAAAACACAAGAACTTCCACCATATTGTTCTGAATGACTGAAATATGAACTGAAAGAGGCAGCTGACATCGTGAAGATATCAATAGAACGCGTAAAGCATATTTTGCATGAATATTTGCATATGAAAAAGCTATATGCCCAATGGAACCCGCTCACTCTCGCCCTTGATCAAAAACAGCAACGTGTCGAAGATTCAGAACGCTGTTTAGCACTGTTTCTTTTTTTTATGGATCTAGCATACGTGCTGAAGGTAAATCCCTAAAGCGCTACAGGAGCAACATGTACGTGGAAAAGGTGATTTGCGTTGTTTTTGAATCGCTGTAAATTATACTCGGTGGGAAACACAGTTCTAGGCAAATTATTCCAAAGGGATAATGTTCTCCATAAAAAAGACTGCTTGAAAAGTGTTGTACAAGAAGTAACAAGCTGAACCTCATACGAATGTGAAGCATAAGCGCGACGTGTATTTCTAACATACACCGCTCTGGAGGGAATTAACTGGGCTACATTCTTCGAACACTTTCCATGAAAATACCTGCAGAATAGACTCAAGTCGCCAACCGTTCTTCGATGTTCCAAAGAATCAAGCCGCCGCACAATGGGGCAAATGCGTTATTTTTCGGCCATTTGCTTATAACTTCCACATTTGTTATTGGAATGACTTCAAACTTAATACACATAATGTACGATTAATATATGTTCAGTATATGAAATAAAAATCATACTATATACTGTTATCGCGTGCGCGATAAAGCGTAAAGATGATTATTTCAAAATACTAGACAACAAATTGAAAAATTTTTCGATTACATGAGTACGAATAATCATTTTCAATGTATTTTTGCCTGCTGAACACGAATCCGTTGTTCAAATTTGCCTACCGCTTCGTAATTTTGAGAAAAAATGACGGAAATTTGCAAAAAACGACGGTTTCAAGGATTTTCATGACATAACACAGGCACAAATATTTTTCTCATAAATTTCATATCAACATTTAGCTTCAAAATGCCGTTTGTTTCGTTTTGGTACATTTTTTTTTATTTTCGAGGTATAGCTAAAATTAGAAACACTGGTTGCGCTTACGCAGCATTAATATCATTGTCCCGTATTACGATTGCCCTACGCATGCGACATGTAACGGAACATTAACCCATCAAAATACACTCATGAAGCGAATAATATTTAGAATATCAATTATCTGCTCTTAGCGTTACCCAGGATCAACGACGTGGACGAGACAGATATTTGATCCCTCGGGGTGCTTGATTTTTGTGAGTCCCCTTGCCTCTCACATTTGTACTTCTTGTTTTAATCATCGTAATCTGTATCATCATCACCGAAATGTAATAGATGTTTTACATCTTCGGACAATTCTTTCTTCTTACGTTCCATCAATTTTCGCGAATTAGATATTATCGGATCTGAAGCAATCATCAAATTATTAAAAATATCTTCATTATTATATATTCGAGACATTCTTCGCGAATAATTTTCTCTATATTTTCTGAAATATTTGTGATTTGCTTCCTGAACATCTTCAGATAATTGCCCTATTGGCACGATAGCACATCCGATGCATCGTTTATAATCTGCCGAATAGTTTTGATCCTATGAATAATTATCTTTACATGAATTATCTTTACATATTTCTGAAAATATATAAATCGTACATTATGTATATTAAATTGAAGTCATTCCATTGACAATTTTTTTTTTTTTTTTTTTTTTATGGGTCTAGCTCACGTGCTGTAGGGAAGTCCCTAAAGCGCTCCAGGAGCGGCACGAGTGCGGAAAAAGCGATTCACGCTGTTCTTGAATCGCTGTAAAATGTCGAAGTTATGAGCAAATGACCGAAAAATGTCGCATTTGTCTCACTATGGCGCGCGATGTAAGCAAACACTCGCATTGAGATCGAAATTTCAAAGTAGTCAAGCCGCGTTGCCGAAAAGAGGCAACAAGAGTTTAATTGCCCTTTTTTAGAAGTGTATACTTCATAAGAAATGAGGAGTATATCGTCATTTTTTCATTTCATTGGAATATTGCCCGAGAGAATGGCTGAGTGGAGAACGTTAGATCAAGTCGGGGGAACTTTAATGTTCATTTTTTACCAAAGTGGGACGAAGGGGGATAAAAATAGGATATCTCCAGAAACTAGAGACTTTGCCCTATCAGACGGTGAAAGCGCCATCTCATTCCACCTCATTTCAAAAACTTTATACATCTTTGAATATTGAATTAAGAATAATTTTTTGTGTCGAATATGTCAAATGTTTATTAATATATTGTAGCACTCTAATGACATTACACTAAGATTAATTTGTTGTTTGAAACCTAATAAACAAGTTCTAGTAAGCCTTTAACTCATATTCGTAGTTATGTTGTCCACAGAGAATTTAGAATGTAATTTCTCGAATTACAGAAATTCCAACATTGACGAAAATGTCACACTTCAATGGATAATTTTAAGGAAGGCAGAAGGAATAAATTAGTCAATATTCTAAAAATACATCTTTAATTTTTTCATCCAATATCCGATTTTTTACGCCGTCGCCCCAATGTGCGCCGGTGAGTTCCGGGCCTCCAATTAGACGAACAGCTCTTCTCTGAATAGAATCCAACAAATGCAGTCTATGTTTGGGAGCAGTATTCCATAGTTGGTCGAATTTGAGCTTTGTAAAGAATTAACAGTTGTTGTAGAGTGTAAAGCTTTCTGGTTCGAAATAATATTCCCAACTTTTGGTTGTAATCCAAAGGAGTTTTTGCGTCGATTCGTAACAATGGGCGAAACATATGTAGATCCATCACTACACGCCAACAGTCAGGCCACAGAGTCCCTGGAACCGTATGAAAGCCGACCGAGGCATCCAAAAACACAAACATCAGCTGGAAAGGTGTTGGCAAGTATTTTTTGGGATCCACATGGAATAATACTGTTCAACTATCTTGATCTAGCCCCCAAGAATTATTACCTCTTTCTTTTGAAAAGGTGGCTCCAGAAACAGAGACCGGACTAAACGACAAATCATACTATATGAAACGTACCCAAATATTGAAAGATCTCTGGAATAAGTGTATCGCTCTTGGAAGAAACTATGTTGAAGAATAAAATCGATTTTTGATAAAACATTGTTTTTTATTCAAAAGTCTCGGAATTTTTCACTCCATGTATAGATCGTTACTATATTTACGATCTTCAAAAAAATATGATTCAAGTAGCCAACAATTCACCAAAACTCGCATAAGTCGGATTCTATGACATTATTTTTTTTTTAAATGAGCAGGGTAACATGCATAGCCAAATTTAACTCTAATAGTAATTTATAAAAAAGTAACTTAAATTTCCACTGAATTTTTGTTTTTAATACTGACATGTTTCTCTGTACGATTGCTTCTTCGGATGGTTTATTACAAACAAAAAAAAATTTGTAACAAAGTATCCGAAGAAGCTGTCGTACAGCGAAACATGTCATGATATTAAAAATAAAAATTCAGTGGAAATTTAAGTAGTGTTTTATTTATTTACAAATCATTTATTTATGGATTTCCAGCAAGTATCGGCTGAATCAATCCAAACCACAGTAAACATAAAATACAGTAGCGACGCTCAAGGAAATTTTTAGGTCCTGTTTTTTTATCACACATGCTTCCCCTATCAAACCAACAACGTCGCTGCCAGCGCGGTCGTGGGTTGTGTTTACATCTGGATTTCATTTTTAGTGTTCCGTACGGAACACTTATAAGATCACTTCGGTGTCTGTCCGTCTGTCACACACGATTTTCTCCGAAACTATTTATCATAGAAAGTTGAAATTTGGTAATAATATAGGAATTGATTGGCTCATCAGAGCCATGTAGTTTTGAAAGTTAAATTGACTTAAGGGGTTAGTTTTGGGGGGTGAAATCGGAAGTGAAATAAAAATTTTTTTACTAGGTAATCGAGTGTGGTGTCAAATAAAAGCTTGTGAAAACACGAGTAAAAAATATATATATGTAATGTAATACTTGCGCGCACTTTTCTTTGTATCATTTTTAAAAAATCGCGAAAAATCGCTTATCTCGAAAACTACTTATCAAAAAATTTTGAAAAAATTCTGGAATATTCTCCACGGAGTGTAGATTGAACGAAAATTATCACGAGTGCATTACCTTTAATAATTTATCTGGTATATAAAAAAAACAAAAATTTCAAGGTCATCAGATATCAGTAAAGATTGGAAACAAACTTTGTTGAAAACTCATTTGGGGTGTGTTTTGTGAAGTCACTGATCATTTTATACTCCTGTAACAAAATTTTTTATTTGAAAAGCAATCAACGTACGGAACACTAATTGCGCAAGTTCAACTTGCACTTGACCGGTTTTTATAATGTGCTCCGAAATTCATTATTAATAATTTTCCAATAAGTAAATGACTCGTTTGACGTTATAATTGAAAATAATTATAAAAAAGACGTCAAGAGAAAGTTTTTACTGTGCGGTTAATACTTGTAAAAATATATGTGGTATCTCCAAAGGAGTTAGTTTTTTTAAATTTCCCAAAGATACTAAAAGGTAATTTATTCATAATTCTTTATTTCTATTATGTAATATACGTGTATTATATAAAGATTATGATAATTGTGTTTTCATATTAGAGATACATTTTATGTGTAAAACAGAAAATTATCACGAGTGCATTACCTTTAATAATTTATCTGGTATATAAAAAAAACAAAAAATTCAAGGTCATCAGTTTTCAGTAAAGATTGGAAACAAACTTTGTTGTAAACTCATTTGGGATGTTTTTTGTGAAGTCACTGATCATTTTATACCGGCCAAGCAGTAGGACCATTTCGTGAAATTAATGACTCACCAAACTTGGCGCGCAATAAAATCATCTTTGAACCGGAAATATGGGGCGGTACGTCCTTTTCGTCAAATTCTGGAAAGAAATATTCCTGCAGCATCGAGTTATTTTGGAATAATTTTGAAGTAATTGAGTAATTTTGGACAATTTCCAAGCGTTCTTTTAACTTGAAACGATTCATGATTGAATGGCAACCTTACTAAACACAACTGATATCAGATGTCAAATATCTGCCAACCGCTATTAGCTGTCAAAAGTCCGACATCCCTAATGGAAAGTCCATTAGATGTCTGATAATCCTACTTGAACTGAAATAAACTAAATCAGAGAGTGGATGATGCAACCCACTGAATTCTTCACAAATCCGGACCAATCTGCAATGGTATGCCGTGTGTATGTGGCATACATATCTCACATACGCGGAATGGATACCTCTTACTGTTGAAAGAACATACATCCGTAATGTTATCTTGAAATCTTTATGGTTGGGTGATGTTGATAGATTGCTGGCCGGTTTGCCTCCAGCTGTCGATAGATAAAAATTTCAAATAGGTAGTGATTTATTTGAAAGCATGTCTGTTCTTTTACTTCGGGAATTAAGGTGAAAATATTATTATTAAAATAGTAGAACGTAGTTCTTTTATCGATTTCTACCACTAGGGTTTCGGTTTTTTACTTCATAACTTAGAGACTCCACTGCCTGTATTCCTTATATAACCTTATAGCTGTTTGTAGCACGTTACACAATTTTTTTTAAATAATATAAAGAAAAGCGTCCGCAAGTATTACATTATATATATTTTTGAACTCCTATTTTTACAAGCTTTCATTTGACATCCCACTCGATGACCTAGTAATTTTTTTTTCACTTCCGATTTCACCCCTCAAAACTAACCTCTTAAGTCAAAATTTAACTTTCAAAACTACACTGCTCTGATGAAGCTATCAGTTCCTATATATTAATGCCAAATTTCAACTTTCTATGTCAAATAGTTTCGAGGAAAATCGGGTGTGACAGACGGACAGACAGACGCCGAAAAATTGTCTATAAGAAAAATTAATAAAACCTCTGGACATTTTATAGAAGAAGTAATTATTAAGATTAAAAAAAAAAGTTAAAAAATATTAAAAATTACCTGAGTAATATTGCAGGCAGTGTCTGAAGACAGGTAGCGGTCCCAATCCGACGCCAGGTCACATTTAATGTTATAACTTTGTAATGGAATGGAATTTTTTTCTAATTCTTAGAAGTATAAAGTATAAAAATCCGTAAAAGAAACTAATTTTTGAAAATTCAAGGTGTAGGTAACCCCTTAATACTACATTTTCGTTTCCATCCTTTTAGTGCCTGCTCTAAGATTATTTTAAATAATGTAGGTGTCGCCGCATCTCTGCGGCGCATACCAATTATAAACTCTGTTGAGAGTATTTTTTATTAATTTACTACTTACTAAGAACAACCTCATAATTTTTCGTATACGTATACGTATTAGTTAAGATATATTTATTTTACTTTTAAAATTAAGCTTAATTCTCTTACTATGGATCCTTGGTATACTCTTGTTCGTCTCACTGAAAGTACTTATGACCACAACCTTATTAAAAAAATTAAAATAAGAAACCGATTTCCACTCATCGGGTGGTAAACAATTAATATAACTTAACTACCTGCTAACAACATGCTTCAATAAATCGAACGATTTTTCTTTGCGTCGGAAGCCTGTGGTACAACAAAAGCACCATCATTAGAAATAATAAGCTCGTACCTTCTTCATAGGTGGTAAACTAAGTGGTAAAAAGGTATGGTAATGGAATGAAATTTAAATTATGTAAAAACACGGTTGATTTTGTTGGTAGGTCGTACAATGAACCAAAATTTATTAGGTGTACAAATTAATTATCTGCCTTCATAGACCAATTTTGACCTATATTTATATAAAAACTAATACGAACCCAATGCTCAAAGTAATCTTCTTCGCTTTCTATACATTTTTATCACCTGATTTTAAGTATGTCTGATAAGGTGATGTAAAAAATGTTACTGGTTTTTTTGTATCAGCTCTAGTTAATGAGATAGAAAAAAAATGCATTTTTACAAAAATATGCCTTTATTTTAACATTCTAGATGAAGAAATTGTTTTTTAAATGATTTTTTAGAGTGAAATTGTCTTGGGCAATCTCGCATAAGTCCCCAGCAATAGTCTGCCATCATATGAACGTCCCATTTGCCTTGATACCTGTTCTCCATTGTTTTTATATCTTGGTGGAAACGTTCTCCTTGTTCTTCGCTCAAATCTCCTAGGTTATGTTAATCTATATTATATGTTTATGCTCATATGCTAAATTTTTAAAGTGATGAAGCATTTCATCAATCACTTGCCTGATAGGTCTCCAAGCCCATGAAAGTGGGTAAGTCGCTCACATCACTACAATATACTAAATTTTCATTAGAACAAAAATTGCATTAAGTTTTGTTCTCTCGTGCTATATGAAGAAATTTTTACATCAGAGAATAGGCATTTTTTTTCTTTTAATCTTGATGCTAGCAATTTGGCACGGTCTTTTGAAAGATCGAAGTCTCTGATGAGATCATTAAGCTCTTTTTGTGAAAATAAATTAGAACTCGATATTTCTGCACATATTCACTTCCTTAAGAAGCACTGGGTACTTCAATTTCTTTTTCCTGAAATTGTGGTAGCTGATGAAAAGCTGATACTGGAACGTTTTCTGAATGGGGTATTGGTCTTCTTGCTGAAGAAATATTAGGATATTTCCATTTATGACGATTGGTTTTATTGATGCCCACTATATTTGTCATACAGAAGTATCAGTCGCCGTGATGATTTTTTTGTTTTTTCCAAATCATGGGTACCCTAAATTTCAGAGATTTACGTGTACCTTTCTCCCATTGTCGCAGATGTTCAATTCACATTTTACATACACTATGAGGCACCCACGCTTTATCTTGATTGCGAATTTCTATACTGAAGTAAGCAAAATACAAACGGGTCACAGTATCTGTTACCAATTTTCGCTGAACTTTCAAAATATATTCACCACAAATGTAACAGAACTTATCAGGATCGTTAACACAACGTCTTAACTTACTAGCCATTATGAAATAATAAGATTAATTTTATCAGTGTTATTGTAAAACTGGCTGTTTTCGAATAAGACGGCTAAAAATAAAAAAATGAGGTTAGATAGTGAACTAGAGCTGACAAGGTAAAACAAATTTTGTCGATGTATAGTATATTACCTTCCTTATCAACTATAGATAAAAACGGAGCTCCACAAAGACAACATATATTTTTTGTAGACTTGTGTAATCTTTTCTTGCAAGTAACACCGACAACAGTTAATTAGTTTTCAGATTATGTTGGGATTTAGCAATTTTTGTCACAATGGCATTATAGTGTGTGTAGTACTCTTTTTAAATGAAATTTTATTTATCGCACATTGAAGTGAAAGAAACCTGCTAGACACAGTTTTAATTTAGAAACTTGTGTTGAACCATCTAATACTTATAGCCGGTGCACAGTGCGAAATTTCATGAGTTTACCGGAACTTAATTATTTAAACCAGTAAAACAGTTCTATTTGTTGGTTTTTTAAAATTTTTATAAAAATTAATGTGTTTTATTTAAAGTTTTTTCAGTTTATTTGTGTTTTTTATTATAGAACAATTAAAAAAAACATACATTTTGTAAAAACATTTTGAACATCTATTCAGAACGAGACTCATTGCAATCGTCTGAAGACTCGCAATCATTACATGGGTCTGCAAATCTTTCTAAACAACTCTAAAACTTCTGGCGTAACTTCACTATGCTTGGTTTTGGGTGCTTTACGAAGACTAGCGATGTACGGATCCGATGAAATAAGCAGTCGATTAAATAATGTGTCAATTCGGGATGTTTTTCTAGTAAAAAGTTCGCGATATTTTCTGCAGTCTTTGTTTCTTGCCTCCTGAGCTTCTTCAGAAAATTGTCCGATCGGAAGAATGCAAGAGGCTATATCTTTTCCATGACAAAGGACTTTATGCACACTTACGGACATTGAGTACCAGAAATATTCTTTCAAATACAATGCCAAAGTTTCTCTTGCATATTCGCCGAACTTTTCTGAATCAATTTTAAGACCACAATTTAGGCACTCTAACAGCACATGAAAACGCTTGATCAAATCTAAATTAACGCCAGTTATTTCGGAAGACTTTTCGGCATTTCTAAAGAATTTCCTCGCGGTATTACCATCGTTTGTGTTTCCGGTCTGCTGTTTTGGCATATCTATAAGCAAGCCAAGCTCCTCTTTGAATTTTTGTTGAATGTATTTTTTCTTCTCTGCAACTTTTTTTTTATATTCTGCTCCACGAGCTTGCCATGCCTTAATATCCAGTTTGTACGATATATGTAAAATACATTCCAAAAACCTTATCCATGCATGGAGGGGTGGTAGTCCAAGTCCAAAAAGGATTCGTTTATATTTTTTTGAGGTATATCGCAGATGTTGTTCATTTCACTAGGTTTAGCTCCACATAAGTAGCATGTTTGTGATGATGCACAGGATGATACAGCATTGCATACTTTACCGTCAATCATACAAAAGATCATATTTGCTGTAACCTGAAATTGCTTGCCATCTACAAGTATAGTGGTTGGAGTAAGTTGAGATATTTATTCTTTCACTTTGTTTACTTCTGAGGTAATTACACTGACTGTTTCTTTGGCAAAAACGAACTTAATGGGGCGACAGTACCGTGTGGAAGAAGAAGCAGGGTTTTTCCAAATTACTGACTGATTATCCCCATTATCATTTACGGAGCACATTTGGATTGGTACCATTGATACACTAAACATACTATCATCAGAGCTATTTTTGTCCATATACTATGCGAGCCTTCTTGATTTTGCTACCCCTTTCTGGAGAACCAGATGCCAGTTCCTTGATAATCGCTGCAGAATTTCGTTTTCCAGATTGGTAAAGCTTTGTTACAGTTGCTTTGGCTAACTTGTCTTGACTACCGGACTTCAAAAGATGATGCACTTTTCTGTTTTGCACTTTAGGATGACAATTCCTAAATTCTTTTTTAGGTCTGCCTGCATTGGTCCTCGATCCACTAGGCAATGCATCCCTTACAGCATTTGAAAATTTTACATTATTTTCAAGCCAGCTAGCATTTTTATTCAGAAATGATGCTAAATTTCGACTAGATTCCCTCCACCTTTTTTGTATTTTACAAACCAGCGCACGAAGAGTTGCCTTTAAACTGCAAAGAGCGTCAGATGTTAGCATTGGTGAGCCTATTTTTTCCAAAACAAAACCAATAATGTCGGTTCTTCCTTCCACTTTTGGAATATGCAGTTATATGAAATTTACAAAGTCATTCTGGAAAATGTTTAATTTAAAAGAAGATCGCAAAATATCGCAGAAGATCTTTTGTGTTTCGAACAGAGGAAAAAAAAACCTTTCAAATTTTGTGCGTTTCAAGTTGGTATTATGTAGTATCACTTTTTAAAGTCTCCACTGAAGTTAAAAATGTAAATTTTACTTACTTCTTAAAAATCACTTTTTTCACGAACAAATCACACACGAGTAAGAAAAGATTTTGCAATTATTTAAATGCCAATAATTGACAATTCTCTTATAAAATAAATGAAGAAAACATCATGGCCTACTGACTTGCCGTTTGTATGTACCACTCTATTAACTTAAACAAATCGAATAGCTTTCTGTAGGCAAAAAGTATGACTGAATAAGTAATGCAACTTTCAGGCACATTTTCCAGTTGTTTCGCAGGGTTAATCCCCAAACTGAGTATGAAGTTTTAGAGGTGGGATATTAACTTACCAAAATAATGAATAATCTTATGCATTTTACGTATTTCAAAAATTGAATAAAGTTCCGCTAAACTTCCTAAATTTCGCACTGTGCGGTGTGCTTAACCACGAGATAAATGAAAAAAAAAGAAGAATACTAACTTAACCTTGCAATTCCTTCGTGTTAATACTGCGCATGTTTGAGATAACGATAAGGACAACGGCATGTGAAAAATAAGCGTTGTAAAATCTCTCTATTGCCGAAACTTTATATTATACTATAAGTGTTATTGTCATCTTTATATAATTTTTATTGCTATTTTAATACATTTTTTTTTACTTTCAGTATTGATCTACTTTAAGTTTATTATGTTGGGAATCTGGAATATTTGGCACAATGACACTATTCAGTATACAGTCAGTCCAAAAAGTCTCCATACATTCTCTATACTATTTTTCTGTTTTGTTTAATTAATTAATTGGAACTACGAAAAAACTTGTTTAAATTAATATTTGAAACTTAACCAACGAGGATTAGTATTAAAAACAACTACGGAACATTTTATTTAGAAGTTACATCATTGTTATAAAAATGTAAACAAATTAATGTCGAAAAAGTTTCCATACACTTAACAATTACCAATAATAGTTTGACGGAGTTTAACGGAAAATAACAACTTCGTTTACACTGAAATTTAGTGGGACCGCCGTTGGCCTTGATAATCTCCTGTAACCTTTTTATCATGCTTGTAATCTTCTGGCATGTTCTCCCATTCATCCAATGTTCTGTTTTTTAGTTCTTCTCTATTTGAAACATTATGTTTGCGAATGTGCCGTTTAAGTTCCTCGCATAGATGCTCGATGGGGTTAACATCGGGACATCGGGTGATTGCGGAGGTGTATGAAGCTGCTGTCGCACATTATGGATCATCCATTCTCGCTCCAAGTTTGCGGTATGTTTCGGATCATTGTCCTGTTCGAAAATGTATCTTTTTTTCGAATTCTAATTTTTAGATACTTTCTCTTAAGTTATCTCCCAAAATGTTCAGATAAACATGCTGATCCATGAACCCATTAATAAAATGTAAATTTCCAACCCTTCCAGCGGACATACATCCCCCGAGAACACTGCCACCACCTTGTCTCACCGTGGAACAAATATTTTTAATATCGAATGCAGTATTCTTCTTTCTCTAAACTTTAGTCTGCCATCAGACCCAAAAAGGTTCATTTTAGTTTCATCACTAAAGATTACGAATTTCCAAAAATTCAGGAGGTTTAGTAACGTATTCCCTAGCAAAAGCAAACCGCTTTTTTACTATTAGCTTCCGAAATTAACGGCTTCTTCCTGGCTGCACACCCTTATAGCCTGCCCTGTATAAACAATTTTTCACTGTTTATGAACAAACATTTTTCGAAAATAGTTCCCGTAGTTCTTCTTTTAATTTTAGTGCTTTTTTCTTGGGATCTATAATTATTTGTTAACAATACTGACCTCTTCACGAGTCAGTTTCATGGGACGACCGGAGCGTGGTAAAATTTTGTAGGAACCTTTTGATTTATACTGGTTTACAATGTACTGAACAGTAGCATCCGACTTTTTAACAATTTTTCCTACATTTCTGTACGATTTTCCATCTTTCCACAAATCAGTTATGATCTTTCAAACTGAAATGGAATTTAACAATTTCTCTCGCTCATTTTAAATACTACTTCGAAAACTCGCTGCAAAATTACTAGCAACAAGTAACATATTATAAAGTATGGCCGAAAATTATTCTTTTGTTTTCAGTTTAGCGAGCAATAGATAGCTTGATAAAATGCGGCTAATTATAATGTGTTTTTTTCATTGCAGTTCTTGAGTGTATGGAGGCTTCTTTGACATTAATTTTGTTTACATTTTTATAACAATGATGTAACTTCTAAATAAAATGTTCCGTAGTTGTTTTTAATACCAATCCTCGTTGGTTAAGTTTCAAATATTAATTTAAACATGTTTTCTCATAGTTCCAATTAATTAGTTAAACATAACAGAAAAATAGTATAGAAAGCAGGTGGTGTATGGAGACTTTTTGGACTGACTGTATATCACCACTACACCAAACACTTTATTTTTGCACTCCTTTAAGTTAATGGTAAGTATGGTAACTAAATGGCAAGTACATTCTCTCTGTGTCTCTTTCTCCCTCATTTCGTTACCAGTATGACCAGCTGAGGGTGCCAGACGTCTCATAGGTAATGTTTAAAGACTTTTAGTTGCTATTCATCGATTGCATTATCAAGAAATTTTTTTCCTAAATTATTACTTTGCTTTTCGTATTAACGTTTGTAAAGTTTAAAATTTGTTTTATCCTCATGTTTATCGGATATCATTTGACAAATTAAACATATATACGTAGTAAGATGCGTGCGTAAGATCAAACAAGATTTAAACAAATTATTAGGCGTCTAAATGACTAACGATGTGTGTAAATAAACTTGTTATCCCAGCACCTTATGATTAGGTAAGAAGAGAGGCAATATTCTCATAAGAATTTTTTAAACACTCTCGGCAATTATTCATCGATTAAATCGGCAATAAAATTTTCGAGGAAGCACAAGCAAGAGCGTGCACGATCCAGCATAACAAGGGGAAAGATTCGAAAAGATCCAGATCTTGGGTGCCATAAGCAGGCAGGCGGGTCCCCTCATTACACGGTGGGCATCGATAGTCACGACCTGTAATGTGTGTACATATATTCGAGTTAATAACTTTTATTATGAACCATCTCTCGGTATTGTGTACGTCTTCTTTAAGCGAGTTTTGCACTTCTTGACGAAAATTTTTTATCTTAAATTAACAATTTATTTTGTCACGCCAGAACAGATATGTTTTTTTAAAGTGTGTTTTGATGTAACGGAGAATTTAATTTTAGTCATGTCGTGGATTAAATCACACAACATAGTAGGACAAATTCTTTTTTGTCACATCGATGGTATTTACGAAAATAAGATAAGTTTAGTAAATTCTACGAAATGGCGGGTAATTTTGGTAGGCAGTATGACTGTTGGTAAGCGTGATTCTTGTTTCAAACAGATGCAAAAAGCAGTTGTTTATTGGCAGCTATCGTAAGTGATCGGTATTATATGTTTCGTGGAAAGAGATAAAACCGAGTGCCGTGCAGTTATAAAACATTTTTGTTTAAAAAAGTAGGTGCGGCCCAAATAGAAACTGAATTGAAAAAAGTTCATGGAGACTCTTCACGAGCAGTCAAAGCCACTTATTACTTCTTAGAAATAAATACGCTGATGACCAAAAAAAATCGACTCAAACGATTTTGCTTCATTTAATACCGATCCTTAAATTTAATTTTTAAACAGTGGTATTATTTTTAGTATCATTAAAATGCTCATTTTCTACCCTTTCCAATGATATGAAAAACATTTGGATTTCCAAAAAGTTTTACTGATTAAAACGGTTTTACTTAAAAGAGGCGTTTTTGCTCGCTCAGCAACGTACTCGTTGCGAGTTATTGATCCCTGCACTGCTACTGCATTTTCCTATTATTTCTTTATTGAAACTTGAACCGTCAACATCTCTGCTATAGCTGCTCACTAATTACCTCACCGGAAAATGGATACCACCCAGGAAATCATTGCCCTATTGCAAGAAGGGCATAAACAACATGTAGTCGCTGCGCAACTAAAGACGTTGCCAAGAGACTAGTGTCTTTACAGGGAGACTAGGGCCAGGGAGAAGAAAACGTACCTCGGAGCGAGACACACCACTCTAAGAAATCGTCACTTGACCGGTGTTGAGGTTCAGTAGGAGCGCCGACAAGTTCGTGGTCATTGGACAGTCAGAAGATGACTTAAAAAAGCTAACCTAACTTTGAAGAGACGAGCTAACGGACCCAAATTGACAGCAGCCCATCAACAAGCGCGACTCAGATTTGCTCGAGAACATGTCGACTGGACTTTAGAACAATGGCGCTCCGTTGTCTTCTCCGACAAGTCCTGTATGTGCCTACATGGCAATGATGGAAGAAAACGGGTCTATAAAAGGCCTGGGGAGAGCTATATGTAGTGCTGAATTACTGAAATGGTCGCCTACGGAGGAGGTGCTGTTATGGTGTGGGGACGCATCTCACTGGATGCCAAAATCGATTTGGTTTTCGTGACTGATGAGACGCGTAGCAGTGGATTAACTGCTCACAGGTACATCAAGGAGATTCTGCAGAAACACGTCATTTCTTACGCTGGGTTTGTTGCCGATAGCTATGTGCTAATGCACGACAATGCGAGGCCACATGCTGCTGCATTACCTTGCGGAAATGGAAATATCCACGTTAGACTGGCCTGCGTGGAGTCCTGACCTGCTCCATAAAAAACCGGCTGGAAGCAGTAATAAGGGCTAGGAGGTTAATACAAAATATTGTCTTTGGTTTTTATCAATAAATTCAATTGTTAAGGTTAAAATTTGTTTAATTTTTACTTTCTCTTACCCCTATTTTCAATCCTTGTTCTCCTTATTCTCCTTGTTTCCCTTTTCAATCATTTTAATCAGCAAGAAGCATGAAGTATGCTATAAAATTTGATATTATTAAAAAGAGAATAGAATGGGCTTTCAAATGATACTAAAATCCGTAAGAATATATGCACACTAAATTCTAGGATCCGTGTTAAATGAAGCCGAATAGTCGATTTCTTTACTCACCAGGGTCTTTATAGTCAAACTTGGGTTGAAAAGGCTGAAGGAGGAGATTAGAGGGGTTGCTCCGTATATATCGTATTATATGACCTTTTCAAGGTTTTTAAGTATATTTTTAATTATTTGAAATTAAACTTATAAGGCCTTAATGAAGTGGGGGAGAGGACTCGTATATACGAGGATGGATTGAAAAGTTCGCGGCCTCACCAAAAAATATTTATAATATTTTTATTATAGTACCCTCAATAAGTTCATACTTTCTTTGGTTGTCACAGTGTAAAATTTTGTTGCTAGAGAATTTGTGGTTTTTAGGTTAGAACGAGTTTAGTGAAACAAAGTGCAGCGTTTTTGGAAAAATGGAAAAAATTGAACAACGTGCAGTCATCAAGTACCTGTTTAAAAAAAGATGAACACCAAAGGAAATCCACGATGATATGAAAACAACACTAGGGGAATCTGCTCTGTCGTATACATCTGTGAAAAAGTGGGTTGCAGAATTTAAACGTGGACGAGAGAGCATCGAAAATGACCCTCGCTCCGGCCGGCCCACGACGTCTACGACTGAAGAAAACATCGGCAAAGTGTGTGATCTCATATTGAAAGACCGTAGATTCACTATCAGGGAGATTGCAGACACTATAGGCATCTCGTATGAACGAACACAAAACATCATTGCCAGCGAACTCGGATTTTCTAAGGTTTCCGCTAGGTGGGTCCCCAAATTGCTCTCAGTTAAACAAAAACGAATTCGACTCACGATTTCTCGCGACTGTTTGGAGATGTTTGAGGCTGATCCGCAAGATTTTCTTAACAGGTTTGTGACGATAGACGAAACCTAGATTCACCACTATACTCCGGAGTCAAAACAGCAATTCAAGCAGTGGAAAAAATCTGGCGCACCGACCCCAAAGAAAGCGAGGGCAATTCCGTCGGCTGGAAAAGTGCTGTCGTCGGTTTTTTGGGATGCTAAAGGTATTATTATGGTGGACTACATTCCAAAAGGCGAAACAATAAACTCGACTTACTATTGCACCCTTTTGCGTCATTTACGTCATGAAATTAAAGAGGAACTCCCAGGATTACTGAGAAAGAAAGTTTTGTTTCATCAGGACAACGCCCGCGTTCACACGTCTGTGGAGTTTAGGGCTCAAATTCGTGATTGTGGTTTCGAAGTGCTGCCCCCCCCCCTCCCAACTTATTCGCCTGATTTGGCACCTTCGAACTTTCATCTGTTTCCAAACCTAAAAAAACACCTCGTTGGCCAAAAATTTTCATCAAATGAAGAAGTCGAAGCTGCAGTTAGACAGTATTTTGAAGATTTTGAAGAATCTTTTTTTCAAAAAGGTTTGAAAGCTCTGGAAAGCAAGTAAAAGAAGTGCATAGAGCTAGGTGGAGATTACGTCGAAAAATAAAAATATTTTTGTACGTATTTTATTTTGTTTTTTTGACTAGGCTTTTTAATCTATCCTCGTACCATGTTATATATCCTTTCCAGATTCTTGGAGTCGAGGAATCTGAAAGATATGTTATTTTTTGATTACTTTAAATTATATATGATCAAATATACACCGATTGATAAAATGAAAAATGAATTTAAACGTTGCCAAACGAGCACTGCAGATACTGCACGTTCAAGACCGCCGATTAAGATTTCTTCTGAAGAAATGGTCGATAAAATTCATGGTATCGTGATGGAAGGTCTTCGCATTAAGTTTCGTGAGATTGCTAAGATGGTACGCAACTCATATAAACGGGTACATAATATCCTACATGAATTTCTGAAAATATAAAGGCTGAGTGCTCGATGGGTGCCACTTTTGCTGACTCCAGACCAAAAACGCAAGAAGGACATTTCAAAATCGCATTTAGGAAAATTTTAACTTAATCCGAATGACTTCTGGCGTAGTTTCGTGACTGTAGACGAAACGTGGTTCTACATTACACTGCGGAAACCAAAAGGTAGTCACAACAGATAGTTGGCGAAATGAAAGTGCACCGAAAAAAGTGAAAACAGTTTTATAGGCGGGAAAAGTGATCGGAAGTATTTTTTGGGACTTATAGGGTATAGTTATGATTGACTATTTGGAAAAGGGTAAAACAGTGACTAGCTCTTATTACACAGCCGTTGGCGTAGTTAACTGAAACAAAAGCGTGCAAGATTAGCGCGCTAAAAAGTGCTTCCTCACCAGGACAATACGCCTACACACATCGGCCATTACAATGGCAAAAATGCACGAGCTGAGCTTCGAAATAGTTCCCCATCGACCCTATCTATTCTCTAGATTTGACCCCAAGTGACTTTTTGTATCCTACCCTCAAAAATTGGCTTGAGGTTTTTGCAAAAGAAAAAAAGATAAAATGTTATTTATCTTGTTTTTTTTTAAGACTTTTCAGTCCACTCTCGTCAATAGTAAACCAATAGACCTGCCTTTTCATCTGTTTCTCTCAAATCAAAGTAAATTAATGAAGGCATTTTAAGTCAATCTCAAGAAAAGTCTATGAAATCTATTACGATCAAAGCTTAATCTTACGATCAAAGGTTAATTCAGTTTAAAGTATATTATTTTAAAAGTTCTTAGCTTATGATGATAAAAATACTATCTTTCATTATTATTTGAAAGAACAGAAAAAAAATTAATAATAATTCTTTTCAAATTTGTAACGGATATTGAAAAGACTTGAGCAGTACCTCATACAAAAAAAAAATTTGGTTATCAAACCACTGCCACTGTTCTAAGTACTCTAACGAAATTTTGCAGTTTTTACGACATTATGTCTTCCGAAAAATAAGTTAGGATAATTTGGAGCATTGCGGGATGATAATATTTCTTAATAAATAGGGAAATGGGCCAAAAATTATTCACGAAAGAAAATATCAAGCGTACAGCAATGACGGCCCATCTTATTTTCAGGTAAAATATTAGTGAGTTCGAGATTCAATTCAGAATAACTCTAGATCTTCTTCTTCTTGTCATATATATATATATATATTATATATATATATATATATATATATATATATATATATATATATATATATATTATATGTATATATACATATATATATATATACATATATATATATATATATATATATATATATATATATATATATATATATATATATATATATATATATATAAATATATATATATATATATATATATATATATATATATATATACATATATACATGTTGTTCCATTTTTGGACACAAAAGTCATCAGAGGCTCCAACAACATCATTAAACTTGATTGGTATAGAAAACCTACTTCTTCTGGCAGATACATCCACGCTAATTCTGGCCATGATTGGAAGGTGAAGGTCAACGTCATTAAGGGTCTATATAGAAAAGTGAAGCCAATAGTCCACCCAGATTACCTGCTTAAATCACAGGAAACGCTCACAAACCTGTTCACAGAAAATGGTTACAACCGAAAACTCCTGCTAAAAAACCAAGGATGAAGTTAACAAGCCCACTCATATTCAACATATTCCTCCAGAGCCTCCCCCTCCCTCACTCAGACCCAACCCTTCCCCCTCCTCTCACCCCCCAGTCGAAAAAAATTGGTCGTTGCTTTCTCTGCCATTCATTCCTGGTCTTACAATAATATAATATTTAATAATAAAATTATAATAATAATTAATCTATATCTTACGTACTGTTCCTAACATTAAAATTGCCAAATATTACTTTTTCAAAAATAGACGTGTTTGCAGTAAATTGAAGGCTCCTCTGCCTATGTCAGACGTAGTGTATTCAATCCTGCC
This sequence comes from Pachyrhynchus sulphureomaculatus, assembly GCA_019049505.1. NCBI lineage: Eukaryota > Metazoa > Arthropoda > Insecta > Coleoptera > Curculionidae > Pachyrhynchus > Pachyrhynchus sulphureomaculatus. The sequence continues at coordinate 100,755,674 of CM032456.1, forward strand.
TCAATTGCCCATCAATCTCTATCGGTCAGACTTCTCAATCTCTCAATCGTCATATTACACTTCACAAAAGTGACACTAGATGCCATCCCCAAAGATGGGCTTTGGCAATCCATTCTGTAGATAATGGTCATTCCTTCAACTTCAATGAACCCAAAATACTTCATTTCTCAAAAAAATCTTTTCAAGAGAGAATTCCTCGAAATGTGTTACATCAATGGAAATCCCCACAACATCAATAAAAGAACCAATCTAGATGGTTTGAATAACATATACAGTTTTCTCCTTTCTTGTGATTTTTCTATGCCATGTGACAACTGCCTGTCGTCATTCGATTCATGATATTTTATCTTCAAAATGGCAGTCCGTTACCTAACAATAATCTATTTCTTTCTATTTTCCTTTATCTTGTTTCTGTAGGTCCCCTGGTCCTGGATTCTTAGGAATTGTTCCCCTCACTTGCCTAGATTGATCATTCTAACATGGTCTTTGCAAAAGTCTAGTGATTTCCCCCTTCCCTCCCTCTTGGAATTTTCATGCTTCAATATACCCTTTGGTGAATAAACCTCCTTTCTCGAATCAATTTTTCAATAATTAAATCAATAAATTATATAAATAAATAAAATAAATTGATTCATAAGTTAATATAACATTCCATTCTTCCTTCTCTATTTCTCTTTTGCTAGATCTCTTGTCCCCTTTTTACCCAAAATTTATGGTTGTTTTCGATCCGAATTTCCTTATCGATTTTAAGGTCGTTCAATTGGTAATTTCTTCTTCTCTTTATTTGACCATTTATATATTTTTCATTAGACCAGTTCTCCTTCCGGTTGTTTACAATTTCGGTTTTTAGGTTTTTGGGTTTTCAAAAAAGTCCCTTTTCTCTGTCAAGTAACTGTCTTTTGTCAGTGGTATGTCAATCATTTTGTGCATAGCGCCGGCTACAGGTGGTTAGTTCGGGTGAATTAATTAATAATTAAAAAATGTTTTCAGCATCCAGGGTTTTAAAACACATCCCTGTTATAAATTTTATCTTTTTAACTTTGTGTATTAGTTTATAGTGTTTATTTTGATGGATTGTTAGTCGTTTCTATATTACAAGCTAATAATGGCCATTCATGTTAACTCTACTTCTCACTATTCATGTGAGTGTTTTTTCTTTTATATTACATCTTATATTTCATTGTACTTCTACATTAGTTTATTAATAATAATAATAATAGTAATAATTTGAATAATTTAATTTTTTGCCCAAGTTTTCTCAGTTAATAGACTAATTCTCCTTTTCAGCTCTTGCCCTGAAGAAGGTCCCAATCAAGGACCGAAATATTGGCTCAATGAACATTGTGTGAACTTTTATCACACCCTTTGCTGAGTTCCCCAACAAATTTTATATTTAAGTATATATATATATATATATATATATATATATATATATATATATATATATATATATATATAATCTAATATTTGCACTCAAGATAACGCCAATGCAACTAACATATCGAAAACAGAATTGATTAAAGTATAAAGAAATATCACGAACACGAGATGCTATATGAAAAAAAATATACTTTTTATAAGTGTCACCAAATATTAACATATTTCAGCGGCGCAAAAAAAGAATACCACTTATTGTTTTCAATTTAAAAATGGGTTTCAACTTTTTCAGTTTAAGTAAGCTTATCTTATGGTGTACATCAGAGGTGTCAAACTCAATTTTGCAGAGGGCCATATATTAAATTTAGAATGTGTAGGCGGGCCAGATTCAAATAAAAAAAATGTACTGAATTATTATAACATTTTATTTATTTAATTATATAGTATATAATATACCGTTGTTAAAAATTATTCTTTCTGTGACACATTGCGATCGCGGGCCTTATTGATACGTCCCGGGGGCCGGATGCGGCCCGCGGGCCGTATCTTTGACATCCCTGATGTACATGATCACACATTTTTTATATATCCCGTTATTTGATAAATGACTTAAATTTTTATTTAAAACTGTGCCCTTTACTTTAAAGAAAGCCGTGAATCTATGAAACATTTAGGTATAGCATAGAAACACTTAAGAAATTTTTGCCACGGTTATCGATTTTTTCCAATATCTATATTCTATATATCAAATTTTCTACTATTCTAAAAAAATTATAATAACTATAGAAAATTGGCCAGGAGAATTGTAAGAATGATACGTCACAACCGTCAAAATACACACATGTATTAGCCTTTTATTATAAAATTACAGGTTGCTTGTCTTTTGCCATCTTTAACCACTGCTGCTTGTCAGCTACTACTCTTATATCATCGACCTATCGTTTCTGTGGACGTCCAACGCTTCTTCCTACTTCTCTGGATCTCCATTCCGTGATCCTATACACCCATCTGTCTCCGGATGGTCTAGCCACATGACCTGCCCATCATTACTCCATCTTTGCCGCCTTGAAAGTTATGTCAGTGACTTTGCTTTGTCTCCTTATCTGCTCGTTATGAATTCTATCCCTAAGGGAGATACCAAGCATGCTTCTCTCCATAACCCCCTGTGAAGTCACGAGATTTGTAACAAATGCTTTAGTAAAACACATCGTTTCCAGTCCATATGTGCTAACTGGTAGAACACAGGAATTGTAGACTTTAGTTTTTAGGTTCCTAGTACTTTTTAAGATATGTCCTAGTTTCCCAAAAGCTGTCCATGTCAGCCTTATTCGCCTGGTAATTTCTGCATGCTGGTCACACTGTTAAGATCGGAAAAGCGAACCAGCATCCAAAAACCCCAGAAGGAAGTAAGCTGCAGGTTTCAAAATTCTGCAGAAAGATTGCATGAGAGATGAATCCAGTAAATCCTAACCAAAGAGCAGAAACTTTCGAAGAAAGAAAATTCTCAAGAACATTTTGCCCCTTTGGCTCGTGAGTTCTCACAGGCGACGAGACTTGAGAGGTTTATAAGGGCTCTCCATCTTCAAAGAAGGGGGACACTCAGTCATCTTCTGAAAATTTGAACACGACCATTTTCTGGGACTGTTAAGGAATTTTGCCGATTAAATATATCGAAAAAGATCCCAAACCTGAAGCAGGTCATTAAACAAAAACGTCCAAATTTATAGCGAACCAAAACCAAAAAAATATTGTTGTTTTATTTTCTATTAAAAGGTCGTTCTTTGGACAGAGGGTATGAATATAAATTTTACTACTTATATAATAATAATTTTTAATGGTTTTTTCCCTATTATTCTCGAATTGCTATAAAAAGCCTTATGCTCGTATTTATAATCGATCCTTAAACCTAAATAAATCGTTATGGCAGATTAAAAAGTAAATATGTCTTATTTACGATCTACACCTGTGTTGACTATAAATACGAGTCTGAACAATCGGAAATAAAATTAAAACAAAAATAGTATGAATATAGTATATTGTACAATAGTTATAAAAATACAATAGTATAGTATACATTTAGAACAAAACAGCCCATTTTCCTAATCTTTTATTAAAGCCGTTTGGAATAGATAAGCTCCTATTACTTTCGTTCCCTCATAATAATTCCTGCTAGAAATAGATTCGTTTGGTTCACCCGGATTAGAACCTTTACAAGATAACGGCATCATCACGATATTTTTCTCCAAAATTCTGTCCAAAATTGTTACGGCGTCTCTGGCCTTCGCTTCTCTAATCATGTTTGGTTCTTCTTTATAAATCTGTAAATATATTGTCAATCAGCGATATTACTCCATCGATCTTATATGTTCATGTTTACCGCTTTGACGATGAAATAATTCTCGTTATAAGAAACTTTTTTATTTGAAATAGAAGATCTGGTAGCATCATACGTTCGATAGTACCACCCAATACATTTTCCGGCTCAATTTCATTAGAAAAAACTCGAATTACGAGGGCTACCTTTTAAGTTATTACAAAACCAATGAAAGGAAAAAAAATTGAATGATGAAAATCGCTGTCTACGCATTTTTTTTTGACATTCGGAAACAGAAAGAAGTCGTTACGCGATAAATCAGGTAAATACGGGCAATGAGACATTAATTCGATGTTTTTCTCCGGCAAATAATCAATTGTTTGATATGCTGTCTGAGACCTGACATTGTCATGATGAAGAATGATACGACGTTTTCGGTTGTTTTCCCTGATTTCACCTTACACCAACTGACACGAGTCTACTTTTAAGTTTCGGCAAATTATGTGGAATCCTTCGGGAATAGATCTTTTTCACAGCTAAATGCCTAAGGGTGCCTCTGTCTCATGATAAGTCACATACCCATCCTCTTCAATCATGTTCTGCACAGCATCGATGTTTCTTGGAACAACAACCGATTTTGATCGACCGAAATTGATCGTTCGAAAACAAATTGTAAACAGTCTTTTCCGATGGTGATTCATTACCAAAAGTTGAACGAAGCGATTCGAGGCATTATTGTTGAGTTTACCCTTTACTAAAATCATAAAAAATTGTCCAACAAAAACCTTCAAGTGAAATTTCCATTTGTTCACAAAACTGTTTTTTTTTTAAACGCTCACTGTAAACAAACTACTCGGTCAATTTCTGAGCTGCCACTGTGTTAACAATAACAAATGTCGAATTTTACAACAATGGTAATGTCACATCTCAATAGCGCCATCTAGTGGTCGTTCATAAAAACTAAAAAGGCGGCCTTCGTAGCATATCAGAATACGAATTCCATTAATACGATGCCTGTCTAAAAAGATAGTTGTCCCACGGTGCTAATACAGGATGCTACTAACGTCGTTTACGAGTATTATAATAAACTGGTACATTTCTATATGAACAAGGATTGCAGAAGAATAGTGATCAATGACGCTTCTCAGTATTAACGTAGAAATTGAACCCTAAAGAAACTTGTTCTTTTAACACTTCCGCCGCTGGTTACAGTCATATTTAGAAGAAATGTTGCCATTTTGGAACTAAATAATTCATATGTTGTGTATAAAAAAATAATTTTTACCTTTAAAATTAAAGCAAATCAATTAGTGTCACTGCAAAAATCAACTACACTTCAAATTGTATATTTTAGTACAGAAATCACTCAAAAAACACATTAAAATTCTTTTAAAAGTCTTTAATCTCAAAACCAAATTGGATATTACTTTTGAACTATGGTTACAATGCATGCGCTGTGTCCATACAAGAAAAAATAAGATAAATGAACATATTTTACCTGTATAATTGCTCTTCTTGCTGCATTGTAACAAGGCAATCTAAAATTTTCAAACCATGGCCTCTTTGAACTCACCAATTCCGATGTAACAGTGTTTTCGATTTTCAATTCTTTTACTACATTTTTAATATGATTCTTTGCCATTTTTTCTACTTTGTCAACAACCTGTCTGGGTACAATTTTAATTGTTATCAACTTTTTGATTTGCGAGAAATCTTTTTTCTCGCAAATGCATTCCAGAGTTTCATGGACGTAGAGAGATGGTAGTCGCCAAAAGCTCATAAGAAGTTTAACTTTGTCCCAGGATTTCTTAAATTCAGGCAAAGAATCTCTACAAATAACAGTATTCTGTTGAGAAATCTATCTTACAACCCAATACAAGAAATATATTCTAGATGTTACAAATCAACTTTTGTAAAATAAGATACGTGAGAAACGAAGCCTCATACAATTGTAATGCTTGGATTTCGGAAGAAGAACGAATATACGTTGAATAGACAATACCATGAATGAATGAAGAAATAACCATTTGAATAATGTTTCAGAAAACAAAGTCAATCAATTTTCAGATGAAGACATCTAACTGAGTAGATAATGATATAGAAAAAGAACAGAGTAGGGTAAGAATGGGTATTACCAGTCATTTAAAGATAAATAATAAAACAGCAATTAATTAATATTTCTTTATTAAACTCTTCACAAAGGAAACTTAACTCATTTTTTAAACAATCACAGTTTACTGAGATCAATAGTAATTAAAACTTTGGAATCAGGTAATCAACATTAAACAAGAGGATTTGACCGGCACTAGACACCATTGTAGGCAATACCGGCCAGCAGTGTGTAACACCGGTCAAGTACGACTGAGGCATATATCACATATGTAGCCTTCAGCAGAGTCGTAACCCGAGCATTCCGCGTGGGCTCAAAGTCTACGAAGCACAAATCTAAACCAAAGCTCCTTATCTTGTCCATAATCATCACAAATAACACATTTTTTCTCCAGGCCTTCATCAACATCTGTATCATCATCTTGACGTTGATCCGGCATGTCTGTGTCTGAGTCCGATGAGTCTATGTTAAGTAGTATTTTCTTCCTTACCCTCCTTACTTCAGCAGCTTTAGATTTCCTCTTTTTCGTTACATTTTCTCCAGTTTTTATTGTATCTCCAGACATATTCTTCTTTGCTTTCGTCGCTTTTCGGTTCTCCTTCTCAATTAGAGCTTCCTTCTTCAGGGGTTCCTGTTATAACTATTGCATGCTGTTTACGAGATATCTGAGTATTTTTCTTTTCAGTCGGTTTTCTTGGAATTGGAAGAAGATCTTTGGCGTAACAATATTTTCACCAAAAGTACTGGCAGAAGTTGAAGGAACTGTGTTATCATAATCAACGAATGGCTGCAAGATTTGAGGCGCTAACATTGCGTTACTTAATCCTTGTTAACTTTCTTCATTAAGGAGGGATTGCGGATCAAATGATTTGGTCGAGATAGTGTCCATGGGCTCTGTAAATTTAATTTGAGAATCTGCTGTTTTATTAATACGTTGGCGCATTTCTTCATCTACCTCTATCAGTTCACTGTTATTTAGAATCTCGGCAGGCAAAGAATCTTCTTCAGTGAACACGTCCGGATTTAAAGGACACATTCCTGAAGCATCTAAACCTACGTCAGCTTTAAGAATGGCAGCTACTTTTCGAAAAGCCTTTCGAAATAGTGAGGTAATATATTTATGATTAATTTTTCTTCCCAATTGCGATTTCACAAAAAGCTCACATTCCTGCTTGTAAGCAGCTTTAAATAGACCATAAATTGAAAACATTCATTGGCTGAATTCGTTGTGTTTTTTTTTTTTACAAACTTCGTAAGCTCTCAAGGATATGTGACTGCTATGATTATCTAAAATCACCAATATAGGTTTATTTTCTGAAGGTTTTGTGAAATCAACAGAATATTTCAGCCAATCTACAAACAGCTCTTCAATTATCCAGCCGTTCTTGGAGCATCGGTAGACAGTCCCACGGGGTCCATCCGCTTCTAAAGCTGTTGAATGCCTTTGGCGAGGATAAATTAACATTGGAGGGAGGTACACCCCGGTTGCACTCATTGCACATACAGCTGTACTTTCTCTACTAGTTATAAACCCAACACGTTTCTGACCTTTCTCAATTACAATTTTTCCAGGGTCTGGTGCTGAAGACACTCCAGTCTCATCAACGTTGAAGATATTTCTAGGCAAAAATTTATATTTTCTCCATTAATTCTTCAAGAAGCTTGAAAAATATGGCAACTTCTTCGTTGTTGAAAACTGTGGCTCTATTCAAACCACCACGTTCGGCTTTCCGCGTAGACAAAATGTCAAAAATCTTTGCGCCAATCCTTGCCAGCTAATTCAAGTGTTTTCTTAAAATTGTGCTTTATGTTGTTATTTATCAGCATATTCGTAAGCAATATTCCTAATTTGAAGCGCAGTACAGCCATAAAATCTCTTCTCCAGCAATTTCAGTTGAGAAGCAATTTCTTCTTCTTGCTCGTTATTGAACAACGTATTTCTTTCCAACTCTAGATTAATCATATTAGTTTTCAGCCAATCCTGAACGGTTGAAAATCGTAAGTAGTGTAACTAGGTGGTTACCACATTAATGGCCAATCACAGCCCAGCATTTGGGCGTGGCTCTACGTCATAGAAATTTGGACCAATGAGAGCGTTGTATGAAGTGGCAACATTGTGTGTGTGTTAGGTGTGGCAACACTGTGTGACCGTTGACAGATGTGAAGTTTGCGCGCGCGCGCATCTGTCAAGGGGCTGTGCGATGTTGCCATGTGTAATGGTTCCAGGGAGGGCTGCAGGAGGGGGTTCCAGGAGGCCGGCCGGGGGGCCCCGCTTACAGTATCCTGCGCGTGGGGGTTGCGTATGATATTGGTTGAATAACCTAAAATAGGGGGGCGTAGTCCTAGCTGTGGGAACGGGGGCCCCATTTGGGTGCATGGGATGGGGGTGCAGGGAGCCCTATCGGTGTCCTACATGTGGGAATTGGTACCCCATTTGGTTGTGTTTGTTGTTACATGTGCAGGTGTATGGGGTTCAGGGGGCCCACGGAGCCATCAGTCACATGCACCAGCGCATATGACAAGAACAACATGGAGCCCTACCTGTAGGAACTGGTACCCCATTTGGGTGCATGGGAGAGGAGCTCAGGGAGCCCTATCGGTGTCCTACATGTAGGAATTGGTACCCCAATTGGTTGTGTTTGTTGTTACATGTGCAGGTGTATGGGGCTCAGGGGGCCCACGGAGCCACCAGTCACATGCACCAGCGCATATGACAAGAACAACATCAAAATCGGAGCCCTACCTATAGGAACTGGTACCCCCCATTTGGGTGCATGGGAGAGGGGCTCAGGGAGTCCTATCGGTGTCCTACATGTAGGAATTGGTACCCCAATTTGGTTGTGTTTGTTGTTACATGCGCAGGTGTATGGGGTTCAGGGGGCCCACGGAGCCACCAGTCACATGCACCAGCGCATATGACAAGAACAACATCAAAATCGGAGCCCTACCTGTAGGAACTGGTACCCCATTTGGGTGCATGGGAGAGGGGCTCAGGGAGCCCTATCGGTGTCCTACATGTAGGAATTGGTACCCCAATTGGTTGTGTTTGTTGTTACATGCGCAGGTGTATGGGGCTCAGGGGGCCCACGGAGCCACCAGTCACATGCACCAGCGTATATGACAAGAACAACATGGAGCCCTACCTGTAGGACCTGGAGCCCCATTTTTGTGATTAGTTGGTTAATTGCAGTCATAATGGTGAACGTAAAATAAAAAATTTCAGTATATAGGTTAGATTTGCAGCATGTGTAAACCTGACCTAAATACTGAAATATTAATTTTACGTCACATTCAAATAATCTAAGAGAAGAAAAGTAAAAGACGCATACACAAATTTTCAAAAATACATATATTTAGTTTAAAAATAAAATAATGTTTTTACAAACTTATCTAAATTTATATTTCAAGTTTCTGCCGCTTCCTTGAAATTCTGAGGTGTCGTCTGACATATTTTCTTTTTATTTAAGTATTCGTCAATAGCAGTTTTCATATTCAAGATAACTTAACTTGGATAATTCTTTTAATAAATCCAACACTGATATTAGAAATAAATCGTCTTTAGTTTCTAGATAACTGTCACAATCTTGCACCACTTTTCCAATTTTCTCATGTTCATGAAGCCATTCTGGGTAATTTTCGACTTTTCTTTCTTAACACAGACTACATACATATATTCCATTGGGCTGATATTACATCACAAACACAAAGATTACGTAGTTGTATTATTAGAGATTCCATGATGTTGACACACTAAGTAGCAATTTAGTTTGGTTAATTGGAAGGTCCTTTAGACTTGCCACCGGTTTCTGCTCTGCAACACAGACGGAATTGATTATTGATAGATCCAGCTAAAATGTGAGTGGGAGCGAGAGAGCACACCGTGCGTCGACGGTGGCGTCCTCTCACCAATCGTCGCTGGTCACTTGCAGAACTACGAAACCGTCAACCTCGCGCTTGCCAATTCCTAACTAGATGAATAGCGTGAGGATCTACCAGCCGAGGTGTCGCGCTCCTGGCATTGAGCTCGCATTTAGCAGCGCGAGACTTTTGGTACCCCATTTGGTTGTGTTTGTTATTACATGCGCAGGTGTATGGGGCTCAGGGGGCCCACGGAGCCACCAGTCACATGCACCAGCGTATATGACAAGAACAACATGGAGTCCTACCTGTAGGAACTGGTACCCCATTTGGGTGCATGGGAGAGGGGCTCAAGGAGCCCTATCGGTGTCCTACATGTAGGAATTGGTACCCCATTTGGTTGTGTTTGTTGTTTACGCTGGTGCATGTGACTGGTGGCTCCGCGGGCCCCCTGAGTCCCATACACTTGCGCATGTAACAACAAACACTACCAAATGGGGTACCAATTCCTACATGTAGGACACCGATAGGGCTCCCTGCACCCCACCCCATGCACCCAAATGGGGTCCCAGTTCCCACAGCTAGGAAATTATTATAACATTTCTTACATATCCTAATATTAAAGTCCTTAACTAAATATGTCATTACATCGAAGTGATCTAACCAATCTGTAGTTGTAAGTACTGCATTTCTGGAAGCCATAGTAAAAGTCTTACTTAAATGCGAAACCCCTGAAGCACCCTGAAAAATGATCATGATCATGTACGATAACATCCTCCGATTTAAATCGAAGCTCGCATATGTGGTAATGTGTAGCATCTTCTACAGAATCAATACCCATAGGTGTTATATTTTTTTTTAAGCGCCTATAAATCGAACTAGATAACTGGATCATTTCATTAACGAACCATTCAACACAATTGGTGCCGCGATAACTTTTGAAATGAGAAAAGGAGTCGTCGTACGTACATTTCAAATAAAAACCATCACTCTCAGTTTTGAGATAAGATATTATGGAAAGACCAAAATTTCGATTTTCATTACAAGCATCCAAATGTTTCCGTGTATTCAACAAGTCCGATTCCAGTTCGATGTTTTCCCATTTAGCCATAGCTAATCTTGTATAGTTTACAGAATCTGTTAAATTTCTTGAAACTGTTTCACATTCCTCTAATTTGACCATAAACATATCAGATATATCATGCTCTTGTTCATATAAATCGGAATAATAATCTGCCCTTGGTGAACATGCTAGATATAGATTGAAACTCGAGTTGAATAGCATATGATAATCCTCAAACAACTGATCATTTAATGATGGTCCTACGTCGCCTAAAATTTCTTTTAATTGGCTTATGCAGTTCGTGTACAAGCTGAAGTTTTCCTTTGATGTCTGTTTTTGTTATTTACGCATTATTTACGTCTTGTTCGTTGGCGTTGCAATATTTGCGATGTTTCATACGCAGCAAGTGACTTGAATATGCGTGGGTCAGTTATTCTTTCCAGCTTTTCTATACGTGACATTAAATTCGTTATATGAAGTTCTATAGTGTCATTATGTACTTCTTTATATGCGTCAATATCCTTCTTTAGTTTTTCAGTTTTGATTAATGTTATCAAGTTGCTCACCATTACTCTTAATTAGCTTGGTAATCTTATGATTTGTATAAGAAAACCGCTCATCGAGTTTTTGCTCTATCTTATTCCTCATAGACTGCAAGACTAACTTGTTCCGCGGCAGACGTTTCAGTTGTAAATATGGAATCATCATCGTCATCTGCGGTAGTAGTATCAAACTCACCGATTGATTCGGTCGGTAAAAACGATACTTCGGAACGACTTCGCCAATTTGATTGTGCAGCAGCTGCGTACTTTGGACTATCCTCTTTTTTCTTTAAAATAACTTCTTCCTTCTTCGTTGGCAACGTTGACAACGTTGGCAACGTTGTTTTCTTATCGTCATTATCATCGTCATTATCGTCATCAACGCCCTTTTTCGGCTTTTGTCTAGCAATTATATCTATCGATGTAGGAGCGTGCCAATCTAGGATAGTCGTTCAAGTATTCCTCATAGACTGCAGGACTAACTTGTTCCGCGGCAGACGTTTCAGTTGTAAATATGGAATCATCATCGTCATCTGCGGTAGTAGTATCAAACTCACCGATTGATTTGGTCGGTAAAACGATACTTCGGAACGACTTCGCCAATTTGGTTGTGCAGCAGCTACGTACTTTGGACTATCCTCTTTTTATTCTTTAGAATAACTTCTTCCTTCTTCGTTGGCAACGTTGACAACGTTGGCAACGTTGTTTTCTTATCGTCATTATCATCGTCATTATCGTCATCAACGCCCTTTTTCGGCTTTTGTCTAGCAATGTGTTTTTTTTAAAGGTTCGGTAATAGGTTTAAATATTCTGTTTAGTTCTACATTTTCTTCACTTCGATTCAGTTTGAGAGCGCGATATTTTTTCCGAATATTACGCGATAGTTCGTTGATTTTTTTAGTAATATGCGAATCTAATGAGGTCATCATGTCAAATGAATGGCATTATATTGTTATATACTTATATATTCATCAAATCCTTTACGATAGCGACCGTTTTTTTTCACATCAAAATCCTTTACGATTACAAAGCACCCATAAGGTTCACGCCAGCATTCAGAGCATAGGTTTTTAAATTGATTGTATGGCATATCTGGAGAACAATGTTCTTCATAAGAATGTTTCAGGTTTATTTCATCTTGTCTGAATAGCACTATGATGTTACAGTTATCCCTTATAAGTTGTTTTGGTACCTTTGAATAAGTCTGACACAGGTACGCTGCGTCTATGTCTTTATGTCTACACATTGAATAGTATTCTCTTATTTTATTTTGGTTTTCACATGTAATATCATCGAAAATAAATATGGAGTTATTTTTTGCTTCATTCGGATCTAAAATTTCATCATTGCACTTAAAAGGGAAATATCCTACACCTTTCACGTTTTTCAACACCTGCTCCAATAATTGATATTTTGGTTGGTATAGAGACTTTGAATAAATGTATATATTTTCAAATCTAGCCCCGTTAATACTAAACAATAAGCTTAGGAGAGCATTCGTCTTACCGCAACCACTGGGACCTATAAATATCGCTCGGAATGAATTTGGCAGTAATTCACCATGTCTATTTTTACGTTTATTGTCGGCATCGAAAAAGTCCAAGTTTATAATAGGCAAACTATGTTGCTTAATGCTCTTCATACTGTTAAATGCACCTTGTTTCAATCGTACATTGCATATATTATTTCTTTAAACAGCAAGATAGGATGGTAACTAGTTCCGATAGCCAATCTAACAGCCTATCGATATGTTTATTACAATGAACACTACATCGCGCATTGCAACATTCGTTAGGCAATTCATCGTTGACACGTCGTAACACCATGCTAACTTGGACGCATTCACACGTATCAGGACCTTCTTTAACCCCAGGTTGCGACCATACGCATGTTACGTAATGTCTTCCCCCCAATTTGTTGTTATTTGCTTGCGATCGATATAAGCTGTTAAATATTCCCGCTGAGAAATCCATCTAATCTTAGCTTCGCAACAAGATAATTTATTAACAAAACTATCGATTTTTCTACAGGTTTCGCGTATATCTTGACTGGATGAATTCATAATTAATACTAGAGGTTATGAGGGCTTACATATACTAATAAAATAAATTTGAATTAACTATTTTTATTAATTACTTTGGTTACAAATTTCTTAAATCTAAGTTTATTATTAAATACATTGTCTTCCCATGATTTCAAAGAAAGGTTGGCAAAACCCTTATACATCTGGACACGTTTCTCATATTCGTAAACATCTTGTTTTAGTTGTCTCAGCTTACTTAAATGTAGATCGATGCAGGACATTATGGGATGAACTTCTTAAGCCAGGTAATTATTTCAAAACAATTTGTTTTACTGCACTGAACCTTGCTGTTGCAATCTATATGATCTAAACATGCAGGTTTCTGATCTTTGAATGATGGCTTGTGCCAAACGTTGAGAGTATCTATATTTACAATCTTGAAATGAGAAGTAGTAGCGCTGTCTTGAATGAACCTAGCTGCATGGTTTCCTTTAATATACAGCACATCACAGTCGGACAGACCTCTATGTAGAATTTCTTCTATTAGATTATACTCTATGTACCCGGAAGAATACCTCAAACCATGATCCATTTCAGCTTTAATGACTTCTTTTTTATTGTATCGGGTTAATTTTGAAAACTGTACTTTCGGTTTTAGTAAATAATGACTCGTTTGCAAACTGTTCGATATCGTTATTTCTTTGGCATGGAATTCGACTACTCCATTATCATAAAGTATGTTAAATCCCTGGACATCGAGGGCAACCAACTTCATCGTGATACAGTCTCTTGACAACTGATAAATTTACAGAAAATTACGTACAATTTCACTAAGAGGTAAATGTTCCATTATGACGTCGTGGATGATGATGCAATATGCCTTTGTTTTAGCTGGAAATCCTTTTCTCGCTTCAATGTCTACTTTGATATCGACGGTGCTCATTTTTATAGGATCATTACGTCGTGAGCAATCTACGACAAATAGAGCGCGATCTTTAAAGGTAGTATAATCCAGCAGGGGATCTTTATCATGCGAACCCTTAAAACTACTATAAAATTCGGTGTAATTATAATGGGCTTCAACGAAATGATTATGTTCAAAGTCGAGGTGCATACGCTCTGCGGGGTAATATTCATTATTTAACATTACCCGGATATCGCTAATATCTATATGATCAAATTGTGATGTGTTTGATGTAGCATTACCCCGTTTATCGGTTTGAAAGGCCAAAATGACATAGCGTGGGCTTTCCAGGGGTGTAGCTGTTTTAACACTCCAAACTTCTTTTTGAGCATTTTCGGTTAATTGAGGTAATTCGTGAAATTCCCATTTACGGAACGGAATAATTATAGGTCTGTCTGTCTTTATAGACTCCAACAACTGAAGTTTTAGCATATCGTTTGGATATACTACGGGTACCCTGAGCGATATATTTTCAATGGTCACCTCTCCTTTAGCAGTATTGGTTGTTAAAATAGCATCATTATCAGTGCGAGCTCTCACTAGACGTATAGATTGTTTTTCCAAATTGTGCCAACTGATAGTCATTGAATACGTTGAATAAATGATTCAGAAGTACACGCATGATAAACGTATTATCTGCTGCATTTATTATCGGATTTCCTGGAAAATTCCATCCTGCTATAGCCAAGTGTTTTGTATCATTCGCACTGTAACAGAGATATCCTTTAATGGAGCTTACAATACCAGGATCACGCACGCTGTCTACTTCTTGACCATCTATGCTATAAGATATCTGCTCAAAGAAGAATGCAGAAGGATTATTCACAAAGTTTACAGTTCCATCACCCTCGGTTTTTGTTAACTTTCCTTCGATGACTAGAGCCGCGTTATACATTTGCAACCACGCATCCCCCTGTTTTATTTGAATATCTATAACATCATTATTATTGAAAGATTTTATGTAGGGAAGGTAGGTGCGAACTTCTATTTTTTGAATCGTATCATCGAACTGCGCCTTTCGGTATATATCGAATATTTGGTCTGACATTGTATCCTAAACTTTGGAGAAAGAGACGATTGGAAGGAGTTAGACCTTGTAGACTAGTTGATAATCTACTAATGACTGATGGTGTAGCTGGGTTGCTTATATTATTATAGTTGAATCTTAAACCCATTTCTTAAGCTCTAAGCGAACGATGATGTCTTCGTTACTAAAATTAACTGGATTAAAGTCTTGATCGAGAATACTCAAAGTAATATTGGAAATTTCACGTTTATTAACGATAGGTAAATAGGTAAGTTCCGTGGAATCTCGCTGATAGCGTAACCAGGATCAACGTCGACAGCAAATTCGTAAATTGTATGTGAAGGTTTATGATTGTAGAACGCTCCTGTAGTTATGTTACAATCGATATGTAGGGTCCTCACATTAACTATATTGACTGGGAGATCAGACTCGTGCAGTTGCCCTGCTTTAACTCTCGCGGGGAAAATCCTAAAACTTTGCCAATGCTATCGACTACCCTAAAGTCCACGTGAAAATATTCGCTTTGAATTTCACACTTTAACGTATTATTGTTAGGTTTTATTGAAATATATCGATCGTAATGTTCCTGCTTGACTTCTTTTGGTATGATCTCCGCCTTATATACGTTTCAATGTCGGAAATTTCATAAGATCCAGTGGGTATAGCAACTGTTTTGGTCTCGTTTGTTTTAACGTCTGTATAGGTGAACTTGTTTTTGTCACTCTCTATATTGGGGATACTATTGTAAGAATAAAATCCAATCAAAGCAAGTCCGTAGTCGGAAGTTTGATGAAATCTATAGATAGTATATAGTTAGTGCTTTTCAACGTAAACACCTGGGACATTGCACTATGATGAATGTAATAGTAAGACTAATCAGTTGCAACTTAGTTATTTATTTTTATATAGAAATTCCAGACATAAGTGTCCACAGTTTATTTGATTGTAGGTTTGATAAGCAGTACTATTATAGCAGATATCCATGTTTACCCCAAAATATTTCACCAACTCCAGCGGTGGTTTCAGGTATCCGAAACTGTCAAAGTACAGAACAGAATTTTTACGTTTAATATAAGCTACCCAGTGGGTTCCTTCATTACACGATAAATCTAGGTTAAGTATACCGCTTTCATATACTTTCGGACCCTCTGGTAGAGTATCTCGCATAAATACTCCTCTAAAATGGGATATTTTGAGTCTCTTCGCATATTTCTGTAATTCTATATCACATAATGCCCTTTTGGGTAGCTTTATTGGTAGTTTTTTTGGTTTTTGCTTTAAATAGAGACCATAACCACCACATTTGTTTTTTCGCATAAATAGACCTGATCCTTTCTTACCGAGCTCTTGTTCAACAGCTTTATTATGCCGTTTCTGTTCCTCTAACGCCTTTTTGGCATTCTTTGCATCTATTATGGTTTTTGCTATGGCTGAAGAGCCGCCGGCTAAGCTGCCTAGTCCTCCCAGTGCTCCTAATATTGGAAGGAGCGGTAGAATTCCACCTCTTTTCGATTCAAATGGTATTATTCGTGGAACACGAACCTTTGAACGACCACCCACCTTTTTAATAGCCGCTCGTGCTGCCCGCAATGCTATTAAAGATGACTTTTTTAAATTACCCGTATCTACACCTTTCTTCAAAGTATTATTTATTTTATCGACTATGTGTCGTTTAAATGATACAGTAGGTTTACGCACCCCCATCCCCATTTTACGCTTTGCCTTCATGACTGTAGTAACTGTCCAAGCTGCTGCTTTCTCACCAAGCGATGCGTCTTTTGATTTTACTCGTTCCCACGCTTTATTTTCCAACACAAAATCAGCCTTATGACGATCCTTCAACGAGTTGTTTCTAGAATAGGCTATATCGTGTTCCTTGCACGCAGCGTCCAGAGGGTTTATTCCAGGGTCACCACGTTTAAGCCTTTCTTGTAACTTTGTTCCGGGGTCGCAATAATTATACTTTGGCAAATGTAGTTCAAAAGGTAATTTATTAATTAGGGCATTTACAAACCCTTTTCCGCGTTTACGACGTTTACTCTGCGATAATAACATTTAAAATGATCCTTATAGATTAAGGCTTGTGCTAATATACCCTTTTTAATATATAACCGATTCACACAGCAGTCAGCCAGAAGGATACAAGCAACCATATAACATTAAACTTAAATTTCTCATCTACTGCTGCATTCTAGCTAACGCTAGAATGCGTAATTTTGAATATTTCAATTAATAAAAATTATATAGTTATATATGTATTTTTATTTTTTAAACATGTTTAAACTAATAGACTATATTATGATTCAAAATAAGCATTATCAGCAAATACATTTCCTGAACGTGAGGTCAACTATTTGCATACGATTACATTATGCATTCCCGCAAGACCACTACGTACAGTGTGTTTTATGGTTTATGTGACGTAAACATAACTATATTTATACACATTACACTTGAAGTGATATTACTTAATTACTCTCGCACTGTATTTTAAGACTGCGTGAGCCGTGACGTTCTTTTGCGTGTGTGTCCTAGTGAAAATTCGAAAATGTAAGTAACAGTTTTATTTAAAGTAAAGAGAGAAATGTCAATGTCTGATTATTTATTTTTGTTATTAATATATTTTAGATTGGATCTATCATTAATCATTTCTGCTTGCATAGTTTTTTATTTTAAAAATAGAGAGAAAAAAATTACGTTGACTGATTAGTTCTTATTATTATATTTTTAGATGGATCTATCAATAATCAATTCCGTCTGTGTTGCAGAGCAGAAGCCGGTGGTGAGTCTAAAGGACCTTCCAATTAACCAACCCCATCCAATCCTCAGTGCGAAGGAGACCTACACCCGTTTTTGGCAAGTCCATCTTGTTGGATTTGGGAGAAAAAGTTGTGTTTTTTACCAAAACGAGTTACTGACATCATTAGACCAAACCTAGTCGAATTTGTTTGCGGTAAATACTCCGTAGTTTTCCTGGGTACAAAGGACGTTGGAAAACGGAATCCAATCACGCTGTTCAAGATTGAACTATCGCAGTAATATTAAGAGGTGAGTCTAACCCTATATTTTGTAAATTACTTATGGAAGCCATAACGAAAGCTAATATTCTCATTACTTCATTCAAAATCTTAAAAAAGTATTATTTGATAATTTTTCGGATCGGGATGTTACCGTTTGGTGTAGTCGGATACAAAGGAGATTAATTTCTTGTCACAGAGCTATTCACCGTGAACATATTTCTTTAGATTTGTGTCGCAGACTGCAAACTACAATTCAGCATTTAAAAATCGTTAAAAACATTAATTAGGCATATAAAGTAAAGAGAGAAATGTTATTAATATATTTTAGATTGGATCTATCATTAATCATTTCTGCTTGCATAGTTTTTTATTTGAACGCTCGGACATCGGCTGCCCAGGCGAATATCCGCAGGCAGCAGGAGGTCGTTTAACTTAACAAAGACCTGGAAGAAATTCTATCTTGGGGTGACAGTAACCAAGTGGAATTTAACGCTACAAAAACCCAAGCGGCAGTTTTTTCTAAAAAGTTAACGTTGCTAAACCCGACATAGTTATGTCGGGGCACTCCATTTCCCCAGCATCGTCGCTCAATTTGTTGGGCGTTAGTTTGGGGCAAATATGTCTTGGCATGAACATGTTGCAGGCATAGCAAGGAGAGCTTCTCAAAAGTTGGGAATATTATTTAGAACCAGAAAGCTTTACACCCCACAGCAACTGTTAATTCTTTACAAAGCCCCCAAATTCGACCAACTATGGAATACTGCTCCCACGTTTGGGGCTCCGCTCCCAAACATACACTGCATTTGTTGGATTCTGTTCAGAGAAGAGCGGTCCGTCTGATTGGGGGCTCCCCGGAATTGACCGGCGGCCTTGATTCGCTGGAACATCGAAGAACGGTTGGCGACTTGAGTCTGTTCTACAAGTATTTTCATGGAAAGTATTCGAAGGATGTAGCCCGCTTAATTCCCCCCCAAAGCGGTGCATGTTAGAAATACACGTCGCGCTGGTGCTTCGCATCCGTATGAGGTTCAGCTTGTTACTCCGCGTACAACGCTTTTCAAGCAATCTTTTATATGGAGAACGTCATCCCTTTGGAATAATTTGCCCAGCGCTGTGTTTCCCACCGAGTACAATTTACAGCGATTCAAGAACAACGTGAATCGCTTTTTTCCGCACTCGTGCCGCTCCTGGAGCGCTTTAGGGACTTCCCTGCAGCACGTGTGCTAGACCCATAAAAAAATAAAACAAAAATTAAAAAATAGAGAGAAAAAAAATGACATTGACTGATTAGTTCTTATTATATTTTTAGATGGATCTATCAATAATCAATTCCGTCTGTGTTGCAGAGCAGAAGCCGGTGGTGAGTCTAAAGGACCTTCCAATTAACCAAACCCATCCAATCCTCAGTGCGAAGGAGACCGACACCCGTTTTGGCAAGTCCATCTTGTTGGGACTTGGGAGAAAAAGTTGTATTTTTACCAAAACGAGTTACTGATATCATTAGACCAAACCTAGTCGAATTTGTTTGCGGTAAATACTCCGTAGTTTTTCCTGGGTACAAAGGACGTTGGAAAACGGAATCCAATCACGCTGTTCAAGATTGAACTATCGCAGTAATATTAAGAGGTGAGTCTAACCCTATATTTTGTAAATTACTGTTATTATGGAAGCCATAACGAAAGCTAATATTCTCATTTCTTCATTTCAAAATCTTAAAAAAGTATTATTTGATAATTTTTCGGGTTGGGATGTTACCGTTTGGTGTAATCGGATACAAAGGAGGTTAATTTCTTGTCACAGAGCTATTCACCGTGAACATATTTCTTTAGATTTGCGTCGCAGACTGCAAACTACAATTCAACATTTAAAATCGTTAAAAACATTAATTAGGCATACTTTGTGTACTAACAGAAATTCCGATATCAAAAATAGGGTAGTGTGGAATAATATTATATCTTGTTTCAAGGGTCATGTTAAGTCCGGAGTTATCGTTAATTTAGTTCACAAAGATATAAATTTATTGTATTATTGATTTAAAATATTTTAATACAAGGAATCGATTTGGGTACGGATTTAGAGCAATGGTTCTTTGAGCATGTTTATGATAAAGTTCTTAATAAATTGTCTGAATTTCAAGAACGCCAGAGCGTTTTCGCTTTACAGCAAATAATTTATCTTGAAATTAATATTAATAAATTTGAAATGGGAACGGATGATCTTACATTAAACTACCTAACGAAATAGAACGAAAAAAGGTCTGTATCAATATTAAGAACAATGATCATGCCTGTTTTCTTTTGGGCAATTGTTAGCGCATTATTCCCAGCTCACAATAACTATAACCTAACTTCTTCGTATCCATATTACAGAACAGTACTAAACATTGAAAATTTACCATCACCTATGACATTAGACCAAATTCCTAAATTCGAAAAAAAATAATAATATTTCGGTAACACAAAAGAAAAAATTATTTTTTTGTGATCGTTGTCTAAATTATTTTTTTTTTCTGAAAACAAAATTAACCGAGCACGAAATTCAATGAATACAAAGTAACGTTTCCGAAGTATGAATTTATTGAATTTAAAATTTTATTTATAAACAAAAATGCCCTTTTATCA
Source organism: Pachyrhynchus sulphureomaculatus (assembly GCA_019049505.1). Taxonomy (NCBI): domain Eukaryota; kingdom Metazoa; phylum Arthropoda; class Insecta; order Coleoptera; family Curculionidae; genus Pachyrhynchus; species Pachyrhynchus sulphureomaculatus. The sequence continues at coordinate 100,776,593 of CM032456.1, forward strand.
TATATGCTGACTTTGAATGTCAGTTAATTCCTTTAAATGAGTTATCAGGTGGAAATACTGAGAAGTACCAACGGCATGAAGCTTTCAGTGATGGTTTTTATTTGAAATGTACGTACGATGACTCCTTTTCCCATTTCAAAAGTTATCGCGGCACCAATTGTGTTGAATGGTTCATTAATGAAATGACCCAGTTATCTAGTTCGATTTATAGTCGCTTAAAAAATATAACACATATGGTTATTGATTCTGTAGAAGATGCTACACATTGCCACATATGCGATCTTCGATTTAAATCGAAGGATGTTATCGTACACGATCATGATCATTTTTCAGGGTGCTTCAGGGGTTTCGCATTTAAGTAAGACTTTTACTATGGCTTCCAGAAATGCAGTACTTACAACTACAGATTGGTTAGATCACTTCGATGTAATGACATATTTAGTTAAGGACTTTAATATTAGGATATGTAAGAAATAATAATTTAAACAATGTACTAAAAACTTTAATATTATAAACAATCATTATCATGCTATATGCGATAAACTACAGTTACCTATACTTTATTATCACAACATGGAGTTTTGGTGTCAGAGTTGTTTTTCTGAAGTCTTATTTGAAGTATATGAACAGGATCACTGTCTTGAGAAACTACATGCTAACCATCCATATGGAGTGAAGAGACGGTTTAAAGATCCCTACGAGAGCGACTCTGATGATGATTATCTACTTTAAATTCATATAAAATTTTTACTCGCTCTTTCATTTAAATAAGTTTGTAACAACATTATTTTATTTTTAAAATAAATATATGTATTTTTTTGAAAATTTGTGTATGCGTCTTTTACTTTCCTTCACTTAGATTATTTGAACGTGACGTAAAATTAATATTTCAGTATATAGGTTAGGTTTACACATGCTGCAAATCTAACCTATATACTGAAATTTTTTATTTTACGTTCACCATTATGACTGCAATTTAACCAATTAATCACAAAAATGGGGGCTCCAGGTCCTACAGGTAGGGCTCCATATTGTTCTTGTCATATACGCTGGTGCATGTGACTGGTGGCTCCGTGGGCCCCCTGAGCCCCATACACCTGCGCATGTAACAACAAACACAACCAATTGGGGTACCAATTCCTACATGTAGGACACCGATAGGGCTCCCTGAGCCCCTCTCCCATGCACCCAAATGGGGTACCAGTTCCTACAGGTAGGGCTCCGATTTTGATGTTGTTCTTGTCATATGCGCTGGTGCATGTGACTGGTGGCTCCGTGGGCCCCCTGAGCCCCATACACCTGCACATGTAACAACAAACACAACCAATTGGGGTACCAATTCCTACATGAAGGACACCGAAAGGGCTCCCTGAGCCCCTCTCCCCATGCACCCAAATGGGGCCCCCCCGTTCCTACAGGTAGGGCTCCATGTTGTTCTTGTCATATGCGCTGGTGCATGTGACTGATGGCTCCGTGGGCCCCCTGAACCCCCATACACCTGCACATGTAACAACAAACACAATCAAATAGGGTACCAATCCCCACATGTAGGACACCGATAGGGCTCCCTGAGCCCCTCTCCCATGCCCCCAAATGGGATACCAGTTCCCACAGCAGGATACTGTAAGCGGGGCCCCCCCGGCCGGCCTCCTGGAACCCCCTCCTGCAGCCCTCCCTGGAACCATTACACATGGCAACATCGCACAGCCCCTTGACAGATGCGCGCGCGCGCGCAAACTTCACATCTGTCAACGGTCACACAGTGTTGCCACACCTAACACACACACAATGTTGCCACTTCATACAACGCTCTCATTGGTCCAAATTTCTATGACGTAGAGCCACGCCCAAATGCTGGGCTGTGATTGGCCATTAATGTGGTAACCACCTAGTTACACTACTATCGTACGTCAGTACCAGCTTCTCTAATTGGTTTTTCGTCCTCTACTAATTGAAACGCCTTATTCAATGAATGTTGGCCCCATACCACCTTCATGCGTACTTTCTTCCGTCTTCCCGACATTCTGAAATAATTGCAAGTACCTAGGTATGGAAGTGGACTGTTTTTTATTGTAACAGTACTTGCGGTTAATGGGTCGGGTAATGCCGGTCAGCGTGACAGGCATTACCCAATCCTATCTTTTTGTCAAAAAAAATGTACTTAAAAACCTGTCACAACTAGTTCAAAAACCTAAAACATTTGCGAAGGTAAATAACCATAGAATCCGAATGATAGCTAACACTGCTAAAATCATAAATATAGATAGACTCACCTATTATTTTCGAAGATCAAAATATTACACTAACTCAGCGCCAAAACAACTAACGTCTGTCACTTGTCAACGCATGTTCGGAACTGAGCGGGGATCGGTGCTGTGGCGCGTGTATTATTGGTTATAAAAGTGATAGTGTGGTGACCGGTATTATCGCCTGACCGGGATTATGTGCTCTTACCCAAAACATAGTGTGGAAGAATTAGCTCTATGATCTAGGTAAACCAAAGATTTTGCAGAAAATCATCAAACACGCTTAGACTTTTATACTGGTACCTGATATCTTCAGGATCGAATTCTGTAATATTTTCGTAAACTCTTTCTTCATCTGGTGTAATTTGTTCTACGTATTCCCCAAAACCTTTAATTAGTATATTTTCTTTCTCATCGACAAGGCATTTTACTAATTTTTCCATATCGTCTTTGATGTCTGTTTGAGAATTTTCATTTTTGGTTATGGACAGTTCAAAGTGTAGTAAACCTAAATTAAAGAACTAATTCAGTGCCAAATTCACCATTTTATTTACGTTTATTAAATTCGTGGTTTTTACAAATAGTTCTCAAGATCAAAGAAAATAGCAACCTAAAGAAATATTGTTAAATTAACCAAGGTCGTGCAGATGAAATATTTAAGCCTATAAAAACAGGTGTATTTAAAATAATGTTTCTTAAAATGTCACCATTGGCGCAGCTCAGGGCTCGGTGATAACACCACTGATCTTTATTCTGTTCTTCAATGCATTAAAAATGTTCATCAGGAACAACCTTAAGTTCGCGGATGATATTACGGTAGTTATATCTGCAATGGATGCGAACCTACTAGTCCATAAAATGTCTATAATAAGCAAAGGTATGAGTTAGTGAAGCTTATCGAATAGATTGTTTTTGAATCAAATACCGGTACATTTCTTCAAGAACATGCCAGTAGTCAATGTTGATGACAGTAACAAAGCGGTGAGGTTTTTTAAAACTTATCTGGTTTTACGAACTGATAAAAATCCACAAATAGATCATATGTACTGAACTTAGTCGGGCATATTTACTTTTACTTTTTCATATCCTGACTACCATAACTGTAAGCGTCTTGCCCAGTATTGGGCAAAGTCAATAGCAGTTTTGTTTCCATCCAGAGGTCATCGGATATAGCCGTAATTTCGCATTGTGTACCAGCATCAGGCCCGACGCGTGCAAAACCTACTACACCTACTACCCCCATCCCAGAAATTTTCTGTGGCCGCCCTCATCCCCAATCCGTTTTCTCTGACTAATAATTGCGAATTGTCTCACAATAAATGTAATGACTGATAATGCTGATTAGAAAGGGTTTGAACATGACGAGATCTCTGTATTTGCCGCCCCCCTGGATGTGCCGCCCGCGTGCGGTGTACGCCCTGCACGCTCGCTTACAGCAGGCCTGACCAACATGTAAGTGTTCGATTGTCTGTCATTCTCCACATTCCCAGCCCTCATCTGAGGCCCCATCTAACTACCATGATGAAGGAAATCAGGCATAATATGCTTTGGTAGTTTGTTTTATGTTCATACGTTTATCAATTTTAACTATAAACTTTAATTTACTTTTTAACATGCCTTCTTTTGTGTTATAAAAAAAAACGATTCACGGCTCAGGACGCTGACACTAGATCAGATTGTTAAAAAACAAATAACCGACTAAGTGCAAGTCGCAATTAGTGTTCCGGATCGTGATTGCTTTTAAAATAATTTTTGTTACAAAGGTATGAAATGATCAGTAACTTCATAAAATACACCCAAATGATTTTCAACACAAAGTTTATTTCCAATCTTTGTTTTTATATACCAGATAAATTATCAACGCTTATGGAGAATATTCCAAAGTTTTTTTAAAATTTTTTGATTAGTACTCTTAAAGATAGAGTGGAGGACCAGCGATTTTTGGCAATTTTTTAAAAATAATATAAAGAAAACTTTGCGCAAGTATTACTGCATATATATTTTAGAACTCATGTTTTCACAAGCTTTCGTTTGACATCCCACTCGATGACCTTACAAAAATGTTTCTTTTCACTTCCGATTTCACCTCTCAAAACTAACCCGTTAAATTAAAATTTAACTTTCAAAACTACATAGCTATAATTGGGCCATCAAATTCTATATTTGCAACAAATTTCAACTTTCTACGTCAAATAGTTTCTGAGAAAATGGAGTGTGGCAGACAGACGGGACACTAAAAATAAACTGTGACAAAATAATTTCGTCAATTCTATGGAACAATATTAGTTTTAATTGACAAGTAAACTGATAAGAATATAAAGTAGAAACTGTAAGTTATTTGTTTACCAACACATCCATAGATTAGGCATGGATGCTTGGAGCCAAGCCATTCCGATTCACAAACTACCACGTTATAAATGCCGGAGAAAAAATCCTGTACTCTTGTTGGCAGAAATGCTGACAATCCTAAACTATGTTCGTGGTTCATAAATTCTATGATGAATTTTATGTTAACTGGTAACTCAAGGTTCGATCTTTTGAAAGGCTTGAATTACGTGGAACCACATCATCAAGGGACCTAAAATTTTGGGAATTTTATTGTTGTAATTTATATTTATAATAGGGTCTGCTTGTTTACATCTAAAGGCGATCTAAGATTAACAGTGGGTTGAAAGGAAGGTGACTAAAAACGGTGAGTTACGATTTGGTGGATTGTAAATATTGTCAGATTTCTAAAATTTAAAATATTCAATGGTTCATCGGCTTTCACTATATTAATAAAAGTCTAATCTAATAAAGTAAAATTATCATGCATCAACTAATACAAAGAAAATAAATAATATTATATAATAATAATAATAATAATAAATTTTATTTCATCTTTTCTGCAAAACAACATTAATATTACAGTTTACATTATACATTTTAATATTTCTGCTACAAAAAGAAGAAAAAGGAGCTGAAAATAATTAAAACTGTTCAAAGTTCAACCCCATGTAAACTACATCATCTAGCATAAATGTTCACGAATTAAAGAAAATAATAAAAACTAAACGAGATAGATAGAGAGGAGAGAGAGAGAAAGAGAGAGAAAAGAGAGAGAAATGCGACAAAAGTTAACCTAATTAACTAATTGGTTTAAAATACTTTTTATCCGTTTTCTAAATATCTCAGGTTTAAGGGTTTTTAAAGCAACAGGAATGGTATTATAAAGTTTATAAATATTTGTACGAAAAGCTTATTTTAAAAAGAGCCGTTCGGTGAGGTGGTGGAGATAATAACGTCACCCAAATCTTAAATTCAACCTATGAACGTCCTGTTCTATAAATAATTTTATTTGTTAGGTTTAGTGGGTAGTTATTAACAACAAAAACATGAAACATTACCAAAAGAATGTAGTCTACGTCTAATCCTGCATATTCAACCCACTTAGCATCCTCTAATTTGTGCGGACACGGACTGAAATTTTTCTTATACCATAAATGAAACGTAAGCAGCTCCTTTGCGCTTTTTCAATTCTATTTAAGTTTACTTTATCTAAACAAGGTCCACACATAATATCACAATAATTAAAGTGACTTAAAACAAGGGAATCTGCCATTTTTTCCCTTGAGAGATTCTTCCAAAAGATGTCGTTGTGGGTAAAGCATTTTCAGTGACATTTAGGCTCTCTGTATAATATGCCCTACGTGTTCTTTGAAACGCAAATCTGTATCTATTATAACACCTAAATTTTTTGAACTATTTTGCAATTTCCAAACGTTGACCAGCAATGTTTATACTGATATCACGCTGCAAAACGGTCCCTATGTTTTACCAAAAAATCATGACAGATGATTTATCAGGGTTAATTAGCAAACCATGGCGCTCCGAAAACTCCACCAAAGCACTTAAATCATTATTTATCATTACTTGAGCCATTCTCCAATCACTAGACAAAAAGGAGTTACAACAGTTTGAATGTCATCGGCATAGAGATGTGACTTGACATGCTTCAAACAAGAAATAAAATTATTCGTATAAATTGTAAAAAAGTAGAGGTCACAATATGGAACCTGTGGCACGCCACACTTCACCAATTCCCTCGATGACTGTCCCATGGACGTTTCAACGTACTGGAGTCTGTTGCTACAAATAATTTCCAACAAACCCGATAGCACTATTCGAAAAAACCAACAAAATTTAAAAC
>CM032456.1:100783127-100875627 GCA_019049505.1 Pachyrhynchus sulphureomaculatus
TTTTAGTAATTATTAAGTTATCACGTGCAACATGATAATTAATACAGAAGTATTTGAACAGTCCTATCCACTCGCCAACCCACAATTAGCCAACGTGACGAGTTATGGCTAAATATCCCCCAAATGAGTTTCAAAACAAATGGGGTTGGACCCCAGGTCAGTGTTGAATCCCACATCTTTGATAAGGTTTGCCTCATGGAATCTGAGATAGGCAAAAACTCATTTTACAAGATACAACAATCCTATCTAACAAAACTGTTCGTGGCCACTTTTAATATAAGAACCGTAAGATCACAAGAACGCCTAAAAGAATAAATATCACAAATCAAATAGGACATTCTCTGGCTAAGCGAAACAAGGCCGCCAGGGCAATTACAACTACATGTTATTTTAAAACAATAGAGAAAGTAACTTACATATTGAAGGTGTAGGAATTCTAATTAATAAGAAAATAAAACATCTAGTAACAAAAACGATTGCAATCTCCGAAAGAGTAATCTACATTGTACTTCAAACATCCAAAAGGTATAGATACAAATCATTCAGGTTTATGCCCCAACCAGCACTTCGGAAGATGAGGAAGTTGAACAAATATATGAGGTCATTCCGAAAGCAAAAAGAGAAAAGACACATTTCAAAGTTATTCTGGGTGACTTCAACACAAAAATAGGAGATATGAATATCGATAACATTCCTACCAGAGGAAGATTTGAACTAGGCAACTTAATACTCAATACTCTTTATTCATGCTAAATTATACGAAAAATTGTCTTACGCACGTCAATAAATAATGATATAATAAAAAAATGTAGCTACTGTACTGATCAAAGTATTAAAATTACTACACAAATGTTAATACATCTAATTTCTATTACTCTGCTATTCACACTTAAGAATTAAGACAGTATGGAAACAAACTCCTCAAAATAAAACTCAATATTAAACTTAAAACCTAAAACCTATAATAGAGGTACTCGTTTACGGAGTAAAAAGCATTTTCTATCAGAATTTTTTTAACCCTTTTTTCAAATTCTTTATCTGGTAGAACTCTAATAGTTTGCAGTAATACATTAAAAAATTTAACGGCCCAGTTCCTAGGTCCCATTTAAACATCTCTTCAGCCTCCAATATGTTGGAATTAGATTCTCCTTATGCCCGGTGTCATGACAATGCACATATCCATGGCTTCTGTAGGAATGAGCATATTGCTTTAAGAACCGGAGATTCTCAAGATTGTACTGTGAAGGAACCGTTTTTAAAATTCTGAAACCAAGTCCATCCAGTATTCCCAGTGGTTTACACTGCAAGCTGAACACTCTGTAGGTCTGTGCAGAGTGTCTCCAAACGGAAATGGAATAAGCAAGATAAGAGTAAAATATTGAGTGATAGGCATTTCATAATACTTGATGAGTTACACAGTGTGCGAGATTCCAGAGTACAAAAAGATGTTTGTTTAATTTTTTACACATCTTGCCTATCTGTGTACCCAATGCAGCGTCGGACCCAAAAATATCACCTCACCCACTCACTCATTCAAGTCATACACCTCTCTCAATGAAAAAAAACAACTCGTTTGGTTTTGTCGCTATTCAAAGCCAGTCTGTTTACATCAAAACCCCTGTTTAGCCCTATCTCGTGCCTCCAAGGAACCGTCAAGGAATTCCTCAATTGTACTCATATGAAAAAAGCGATAAATTAATTAATTACATGCAGGAAGAAAGATTATATTATATGAATAGTTTCTTCCAAAAACCCGACAATAGACCATGGACGTGATGAATCCAGACGGAAGAACAAAATATGAAATTGACTTTGTTATATCAAATAATAAATCCATTGTTACCAATGTTTCAGTTATCAACAGAATTAATATGGGAAGTGACCACAGGTTGTTGGGAGCCTAAGTAAAAATAAACACAAGAGTAGAGAGATTTAATAACACCAAAAAGATTCCCATCCATAGAAGGAATAAATAACAACAAGGATAGCTATCAAAAAGAACTAAAGAAGAAACTAGAACCAACAGAGCACTTAGAATCAAAGAACATCAACCATTTGGAGAAAACAATAAGAAATAGCATACAAACGTCAATTAAGACAATAAATTTAAGAGTGCAGCCCAAAACAAAAGACAAAAACATGAATACAAAGAGGTCAACAAATCAATCAAAAAGAAAATGAAAGAAGATACTAGAAGCTATAATACCGAAAAAACAGAAAGAATAATCAAAACGAATAAAAACATAAACGTAATAAAGACACTAGGAAACAAAGGGCGAGAAATAATATACCAAATGAAAGACAAAGTTGGAAATATCAAGTATGAAAAAGATCAGGTAACAGAAATCATCAACAACCACAATAATGAGCTGTACTCTACTAACACACCAGAGGCCAATCCTAAAGAAAAACTTCCAGAAGTCACCGAAGAGGAAGTCGAAAAAGCTTTGGCCTAGATGAACAAAAAAGCTCCTGGAGAAGACAATGTTACCAAGGATGTGATGATAATGGGAATCTATTGGAATCTATTAGAATACTTATGAATAAAGGTCATATGGCATCGTTACGGCTCATCCTTACAAATTATTAACAAAAATAATCTCCAACAGACTTGCCAACAAATTCGACGATTATTAGCCAGTAGAATAAGAAGGGTTTCGCGAAAGCTATAGCACCATAGATCATCTTCAAACAAAACGCTCTTTGATAGAGAAGTATAATGAATATATGTACCTCTACACTTGGCCTTTGTGGACTATAATTAATAACCTTTCGACAGCGTAGAATTTGTGGGCAGTCTTTCAAGGAATAAACAACGCAAGAATCGACTTAAGATATAAAGAACTCCTGAAACAAATTTATAATAATGCTACCATCGAAATAAATGTAACAGAATGCATAAAAACATCAAAAATAAAATTACAAAGAGGAGTTAGACAAGGTGATACCATATTCCCAAATGTTGTTTATCCTTGCGCTGAAGGATATATTTAAAATATTAAATTGAGAAGAAAAAGGTATGAAGGTGGCTGGAAGATACTCGAATCATCTTAGACTTACCGACGATATAGTAATAATAAGTGATAACGCAGAAGAACTGCAGGGAATGCTAACAGAAATAGACGAAGAATCAACGGAAGTAGGCTTAAAAATGAATCTATCCAAAACCAAAGTAATGACAGGTCTAAACTTAAATATTGAAATACATGGCAATAAGATCGAAAACGTAAACAATTATACAAACCTGGGACACACAATCACATTGGGCAGAAATTACGAAAAGGATTCGTATGACCTGGGCCGCCATAGGAAAACTCAGCATGGTTCTAAAAAATCCACAAATACAAAAGAAGAAATTTTAATATATAATCCTTACAGTATTGACTTATGGTGTGGAAACAATGACACTGACAATCCAATCAGCTAATCGGTTGAGAACAACACAACGAGCTATAGATATTTTTTTTATGGGTCTAGCACACGTGCTACAGGGAAGTTTCTAAAGCGCTCCAGGAGCGGCATGTGTGCGGAAAAAGCGATTCACGTTGTTCTTGAATCGCTGTAAATTATATTCGCTGGGAAACAGCCGTGGGCAAATTATTCCAAAGGGATGATGTTCTCCATATAAAAGACTGTTTGAAAATCGTTGTACGCGAAGTAACAAGCTGTACCTCATACGGATGTGAAGTATTACTGCGACGTGTATTTCTAACATGCACTGCTCTGGGAGGAATTAAGCGGGCTACATCCTTCGAACACTTTCCATGAAAATACTTGTGGAACAGACTCACGTCGCCAACCGTTCTTCGATGTTCCAGCGAATCAAGGCCACCGGTCAGTTCCGGGTCTCCAGTCAGACGAACAGTTCTTCTCTGAACAGAATCCAACAAATGCAGTGTGTGTTTGGGAGAGGAGCCCTAAACATGAAAGCAGTATTCCATAGTTGATCGAATTTGAGCTTTGTAGAATTAACAGTTGTTGCGAAGTGTAAAGCTTTCTGGTTCGAAATAATATTCCCAAGTTTCGAGAAGCTCTCCTTGCTATGCCTGCAACATGTTCATGCCAGGACATATTTGCTCCCAGATTAACGCCCAACAAATTGAGTGACGATGCTAGGGGAATGGAGTGCCCCGACATGACCATGTCGGGTTCAGCAACGTTAACTTTTTTAGAAAAAACTGCCGCCTGGGTTTTTGTAGCATTAAATTCCACTTGGTTACTGTCACCCCAAGATAGAATTTCTTCCAGGTCTTTGCTAAGTTGAACGATCTCTTGCTGTCTGCGGATATTCGTTTGAGTAGCCGATGTCCGAGCGTTCAAAGTGAATGAAGAGATAAGCGTACTGTCATCTGCAAAGCTGTAGATTGGATTCCCGGTCTTTTCCAGCAGATCGTTAATGTTAATGAGAAAGAGAGTAGGAGACATTATGGCGCCTTTTGGCAAGGTCTGCTTGCCTTTTTTAGGTATCGGCTGAACTGTGGCACATTTCCAGCAGGAAGGAGGTATTCCCTTTCTGTAGGATAGGTTGAAAAGTCTACAGAAAACTGGTGTTAGTTCCCTCGCACAGTTTTTGAGAACTATAGCAGGTATTCCGTCAGCGCCAGAAGCCTTTTTGGTGTCTAGCTTCATTAAAATACGCTTTATGTTACGCTGTCTGAAGACAACATCGGGCATCCTTGACTGCAATATGGAAACAGTAGGTGGTGTTTTTCCTTGGAAATCGATAGTAGAATGTGAAGCAAAGAGTTCAACCAACAAGTTCGCTTTCTCAACAGTTGTCATTGCAATAGAATTATCTCGCCGTGTGAGTGGTGGTATGGTAGATTTGGTGAAATTGTGACTAACTGCCTTAGCGACTGCCCAAAAGGACCTGGAATTGTTGGGACAAGCGAGAAGTTTGTTTCTAATTCGTTGATTGTGTGCCTCCTTGGTTTCGTCGATAATTCCGATAGAATCATGCTGGGGATTTCTTTAAGAGTTCACGTGTGGACCGAGGGAATAAGAAGAAGAACAGGGGTGGCGGATGTTGTGGGCAAAGTCGCGGACCTCACATAGACATGGGTTGGTGATGTGGCAAGGCAAGAGAATACCAAATCGACAAAGAGCGTAGTGTAGTGAAGGCCGAGAGAGCCCAGAAGACCACCAAAACGTGTTGGACGACACTAGGACGCGACTGGTACCAACTAGCTCAAGATAGGGAATTCTGGAAAAAAAACGAAGAGGAGGCTTATGTCCAGGAGTGGATGCAGAAGGGCTGTTAGAGAGAGAGAGATTTGAAAAGTTTTAAGTTCATATATATATATATATATATATATATATATATATATATATATATATATATATATATATATATATATATAATATATATATATATATATATATATATATATATATATATATACATAGTCCCTGGCCAAATTATTAGACGCACTGCAAGATTTCATGTAAAATATTAATTACCGAGTGATATTGTACCGTTTTATTATTTTAAATTGATTTGTTTTTTATTTTTATATTATCCAATCAATTACCTTGTAACATTCATTTTTTCCTAGATTTTAAGACCCTGTAATGTTACTGATTTTTCACTTCAAATTGTACTTATTTTCATTTTTGTATCGAACGGTATATTAACAAGAGATTCCAAGCCGTTCGGTATATTAGTGTGCTGTGCGGGTTTCTGACCGAATCTATCGGCACGCCGGGATTGGTTGAAAATGTGTATCCGGATTTTTGGTTCCGGCGTCGCGATATGACCGAGAGAAGGCCCACGGCTTATTTAAGGGTCCGGTAGGACAAGAATCGAGGCTGAGTACCATCAAGCCGCAGCCAGGCTAATTTTCATCGGAGCCGCCAAGTAGGCTTCCTTCCACAGAGCTGCAGTAAAGGCTCATAACAACAATCATGAGAGCTAAATAAAGCACAAGTTTTTTAACGAAAAGCCGTAGTGGGCTCTCTAAGTGTTTACTAGAAAAGTGTGAAATCGGTTGTGTTCCATCGAAGCCGAAATAAAAACAGTAAGTTACCAAAACATCCTTCCATAGACTTATCCCTGAGTAGTGCCCTAACAACAATTTGAACTGACTAAAAAGTGAAGTGAAAAGCACTATTTTTCGTCTTCGGGAGTAGTCAGAGTTTAGAATTTAAATGTCATAACTACCAGTTAGGCTAAAATTTTTTGTAATCCTGTAAAACTGCAAAGGTTAGAACTTTTTATTTTTAAAAACATGAATAAATTTTCTTTTTGTTGATTAAAGCTAGTGTCTCACTGAATACCTATCTTACTTTTCAGGATAGGAACGGCTGTACCAAACTGATTTTTTTATTTACCAACAGTACACCCTTTCAGTATTTTTTCATTTTTTTAGCTGAAGTTAGATCCTTTCTATTTTAAAATGAATGGTGCCCAAAAGTCGTACAGCTGAGGTTTCTTTAAAAACAGAAAATAATTCCAAAAAGACGTACAAAAATTATCTCTTACCCATATCTCTCTACCAAAGAAAACTGAGCTAGTGTGTGTTTAATTTCTTTAGTTCTTTTAAAATCAGGATTCACTCAATTCATTATCAGAAATTAAAGCGGGGCTGCAAGAAAATTGTGCTCAAGCTTGGGGCATCCAAAATTCACACGGTATAAAATAGCGCTGTCAACGCGGGGCTTTTGGAATTTTATTTTTAAAAGGGTTCAGTGTACTAGCTTTCGAACAAAGTAAAAGCTCTAACTTTGCAGATATTTTTATTTCATAATATTTATTAAACGAAACTACACTATAGCAGTAAGACAAAAGCAGGAAATTTGTAGAATTTTTTATTTCAATTTATCTGATGGTGGTATAGATATTTGAATTTTGTTAATTGACTCTAAGATAAGTGATCCCTGTTTTTTTCTTAAAAGCTAGCTTTATAGTTCAGATTAGCAGATGTGCTGGTTTACTTTAATTTTTTGCAGTGTTAGATTTATTTTGCGATTAACCGAACAAAAAACTGTTCTTTCTTCTCACCGATGTTTTGCATGAATATTAAAAATACTTAGCTGATACGAAACGATATCTGGAGATTTTTTTTGTTGAAAATTCTTAACATATTTGGTAAAAGAATTTAAATACAAGGCGATACTTAGAAATATTTTTTGAAATTGTCGAAGATTTTTTTAAATGTTTGGTAAAGAAGTTTACATATTTTAAGTGCCTTACATATTTTTTTATTTTTTTGACTATTGGGAGCACAGGAGAAATATTTTCAAGACTTTTTAAACAGTTCCTTTAAATTTTATTCATTTATCATGGAAGCCTTCAATTTTAAAAGTCAATCACCTACTGGAATATGAGTTAGACTATGAACTAAAAATCCGTCGTACTTTCTCAGAACGTCCGGTCGCGGATAAAAGAAAGATTCTAACGAGGATCTTAAGTAAAGAAATTAATGAGCCCGGAAAAAAACGATAAAAATAGGGGATGACACTCTGTCTTTTAAAGAAGAAACGGCTGGTATCGAAAAGAGTTTAAACTCTATCCAAAACTTAATCGATAGTTATGACGGCGATCCAAATGATTCACTTGTACACCGGGTTAAGTCACGTTTATCGCATGTTGCGGGTCGCGTACAAAGAATTCCCATGCCGGATGACGAAGAGGAAGCGTCGAAGTTTTCCAAATATGTTCAGGGAACAATAGCTACGTGTGTGCTCATGGAAGCAAATCTTGCAGAAAAGATAGCTCCTGGTCATGAGTTACCACAGTTGCCTATTACAACCCCAGTCATAAATGTACCAGCTCCAATCGTGAATTGCGCAGCCAGAAATATTCCTGTCAGCGAATGGCAATTGAAATTTAATGGAGACTCAAAGAGACTCTATCCTTTTTTGGAGAGGCTGACTGAAATAGCACAAGCTAGGAAAGTATCGGAAGATGAACTTTTCAGCTCTGCTGTTGAATTTTTCACTGGCGATGCCTTCATTTGGTTTAGAAGCATAAAATCAAGTGTCAACGACTGGCATTCTTTGGTAGATAGGCTAAAGAAGGACTTCTTGCACTGTGATGATGATGAAGAATTGTGGTCGGAAATAAAGAGGAGGCGACAAAAGAAGAATGAGTCCACTGTGATTTTTATTGCCCACATGGAATCTTTATTTGGTAGATTATCCACCAAGCCTTTGGAAAGTACCAAAGTTAAATTTATACGTAGGAATATTCTGCCTAGCTTCGTCAATCGGTTAGCTCTACTAGATATTAATTCGGTAGCCGAACTCGCCGGGTTATGTAGAAAACTTGAAGAGTCCGATTATTTGTTGGAAAAGAGCAGACCAAAAGGCGAAACTAATATACATCAAGTAGAGTATAATCCAAATGGCCGAAGTGGAGTCTCGACAAATAAAGTTGGGAATGTAAATCGGAACTCTAGGAGTAACCAGAAAACGGGTAAAAGAAAAGATAGTGATCCTAAAATTAGCGACACTGCGGCTAAAGTGAATGACAAGTCCGTCTCACCTAAGGCAATTTTCACTTGTTGGAATTGCACGGGTCCGAATCACACTTACCAACATTGTACGGCACCGAAGAGGGTATTTTGTTTCAAATGTGGAACAACTGGTGTGAGACTAACATCATGCCCCAAATGTACAAAAAACGAGTAAGGACGGTATATTACCGAGGCGGGATATACAAAGTCCAACAAAAAAGCCTCTAAACATTCGGCTAAGTTACAAGCTCACGTTAGCAGTATAGCCCCTAATCCAAAACGTTCTAGAAACACGGATGGACAAAAATATTCCAATAGATCAGATTGGACTAAATGGTTACAAAAAGTTTCTGATTTTTTTAAGTCTAATAAAAATTCTCCTTCTCAAGTTAAAACTCCTGCTTCTCCAAATGGTCACATGTCTCCTTTATTCGTGCACAAATATTCAGATAACAGACCGCATATCAAGATAAATCTATTAGGTGCCCATTTCTCGGCTTTATTTGACTCTGGTGCAAATGCCTCCGTTGTAGGTCGGAATGGTATCAAAATTTTAAGTCGTTTAAGTATAAAAATATGCCATGTCAAAAATAGAAGTGTTACCACTGCAGATGGCAGCCGTCTAAAAGTTTTAGGTACGGTTGAGTTGCCGCTAGTCTGCAATGGTCATTGTTTAGTAATCTCTGCTCTAGTAGTACCTTCTCTATCACATACTTTGGTTTTAGGATGTGATTTTGCACAAAAATTCGGAATTTTAGTAAATTTTAAAGAAAATTCGTGGTATCCACAGTCCCTAGAAGTCAATTCTCATACAAGTTTTAAAGATTGTTATTCAGAAACTTCATTAGAAAACCTTTTCTCGCGTCTATGTACCCTAGATGATCTCTCGCGGACGGAACGCTTAAAGGCAGAAAACATAATAAGCTCTTTCAATGAAATAAGTAGTAAAGATAGGTTAGGCCGAACGAATAAAATCACCATGTCTATAGATACGGCTGATGCCAGTCCTGTAAAGACAAGGCCCTTCGCCATGTCTCCGTATATGTCAAAAGTATTAAATAAAGAGTTAGACGAAATGTTGAAAAACTCGGAGTGATTGAAGAATCAAACAGTCCTTGGTGTTCTCCAATCTTATTGGTGAAAAAGGCCGATGGACAGTATCGTCTATGCTTTGACGGAAGAAAGCTCAACGAGGTCAGCAAATTTGATAACTATCCATTACCGAACATCGATAGAATTTTGACATCACTCAGGAATGCTAAGTATGTATCCTCGATAGATCTTAGAAAGGCATTCTGGCAAATTCCTTTGGACAAATCCTCTAAGGAAAAGACCGCTTTTGCAGTAGTAGGCCGAGGTCTATTTCAGTTCGTCACTATGCCGTTTGGTCTAAAGAACGCTGCTCAAACTCAGCAACGTTTAGTGGACGCTATATTTGGTCCGAAATATGAGCCGCATATTTTTACCTATCTCGATGATATTTTAGTAACATCGGAAGACTTCGAATCGCATATACGCTTACTCAAAGAAGTAAAAGATAAATTGAAAGAGGCCGGACTGACGATAAATTTGAGCAAATGTGATTTTTTCAAAACTTCTCTAAAGTTTTTAGGTTATATTGTAGGCTCAAATTCCTTACGTACCGATCCGGATAAAGTAGCAAGCATGGTTAATTATGCGCGACCTACTAATACTACGGAAGTTAAGCGTTTCGTAGGAATGTGTTCATGGTTTAGACGTTTTATTGAGAATTTTTCTACCTTGTTGTCGCCTATTAATGATCTTTTGAAAGGACAAAAAAAAGGACAATCGATAGATTGGACAAACGCAGCAGAAAGATCTTTTATAAAGATTAAAGAGCTATTGGTTTCAGCTCCAATTTTATCCCAACCAGATTTTTCCCAACAGTTTTATATTTCTAGTGATGCTTCTAATACCGGTTTAGGGGGCGTCCTAACACAGAAAATCAATGGTGAGGAAAGAGTGATAGCGTATGCCAGTAGAACTTTATCAAAGGCTGAACGTAACTATTCGGTTGTTGAAAAAGAATGTTTAGCAGTACTCTTTAACATCGAAAAGTTCCGACCTTACATAGAAGGTGTTCCTTTCACGGTCATAACAGATCATTATAGTTTATTGTGGCTTAATTCTATTAAAAACCCTAGTGGCAAACTAGCGCGTTGGGCGATTAGGCTGAGACAACATACATTTAATTTAATTCATAGAAAAAGGAGTCCACAATGTTATTCCTGACGCTTTGTCAAGAATCCCAGATCATACAGCGGATGAAAACAGTCTTAATGCAGAGATTGGCGTAAGAATTGATACAGTAGACATAGATCGTATAGATCCATGGTACGATAATTTACGGCAGCAAATTAAGGAATTTCCTCAAAATTTTCCGCAGTGGAAGGTGGAAAATGATTTCGTGTACAAGTTTATCCCAAACCAGTTGCCTTTAAAAGTTAATGTACCCGAGTGGAAAATACTAGTTCCTAAACCACAGAGAGAGGAAATTATAGACATGTGTCACACTCCTCCTACTTCTGGTCATTTTGGCTTTTATAAAACTCTTCACAGGGTTCAGGAACAGTATTATTGGCCAAAAATGCGTTTTGACATCGTAAAGTTTGTGAGGACTTGTGAAGTATGTGGAGCGCAGAAATCTCCAAATGCACTACCTATGGGACTGATGGGAAAAAAGAGAAAACGGTTAATTACCCTTTTCAAGTCATAGCAGCTGATCTAGTAGGCCCATTCCCCGTTCAAAAAAGGGAAATAAATGGCTTCTCGTGGTTTCTTGCTGGTTTACAAAGTATACCATGCTATTTCCTTTGAAAAGCTCTAAAGCTGGATATATATAGAGAGAATTTTGGAAAATAATGTCTTTCTAATCCACGGGGTCCCATCGCTCTTAATATGCGATAACGGTACTCAGTTTACCTCTAAGAGTTTTAAGAGCTTAAGTGAAACTTATGGTTTTAACATCCGTTTTAATCCCGTGTACTCTCCCCAATGTAATTTTGTGGAACGTAATAACCGAACAGTCGGGACCGCTTTAAGAAGTTACGTGGATTCACATGACACTTGGGATGGCAATATTTCCAAAATCCAACAAGCAATAAATACCGCAAGACACGAAGTAACAGGGTTCACACCGTCTTTCTTAGTTTACGGCAGACATATACCTCTATCTGGATCGTATTATAAAAATTTAGATTTGGATGTCAATGTTGACAGCGAAATAATTCCGGGTAACAGGGGTGCGTACGCCGAAAATTTGAAGGGTTTAAAAGATATTTTCACCGACGTGCGTAGTAGGATACATAAGGCTTATGAACGGAACAGTAAGTCTTACAACCTTAGAAAAAGGGATTTTGCCTTTAATATAGGTGATCACGTTTGGCGAAAAAATAAAATTCTTTCCAGTGCAGCAGATAAATTCACATCTAAGTTGGTACCTAAGTATGTGCATTGCGTGATTAGAGAAAAGATTTCAGATTTAGTTTATGGTTTAGTTAATTTAGATGGGACTAAAATAGGACGATGGCATATTAAAGACTTAAAACCATTCAACGGACCTAACCCTAGTGAAAGTTTGTCAGAAGAAGAATAATTTATATTTACATTATCTTAATTGCTTAAATTTTTTTTGATGTTGCTCTGTAGAGGTGACGACCTCGTTTTTTTGACTGTTATAAAAGTTGAGCAGAGAATAGCTTACTTTTATTGTTTATTGCTAAGGTTTTGGGTATTGGCCATATCCCAAACTTAGGTTGATTGTAGTTGATGTTTAGCATCGACTCAGCTGTTGCGAGCTTGCGAAAGAGTCACACTCAGGATATATCATAAGACTGGTATGTCGGTGGTCGCGGGATTTGATTTGCTTATGACCCCAAATAATATCCAGTTCTTGACACTTGGAAGCGAAATTTTGATTAGAGGCAATCCAAGGTGATCTTGAGTTAGGACAAGCGCAAGATGTAGCCCGTGTAGTGTGATGGAGAGTCAAAATTTTTATGAGCAATTTCAAAGTTTGTTACCCGAGTGGGTGTATTTTTATTACCTTAGTGGTATATGGAGGGTGCAATTAAGAGTAAATTGATTTTGGTTTATCCAGTAAGTCTAAGACTTGGATTATTTTGATTTAGATCTTCTTCTGAATTGACAAACTGAGGGTATTTTCTATTTTTTTTCAGAGCCGTTTAAACGTTACCTTTGAGTCACTAATTTTTTTAAATTTTTTGCATGGACTCATAGGCGTATGTTGAGTTTTTTCGGTATACTATCAGATTGATAGGAAATTGAAGTCCTGCAGGAGAACTAAAGGCTGATCATTTACAAGAGATGAGAGCAGAGTAAGACAGTCGTTTCACAAAGAGATGATCAAAATCTGATACCGAGATGAGAACCTTGTCAAGAGAGGCTAAGCGCAGTGAAGGAAGATTCCTAACCGAATTTTTAGATTTCCAAGAGGTAATCTAGAAGTTTGGGCTGACAGAAAACGGTTATGCCTGATACCTGTAGCAGTTTCTTCTAGAGGCTATTGTCTAGGGAGACGATTAACACCATGATCGAATATTTTAGCTGTCAATGATGTTTTCTTCTTGTTTCTGATTAGGCTGGAAAAGCTCTTGTCGTCTTCAAAAGTTTTGTTGCGTTGCCACCGAAAAATGGAGAAATTTTTACTTCAAGTAGCTTTTTAAGCTCATTTTCGTTCTTTGGAAATTTCCGTTAGAAGCTTGGTTAAGTCAACCTTGTAAACCTTTTAGGTTGTATCCCATGAGTTATCTGTTTTTACAGGCTGTGATGCACCGGGTGCTAACAGATGCCGTTACGACGTTTGGCAGGGAGTTAGTCTTCCTGAGGAACAGACTGATTGGAAGGGTAATCTATGGGGGGTGAACGTTTGACCTTTGGGACCTTTAGGGGTTTTGTTACCCAATGGTTATTTCTATTTGAACCAAAGGAGAGCCTAGCTACTGTAGTCGACCTCAGCTCCAATTAGCCTATTAGTGGTGACAGGCTGTTGGCAGTAGTGTGTTTCGGAACACCCTATTGATTAATTTTTTTGACTTATGGTGGTGTGGTAGACACCGTTTCAGTTTAGTGGATGCTATAATCTACTCCCTTTTGTTGGTGGACACCAGGGTCACCATTTCCGTATTTTATTGTCTCCACCTTTCAGTATATCGTAGTGAGGTGTTTGTCTCCTGTTATGTGGGATGGATTGAATGTTTTTCGTTGTTGTTCTAGGGCGAGACCAGTACACGAGGGTTCTTCATGCAACTTGAAGAAGCGCAATGCTGGTTAAGTTTTATATCTCTGTGTAGCCACCCTGAAGAATGATGGAGGGCGTTTCTTCTGGCTCATGTTTCTAGGCAGATTTGTCACTTTGGTGCGATGTGCCGAAGATTTGTTTAGCTTTTGCTAAGAGCTTTCACCAAGCTCAGTATGGAGTTATCATAACCAAGAGTTTGGGATTTGAACTTCTGTATGTATTTCTGTATATATTTCTGTACATATTTCTGTATATATTTCGGTGTATGTTGGTTGCCTGAGGGCATGTGCTCAAAATGCGAGGTTTTGAGTCGTTTTGCTTATGGACTCCTATATTTAGGATTATGACTTTAGGGAGGTCCTATTTCGAGACTTGCTGTCTCATATAGTTATGTTGGGAATGTTTCCTTGAATGTTAGTTGTGCGCAGACTAATCATTCTGTTCTTTGTGAACATTGCTTTTTGAAGCAGGATCATTCAGTTTGGTGAATTTTAGCTTTTATAGCTATTCACTGTGTTTAGAGTGAATTGTAGCTTTTATAGCTATTCACTGTGCCTATAGTGGTATTGTTAGCTTTTATAGCTGCTCACTATGTTAATGGCGAGATTGTTCTTTTAGAACGCAGGCTTTGTGTAGTCGAGGACTATTTACCGAGTGTTTTCTTGGCGAGGAGCCGAGTTTTTTTCTGGCGATATACCAGAGTGTTTTGTTGGCGATAAGCTGACGTGTTTTCTGGCGATCAACCAGAGCGTTTTCCCTAGCGATTTTAGCATGTCTAGATGTCTTAGGACGTCGACATTGCGCGATAGAGTGCGATTATTTTCCGAGTGCGACTAGTAGTGATACTAGATTTGGAATGTTCTCTTAGCGATGAGCTAAAGCATTGATAGCGATTGTTCCCGAGCGTTTGTCTGGATATTTATCCAGATGTTTTTCTTAGCCTAGTGCTAAATGGTCTGACAAGACTTTTTCCTTTTAGTGTTAGTGATTGCACTAGAATCATTTTTTTTATTTTTCTTTATTTAAGAATTTTTCTAAATTTCTTTTGCTGAAATAGAAAATTTTCAGACAATCCTTAAACTATTTTAAGGGGGGTGTTCATATTTTGTTTCAGTTCATTTTTTTGATTTAGACAAGAGTCTAGACAAAGTTATATTTTTTTTTTGTTTTGGTAACAATAGCAGAGCTGATTCTTTTATATAAGAAGACCGCGATTGTTACTTTAGAAAGGTATTTCTTATGTTCATGCAAGGATTTTTATTTGCTTTTTGATGTACTTAACCTTAGTGTCTAATTAAGTTAAGTCTAGTTATAAGATTCTTGTGATCATGCAAAGATTTTCATTTGGTTCTCATTGTACTTAATATTAGTGCTTAATTGAGTTAAGTCTAGTAGTAAGGTCCGAAGTTTGTACTTTTGTTTTAAGTTCTGACCTTAGTATTAAGTGATAGTGTACCACTTTGTACCTTTTCATAAGTAGCCTAAGTTTAATAGACTAGTGTAGTCTATTACTTTTTGGAAGGGGGTAAATGTAACATTCATTTTTTCCTAGATTTTAAGACCATGTAATGTTACTGATTTTTCACTTCAAATTGTACTTATTTTCATTTTTGTATCGAACGGTATATTAACAAGAGATTCCAAGCCGTTCGATATATTAGTGTGCTGTGCGGGTTTCTGACCGAATCTATCGGCACGCCGGGATTGGTTGAAAATGTGTATCCGGATTTTTGGTTCCGGCGTCGCGATATGACCGAGAGAAGGCCCACGGCTTATTTAAGGGTCCGGTAGGACAAGAATCGAGGCTGAGTACCATCAAGCCGCAGCCAGGCTAATTTTCATCGGAGCCGCCAAGTAGGCTTCCTTCCACAGAGCTGCAGTAAAGGCTCATAACAACAATCATGAGAGCTAAATAAAGCACAAGTTTTTTAACGAAAAGCCGTAGTGGGCTCTCTAAGTGTTTACTAGAAAAGTGTGAAATCGGTTGTGTTCCATCGAAGCCGAAATAAAAACAGTAAGTTACCAAAACATCCTTCCATAGACTTATCCCTGAGTAGTGCCCTAACAACAATTTGAACTGACTAAAAAGTGAAGTGAAAAGCACTATTTTTCGTCTTCGGGAGTAGTCAGAGTTTAGAATTTATATGTCATAACTACCAGTTAGGCTAAAATTTTTTGTAATCCTGTAAAACTGCAAAGGTTAGAACTTTTTTATTTTTAAAAACATGAATAAATTTTCTTTTTGTTGATTAAAGCTAGTGTCTCACTGAATACCTATCTTACTTTTCAGGATAGGAACGGCTGTACCAAACTGATTTTTTTATTTACCAACAGTACACCCTTTCAGTATTTTTTCATTTTTTTAGCTGAAGTTAGATCCTTTCTATTTTAAAATGAATGGTGCCCAAAAAGTCGTACAGCTGAGGTTTCTTTAAAAACAGAAAATAATTCCAAAAAGACGTACAAAAATTATCTCTTACCCATATCTCTCTACCAAAGAAAACTGAGCTAGTGTGTGTTTAATTTCTTTAGTTCTTTTAAAATCAGGATTCACTCAATTCATTATCAGAAATTAAAGCGGGGCTGCAAGAAAATTGTGCTCAAGCTTGGGGCAGCCAAATTTCACACGGTACAACCTATTTATTTGACATAAATAAAACAGCATTAATTTAGAAAAGCATAAGTTGTACTGTCTCCTGCATTTGAAGATGATGATTCCACACATGAATAATCTTTTCTAGGAGCTGAGTTTTGTTGGTAATCACATCTTTAGCCACTTCTCTTTTCATCAGCTCCCACACATTTTCAATGGGGTTCATATCAGGGCTATTACCCGGCCAATCCAACAGAGGGATATTTTTTTCTGCCAAAAAAGCTTTAACAGACCGAGCAGTGTGGCAGGGAGCTCCATCTTGCATGAAAGTGAATGGTTCCCCATTTGGAAACCATTCTCTGAGCTGCGGAATCAGCCGATTTTGTAATACTTCTTTGTACTGATCTTGCCTCATTATTCCTTTGACGACGTACAGACGTCCAGTGCCCTTGCCGCTGATGACTGACCAAATCATCACTTTGGTGGGATGTTTAACCGTCGGGACGACACAATCAGGATGAAACTTTTCTCCATGACGACGACGCACATACTGAGCTTTATTCTGCAAAATTTCGAATGTGCTTTCGTCACTGAAGCAGACCTGTCAAAAATAGGAAAAATATATAAACTTCCATGTTTATTTGCTTTATTTAACTGAAAATGATAATAATGTATCAATTATTGATTAAATTGCTGTATCTTACCGATCTCCAGAAGTCCACATCTTTGTCTTGCCATTGTTTGGCCCACTTCAGGCGCTTTGCTTTCATTGCAGCTGTTAACTTGGGCTTCCTGGCGGGGCGACAGGCCTTAAAATCTAATTCTTTCAATTTTCTTCGAACAGTGCGCTCAGAAGCATTTACGCTAGCATCCTGGAGTTGTGATTTTATTACCTTTGTGGTAGCAAATCTGTTTTCTATACAAATTTTCTTCAAACATCTCTCTGACCGTGGAGTGAAAATTGGTTTTCTACCGCATCTTTTCTTTCTTTTCGGGCTTAATTCCTTCCCTGACTCAATTTTCTTTTTTATGCGTCGTACACTAGCTTCAGAAACCTCCAATCTTCTTGATATTTCTCGGTTTGTAAATGTTTTCGCAATCACAAGGGCCTTCACTTCAGCTTTTTTACGTGGTGAAAGATCGCCTTTTCTACCCATAATGAAAATAGTCCAATTACTTTTTTAAAACACTGCACACAAAATAAACTAATAACTGAGTAGTATAAAACTGTTAAACAAACAATCACAGTCCATAAAGCCACAGAAACACGTCCGTACCAGACTTTATTCCGATCGCGACTGATAACAGGTTTGTACTTATTTACGTTCATGTATCACTTTGTCAACACAGTGTTGCCATATGTTAAAAATAAATACAAATATGTAGTCTACAACAATTCTTTTAAATAAAAATCAATAATATTGTAGTTTAAATATACCATTATTGCATAAAAACTCTTAAGAAACATAAAATTACTAAAAAAATACAGTGCGTCTAATAATTTGGCCAGGGACTGTATATATATATATATATATATATATATATATATATATATATATATATATATATATATATATATATATATATATATATATATATATATATGTATATATGTATATGTATATATATATATATATATATATATATATATATATATATATATATATATATATATATATATATATATATGTATATATATATATATATATATATATATATATATATATAATATAGTGCTTTAAAAATTAGAAAAAATTAGTGATACATACGAGCTATAATAATGTACCGATTCCAGAATAGTCCTTTTTGAAAATATTGGAGTTTAGAATTTGCTTGCCATGGTAGGAGCTTGAAGCTTGTTCAGAGTAAATTTCTACGTCATATTAATTATAAATTCTTTAACAATGATTCTTTTAGTTATTCAAAATTGACATCTATATTAAACTTCAATACTCTATCTAACCGGAGATTTCAACGAGATCTTGTAATGTTCTTTAAAATTTTACATTCCATTGTAAATTGTCCAGAACTTTTATCTCAGATTAATTTGTATGCACTCTCTAGACATACTAGATCTACGTTGTCCTTCAAACCTTATCATAAGACAACCTATGGAGCTAATACCTTCTTGACAAGATCAATGGGCATTGTAAATAACTGCCCATCACTGGGCTTGTTTGTTTTTAATTCTTTGATTGTGTATCTCTTTGCATCTGTTCCGATTTATGACGTTAGGATTTTCACGCCATTTTCAGTAGGCAAGATATTTAGAAGCAACAACTTCTTTGCATTTACGGTTAAACAAAGGCTTCCTTTGGAAGAGCATTTCTTCGAAAAAGGGATGTAAGCTTCCATGCCAGCCAAAATTACATTGGACATCCTTAGCGCATTTAGATGTGTCGTTGGATTTGAAACAAACGTCTAACCAAGGGCAAGTTCGAAAATATTCCATGAGTTCTTCCCATTTAGCAGATTTGTAGTTTCAAATCTTACGCGGTTGAAACACCTCTCTGTCACTGATCGGTTGAATACTCAATGTCGAAAGCAGTTTATGGTCCGAAGAACCTGACAGCGGATTTACAGTGAGAGTGTAAATCTCTGGAGTGGTGATTAAAAACAGGCCAAAAAGATTGGCAAGCTGTCGTTCTTGATTAGGAATCTGTGTTAGTTCATCGATAAGCTGAGTCAAGGCAGAACTTATTGTGAAGGATTGAGCTTCGGCCTTATTCGTCGGTCATATTTGAGTAATTAAACCAGTTGATGTTGTGGACCTTAAAATCGCCGCACTTGGATAATTAATCTGTAAATGATCGATGGTATTTGCAAGAGAAGCGAAATTTGTTCTAAAGTAAGTATCACTTGGTGGTCGATAGATACAGCAGATAAACTTGTGGTTTGTTGATTCGTTATTTTTAACCACATGACATCACAATTTTGGAGCACCAGAACCTCCTCTCGTTGACGAGAAATATCGCTTGTGTCAAAAAAAAATCCAAAGTTACGCCTAACCCGACAATAGAAGTCATATCTAGGATAGAGAAAGTGATTAGGATGGTCGGTTAACTTACCTTAATTTCGCAGAGAGCGAATACTTCGAGTTTAAACCTCGTGTATTACAAAAATGTACTTTAAAATTGTGATCTCCGCATGTTGACGCTCCCGAACCAGCCCTCACCTGAAGATCCAAACAGGGGGCTATCCTACCACCAAAATTTTTTGATCCTGGGAGATTCGTTATGCTATTCTTTTCCCACAGCGAAATCCGGGACATTAACACAACCACGAAACGTTATGAAACTTCACGCAGCCTAAAGCGATGCGATGATACCACACCAGACGATGCCTGGTGGGATCTGGGCTTGTTCTTTTTGTCGCTTCCTACGACAGGCTAAACGTACCGGTGGTGATATTCTGTCCCACACCTCTACAGGATAAACCATATTTTATTATCATCATTATTATATTAAAAACATTTTTTTTTTCGTTTAACGGCAACCTATATATTTTTTTTTAGGTAAATGGCGACTCGGAACGCCAATGGCGTCTAATCCTGGAACTTCATGCTAATGGCTACACTTGGCCATGTGATAACTCTAACCCACAATTAGAAGAATCAGTGAAATCACGGCTTTATAATCTTAAGCAGATTGGAGTTGAAAAACTAGTGTCTTTTAGGTAACTCATCAAAATATTTTCTTCTACATTTGCAACATTTAAGTATAGTCTGGGTGTAGTTCTGTGATCAAATGAACAATGTTTGTAAACGAATTTCTTACAAAATTTTATTTTTTACGAAAGTTACGATTTACAAACACACTAAACAATTTAAAGGTAATGACATATCCCATGTTTTTTTTTCCTATTCTCGTGTTTAAGGAATATGGCCACTCTAGATCCCAGGAAAAAAGTCTAATTTCGGGAATTTTTTCAAGAGTATAATAAAAGCAGTCGAAAATTTATTTTAAGTATACAGAAATAATTTTTTATCTTTTTAATTCAAAATGACCGCTTCCGAATCCAAGACGACAAGGCAGCTTTCATGCAAGGCCTAAAACGGGCGAAACGATTGCTCTCATAGATTTCAGCCTAGACTAAAAAACTAAAAAATTTTCATTAATATATGTTAAAAAAACTAGTGGATAACGTACGGAAACTTGAAAATATCGTACGTTCATTTTCGACCCAAAAATTTCACGAAAATTTGTTTATAAAAAGGAAGTTTATAACTTATCGCAAAATCCGTACGTTATCCACTAGTTTTTGACATATATTAATGAAAATTTTTTGGTTTTTTTTGTTCTAGGTTGAAATCTACGGGAGCAATCGTTTCGTCCGTTTCAGGCCTCAATTAAAAGGTGCCTTGTCAACTGGGATACTTAAGCGGCCATTTTGAATTAAAAAGATAAAAAAAAAATTGACTTAAACGATTTTACTTCATTTAACACCGATCCTTGAATTTAATTTTAAAACAGTGGTATTATTTTTAATATCATTAGAATGCTGATTTTCTGCTCTTTCCAATAATACCAAAAACCTTTAGATTTCCATAAGATTTTACTGATTAAAACGGTTTTACTGAATAGAACCGTTTTTGCTCGCTCCCAACGTACTCGTTGCGCGTTATTCATCCCTGTAAAAACACATGCAACTGCATTTTCCTATCATTCCTTTATCCTAACTTGAACCGTCAACATCTCTGCTATACCTCCTCACCAATTAGGTCATCGAGAAAGGACACCACCTCGGAAGAAACGGCACGACTCATTGCCCTATCGCAAGGGCATAGCTAACGTGTAGACGCTGCGCAACTGCACCTGAGCCAGTTAGCTGTCTCCAGAGTCTACAAACGTTCCGAAGAGACCGGCGCCTTTACACGGAGACCAGGATCAGAAAGAAGAAGGTGTACTTCAGAGCGAGACGACTGCTTCATTGTCAACACAGCTCTAAGAAATCATCCAGCAGGAGCTATGACAAGCTCGTGGTCGGACTGTTAGTGATTGGACAGTCAGAAGAAGACTTAATGAAGCTAATCTAACTCCGAAGATACCAGCTAACGGACCCAAATTGACAGCAACCCATCGACAAGCGCGACTTAGATTTGCCTGAGAGCCTGTCGAGTGGACCTTAGAGCAATGGTGCTCCGTTTTATTCTCCGACGAGTCCCGGATCTGTCTACATGGCGATGACGGAAGAAGACGAGTCTATAGGAGCGGGGGGGGGGAGCGCTATACGCAGTGCTGCATTATTGGAACGGTCGCCTACGAAGGAGGTTCTATCATGGTGTGGGGAGGCATCTCACTGGAGTTGGTTTGCGTGACTGATGAGATTTGTAGCGGTCGATTAACTGCTCACCGGTACATCGAGGAGATCCTGCAGGAATACGTCGTTCCTTACGCTGGGTTTATTGGCGATAGCTTCGTACTAATGCATGACAATGCGAGGCCACAGGCTGCTGCATCGGTGCGGCAATACGTAGCAGAAATGGAAATACCCACATTAGACTGGCCTGCCCGGAGTCCTGACCTCAATCCAATCGAGCACATGTGGGTTGAACTCAAAAGTAGGGTTCTGGCCAGAAATCCAGCCGCTGCATCGCTATGAGACATAAAAGTTGCAATGGCGGTAGCGTGGGGAAGAATCCCACAGGCAGTGGTGAAAAGCTTACCCGCTCCATGAAAAACCGCATACAGCAATATTATGATTTTACCCTCTCTAGGGTATCACCAGGAGTATTGTCCTGAGTTTCAGACCTTGAAAAACTTGTGCTCTTGTCTTTATAAACAATTTAAGTTTTCAAAACTCATTATTTGAGCTTAAAATATGAATAACTCTGGTTATATAAGGCGGATCGAAATAGAAAAAAACAAACTGTTCGTAATGAAATTTCCAATACACATAACCTACAAAATTGAAAATACACAAAAATCAAACTCTTTATATTCAAATTTCCAAGAGATTCTCATTAGTGTTAAATCACTACAAAATTGAAAAAAAAACAGACAAAAAAACTGTTTTTTTTTTCTTTGTATTGTACAGGTCGACTAAGTAAAACTTTCAGAAAATATGTTTTTTATTGTAGCAAAAACATCCTGAAATTTTGGTACAAAAATATTGAACCCAATGGACACAATTAACACATTTTATGCCAGTTGGTCCAAAATGGATCTTTTTTTTTTCAAAATTTAATAGCATCTAAAAACTGGCGTCGATACCTAAATTTTGAAAAAAAAAGATCCATTTTGGACCAAATGGCATAAAATGGCGGTTAGTTCAAATTTTAAATAACAAATTTAATTGTGCCCACTGGGTTCAATATTTTTGTACCAAAATTTCAGGGTGTTTTTGCTATAACAAGAGGCATATTTTCTAAAAGTTTCAAGCCGATCGGTTCACTTAGTCGACCTGTACAATAAAATGAAAAAAAAAACAGTTTTTTGCCTGTTTTTTTTTCAATATTGTAGGTTATATACGCACTTGAGTGACTTAAAACTAACGAGAATTTGTTGGAAATTTCATTACGTAGAGTTTTTTTTTTGTCTGGATCCTACTTATATAACCGGAGTTATTCACATTTTAACCTCAAAAAAATGAATTTTGAAAACTTTAATTCTTTATAAACAAAGAGCACAAGTTTTTCGAGGCCCAAAACTTAGAACAATACTCCTGGTCATACCCCAGAGAGGATAACATCATAATATTGTTGTATCTAGACTTTTTTCAAATGCTTTTTTTACTGCACTATAGAGGGGATAATACAAAATATTGATTTTGGTTTTTATGAATAAATTTAATTGTTAATCTTAAAATTTGTTTAATATTCCCTTTCTTTTACTATTTTCAATCCTTGTTCTCCTTGGTTTCCCTTTCAATCATTTTAATCAAAATTTTTAAAAAATCAAAAAGCATGAGGTATGCTATGGAATTTGGTGTCATTAGAAAGATAATAGAAGAGACTTTCAAGTGATACTAAAATAGGTAAAAATATACACTAAATTGCAGGATCCGTGTTAAATGAAACCAAATAGTTTGAGTCGATTTTTTTGCTCACCAGTGTATTTGTTTAATAAGATAAATTTTCGACTGCTTTTATTATACTCTTGAAAAAAATTCCAGAAATTAGCCTTTTTTCCTGGGACTTGGAGTGGCCTTACCGCTTAATTAGCGTTGCAATTTGTGGGCTATATACAAACATTAATTTTTGAGAACTTGTTAATTTAATAAACACATAGATCTTCTTGACATGTAAAAAAAATTTAGCTTTACCATTATAACTTACATACATTTCTTACATTTTCATAACTGCTTTTTAGACAGCGTCTTGGTTCACGTAAAGACATTCAAAGTGATTCAGTAAGTGAATCCGACTACTCTGAACTAACACTTTCAGCATCTCATCTAAGCGAACTAACCGATTCAGTCTCATCGGCATCGCCGCTTGAAGCGTCTCTAATGAACTCGTGCAAATCATGTCAATCTGTGGTGTAAGTTATCTTTAAATTTGTTATCTTTTTTATTGAGGTGTTAATGCAGTAACGCATAAACCATTTTGTCTTTAGCTAATCTTGTGGTTATTATAAATTATTCCTAAAATCAAGGCAACAGGGTCTTGAGAGACTCAACTAATTATTTATAGTTAGTCGAGGCTACAAACGCCGCGGACTCTACGTGGTGTGATCCAGAGGTTCCTGAATTAGTCGTTTTTTTCCACTGGTCGAACATTTTTTGGAAA
The DNA here is from genome assembly GCA_019049505.1 of Pachyrhynchus sulphureomaculatus. NCBI lineage: Eukaryota > Metazoa > Arthropoda > Insecta > Coleoptera > Curculionidae > Pachyrhynchus > Pachyrhynchus sulphureomaculatus. The sequence continues at coordinate 100,807,187 of CM032456.1, forward strand.
GTCAATAATGCCTCGTAAGCCACTTGCAATTTGCGTTGTATCTCCTCTACCACCTCGCAGCGGCGATCCTGTCACTTCACCTTTGTATGTGGAAACAGCTCGAAGTCATAGCGTGCCAAATCAGAATAAAGAGGTGGATAGAATTGTTCGCCTCAAAAACTGTTGCGTACAGAACAAACTGTGGAACAAACTGAGCCAGGATCCCATGCGTTCTTATTTCTTCCGTTATAATTCACTGGCCTTAAATGCCGAAAACTACTCGAGAACTTGCCTACGGCACAGAGATTTGAACCCTAATGCTTTCCAAATTATTTCTTACATTTCAGTGCCGCTTTTCCTGAGTTTAAAGCAAAATTTCACACACACGCTCTATTCTTTTTTTTTATCCAAGCTAAAAATCGCAGAAAGACACAATTAGATTTTTAGGGAAACGTGCTTACAGAAGAAACTGAACGAGCTAGCAAGTTTTCAACTTATAACGCAGCGTTGTTAGACCTACCGGCGCGAGATGATATTAACACATGGGCTGAAAAGTCCCGGGCCTAACACATAGATGGCGCTAGTTTTATTGCAGTCACCTTTTTTTTCAGTTAATACTAACCTTCAAAAGACAGCTGTTAAAATTTCATGATATTCTATTCATTAGTTTGTGAGTTATTGTGCTAAGAGTGACGCTACTTTTGTTATTTTCAAAACAATGGATCAAAAACAATTTCGTGTTTTAATTTTACACTGCTTCTTGATGGGAAAAAATGCCGTTCAAGCGAAGCAATGGCTTGAAAAGTGTTATGGGGACTCCGCTCCATCAGAAACAACAATAAAACGTTGGTTTGCTGACTTCAAACGTGGTCGTAGAGACACCGAAGATGCAGAACGCAGTGGACGTCCAAATGAGGCGGTAACACCAGAAAACATCAAAAAAATCCATAAAATCGTTTTGAATGATCGAAAAGTGAAGTTGCGTGAGTTAGCTGACATCGTAAAGATATCAAAAGAACGTGTTGGCTTTATATTGCATGAGCATTTGACTATGAGAAAGCTCTGTTCAAAGTGGGTGCCGCGTTTGCTCACTGTTGATCAAAAACAAGAACGTGTTGATGATTCTGAGCAGTGTTTGGCCATGTTTAAACGTAACAAACCGGAATTTTTGCGTCGATATGTGACAATGGATGAAACATGGATCCATCACTTCACTCCGGAATCAAAACGATCGTCATCTGAGTGGACAGCAACTGGTGAACCTCGTCCAAAGCGCCCGAAAGCACAACAATCGGCTGGAAAGGTTATGGCCTCGGTATTTTGGGATGTGCGTGGTGTAATATTCATCGACTATCTTGAGAAAGGAAATACCATCAACAGTGAATATTATATAGCGTTATTGGAGCGTTTGAAGGCCGAAATTGCAAAGAAACGACCGCATATGGCAAAGAAAAAAAATTTTGTTTCATCAAGACAACGTACCGTGTCACAAGTCAATCAAAACAATGGCAAAACTACATGAATTGAACTTCGAATTGCTCCCACATCCACCGTATTCGCCAGATTTGGCTCCCAGCGACTACTGGCTGTTCGCAGACCTGAAAAAAATGCTCGCCGGTAAGAAATTTCGCACGAATGAAGAGGTTATCGCTGAAACTGAGGCCTATTTTGAGGCAAAAGATAAATCGTTCTACAAATGTGGTATTGAAATGTTAAAGCGGCGCTGGAATGATTGCGTTGCTCTTGATGGAGATTACGTTGATGAATAAAGCTAATTTTGAACCAAAAAAACCGTGTTTTCTTTGTTAGGCCCGGGACTTTTCAGCCCATGTGTTATTTTGTGTTTTAGCACTTTTGGGTCGCACCACGTATTTTTGGAATCTTTGATAATTTAGCAATAATTGCAGAAAAGTAAATTGTTAATGTGTAGAAAATGGAAAAAAATCATTAATAATTTGCTTACGTTACCAGCAACCAAGATAGTTAAACATTTTACTAACTAAATAAATTTTAACAAATCCCCTGTAAACAAATGTTTGTCATTTAAGGGACCTAAATTTTATTGAAAAAAGTATAATACATGCTTAATTAATAAAAACTTTTTAGATTTTATTTATTAAACTATATATGTATGTATATATATATATATATATATATATATATATATATATATATATATATATATATATATATACATATATACATATATACATATATATATATATATATATATATATATATATATATACATATATATATATATATATATATATATATATATATATATATATATATATATATATATATATATATATATATATATATATATATATATATATATATAGGGTGCCCCATATATATGGAACGATGATTCCACAGCATTTAATAATCTGTGTTTCAAAAAATTGTTTAAATAAAAGTTATAGGGTGTTATACGGCGCACATGCTGATGTTGAGGATAAAGTGTTTATAACTGTCAGTTCGAAGAAATTACGCCTTCTTAAATTTTTTTAAATGGAAAGCCCTGTATGTTATTTTATTTTTAAGTCCTACTAAAAATTCTAGATATTATTTGTCTAACATACCATATGTCTAAATTGAACTGTTTTCGAATTATTGATATTTGAAATTAAGGAGATCAAATTAAAAATGTTAAGAATCGTTCTAAATCTGGACCTCCAAAAGTTAAAACAAGCGATGATAAAAAGTTAGATGTTTTATTGGAAATTTCAGAAAATCCCCATACAGCCACTAGTCAGCTTTGCCTAGACCATAACATAAGTAAAGGTACCTTAAGTCGTATACCAAATGAAGAAAAATTACATCCATACAAACTTATTCTATTGCAAGAATTATCTGAAGATGACTACGATAGACGCGTTGAATTTTGCGAGGTCATGATGGAACGAATCAATAATGACCTTAACCTAATTCATAATATTGTTTTTTCTGACCAGGCCACATTTTGTCTTAACGGAAGAGTTAACAGGCATAACTACCGGTACTGGCCTACTGAGAATCCCCACTGGATAATCGACAGTTATTTTCAAAGATCACAAAAGATAAACGTGAGGACGTCATATCATTGGTCCCTTTTTTATTGATCGACATCTTACAGGACAGCGTTATTTACATTTACTCCAAGAGCAAGTTATTCCAACTTGTGCAGGTCTTTTTTCCCGATGAAAATAATTTGGATACCCCTAACAGGAATCTGTGGTATTAACAGAACGGAGCACCTCCTCACTATGAAATCAGTGTCCGTAGATATTTGGATGCGATTTTTCCTAATGGATGGATAGACAGAGAAGATGTGTCTGCAAGGAGTCCCGACCTTACGCTACTCGATTTTTTTTTTATGGGGTCATTTGAAAACCAAAATTTACCAAAGTTGACCTGAAACTGTAGAAGATTTACAACAAGGAATTCAATATGAAGTAGCACAGATCACCCCGGATTTTCTGCAAAACTTTGTTCAGGCTGTTTATGACAGATTGGGACATTGCCTCGCTGTTAACAGTAGACATTTTGAGCAATTGTTACCTTAAAAATTAACCTAGAGTATTTATTAATAGTTTTTTTGTCTTTTTTTTATTTTAAATTTTAAATGACAATAATTCCGAAACAGTATAATTTAGACATATGGTATGTTAGAAAATAATATCTAAAATTTTTTGGACTTAAAAATAAAATAATATACAGGGCTTTCCATTTGAAAAAATCAAGATGGCGTAATTTCTTCGAACTAACTTAACTCAGCTTATTGACGAACCAACACGGATCCCTGATCGAGACGGGGAGTTCGCCAGTCTTCTTAATCTGTTTTTAACCACCAATCCGGAGATTTACACGGTCACCGTAAATCCGCCGTTAGGTTCTTCCGGCCATAAACTGCTTTCGACATTGCATATCCTGCCAATCAATGACAAAGAGGCGCCTAGGCCGCGCAAGATTTGGCACTACAAATCTGCTGAATGGAAAGATCTCATGGAATATTTCCCTTTCCCTTGGATGGATGTTTCGAAAAGGTTATCAATCAGCACTAGAGTGTAACTCTCGACCAGATTACGGAAAAATTCCCAGGTTCGATTATCGCCAAATTTTGGGCTCAAAAATCGTTGATAAAACAAAAATTCAGGGATAAAAATTTTTCCATAGTTCGGCCGAAAATGACAGCATTTCTGAACACTGCAGCACTGTGTCAAAATAAGCAGTAATTACGGTAATGAAGCCGAGCTTGGAGATACAACCGTTTAAAGAGTTCGATCACTTTTCCGACATGATAAAAATAAAAAATTCCTATTTACATGTAATCAGCTATTCCAATTCTTAATAAAACTCATTTTGTTCAGTATTAAGCATTCTCCAAGCTATTCTCGCTTCTTTTAACTGAGATCTTCGCTCTGCATGCGTGTGCCGACTGCGTATACCTGAAATCGGGCAATGCTCGCGCCCTCCTAAGATACGTAATATCTTCAATATAAATAAGATATCGAAAAATCCTTTCGCACACATATTCTTGAAGGTTAAAACTGTAAAATAAATACAAAAAAAAATCGATTTTTTGAAAATTCTGGTGTAGGATGGCCCCTTAAAAACCTTTGAATTGGAGAGTTTCATATAATTTCTTTCATTTCTGCAGGTCTAACCAGCCAAATAAGTCAATCCAATCAGCTGCGTCTACGACATCGTATGGTTCTTCCAATACTAACTGTACTGGACCTGAATTGATGCCCCAGTTTGTTGATACTTCTTTTACGCCACAGACATGTAGGAATAGAAGTTTTTTCTCAGCGCTATACAGGCCTACCGGACTTCTCACGGTATGTATACTATTATGTTTATTTATTACTTAAAAGTAAAAAAATATGATTTTTACTATTTCCCATTCCTTGTATAATATATGTGGCATTACTAACCCTAAAGATGCAAAAATACCAAGGTGTTGTGACGCGCAAACCCTGCAATATATGGGTTATTTCGCAGCGGTTATTTTAATCTTTCGGATCTTATCGTTTTGGATAACGCCAGGCCACACATGAAAAAAACGACAGGGGACTTTATCTTTTCTTTGAGATGGGAAATTCTTCCTCAAGCGTCTTATTCTCCGGACATAGGCTCGTCCTCCTCGGTCTAACTGCTAAAGCATAACCGAATTCATCGATTTGAAGCCGCCATCCTTTTCCATAGAGGGAACCCGCCAGCTATCTGTAGGTAGACAAAATGTGTCGAAAATAATGGGGAATATTTTTTTTGATTGTTAACACAAAAAAGATTCGGAAATAATTTATATAGTTAGTATATTAAGGGGTCACATACCTCCAGAACTTTTCGAAAAAACTTTTTATTATTATTTATTATATACTATATTTTTATGAACATTTTAAAAAAGCAATTATACAAAAATTCCTTTTAATAAGGAAGTTATAGCGATAAATGTCGCGTACGAGACGACCAGTTGAGCGCCCGAACATAGGTAGTGCAAACTTGTTAGAATCGGTCGGTTTTCATTTACTAAATTTTTAGAGGTTGTTAGATGTGATATTTATTCAAGTATCCTTAAGTTTAGAGTATTGATAGCTATTTTTTGAGTAGGTAGCTAAAGTTTATTAATTCTGACTTCAGTTGACTGTCATCGTTCGAAGAGTCGTCGAATTTGGAAATGTTGAAACGTCGTTCTGGTGATTGCAAAGGTTCTAAAAATCAACGACCCATGCGTCCTAGGAAGAAGAGACCGCCTCCAAGGCCTAATAGTATGGAAAGTGAAACGACATACACAAGTTCTGCCGCGAAAAAACTAGCTGGTAAATCAGTTAATGTTTCGTTCGATCCGTGTTTTTCGTATTGTATTCTCCAATTTTAAACGTATAATAAATAAACTCCAGGTAATACAAAGAGTAATGGAGAAGAGAATGTTAAAATTAAACTCCAGGATCATATTCTCTAACATCAAGATACGAAGATCAAAAGTGGGCGGGGCATATCACAAGGATGAATGATAGCAGATGAACATACCGTATAGTTGAATGAAGGCCTAGAGAACATAAAAGATGCAGAGGTAGACCATAAACAAGATGGACGGACGACATAAAAAAGATTAGCGGGACACGATTGGGTACAAAAAGCACACAACAGAGCTCATTGGAGACAACTTGGAGAGGCTTACATTAGACTATGGATGGAATAAGCTAAGCTAATGATGATGGTGATTCTCCATTTTACCGCGATTTTTTCGAGAATTACTGAGTGTGTGGTTTACAAAAAATGTGGTGGTGATATAAAATTCTTAAAAACAAGCACCCGCGGACTTGGATTCAAACTAAACACGTGGAAGCCAGGAACATCAAAAGCACGTAAGCAGCAACGTCTTGGCTGAAAGGTCAATTAACACACAAATTAATTGTTAAACTAACAGTTTATTACGGCTTGGCTATTAGGAACAATTTTGATTCTTTGGAAAATATGAAGAAAGCTAGCAGGCAGTGATAGTTGATGTCATCGGTAAAAAGTAATTCCGAAGGGTCTCTTGATGCATAAAGACATGAACCTGCCTTACCTGAAATCGTGCAGACGGCAATATAACCTGTGAATGAAGCATTGAGCGGGAGAAAATTTATTGGAAATATGTCAAGGCGGATTTACTCAGAATACTAATGAAAGTCTGAATGCAAAAATTTGCGCCTAAATTAACACCTGATAGTCCTCAAATTGTTGAAATAGCGTCCAATATAGCAACAGCTACGGGTAAAGGGACTATTGGATACGAAGCACATAATTACACTGAAAATGAAAACGCCCACCGATTAAAACATACCACGATTTACGCGAGCCATGCAACGAAAAAAAGCTCGAATAGCCCAAAGATTACAAAAAAAACATAAAAAAAAATACCATAATCAAGGAGAAGGAAGGCATACAGTATGAACCAGGATTGGCAGTTTAAATGTAAGTTAACTACAAAAATTTAATAACAAAATTCACAATTTGTAATATTTTTCAAAACTGTATTTTTCTATACGGCCTGTACGATAACTCGAAAAGTTTTTAGTATTTTTGGATACTTTTTTTAAAAACTATTTTTTTTATACTTAATTTAATACACTTTTTATAAATCATAAAAAAAACCAAGTAACGAAAACATTATTGTACAGGAATCTTTTTGAATTTTTCAGTTCCATCGACTTATACGAAAGCAGTCATGTAGACCGTGAAGAAGCGTTTTTCGACAGTGGACTAAAGAAACCCAATTAACACCTATAATTTCTGATAAATAATTTTGTTAACAATTTTTATCTTACTCTTAAAAGGCCAATAAATAATGTGTAATTAGTATTTTAGCTTATTTTTATTAATCTATTCCCAAAAATACAACTCAAAAAACATCAGTTTCCACAGACATAACATGGATATTATGTACATAGGTAGGTTAAAATCAGAAATTATGAGTCAAATAATTATAACTACTAAGGTAACAGACATAAAAACCATTGTCGTAGTAACTAGTGCGAAAAACTGAAAAATTTTAATTGAGTACTCGTTATTAATCATCGTTTGATTTTTCAAGTACTGGAGTGCTTTTCAATCAATTCGTGTCGGAATAGTTTGTTCTTTTCAATAATCATTGCATCATTTGCAGACGTGCGCCATTAGCAGAGAATAATGGTGACCTTTGCTGGTCAAGTAAAAAACTAAAGATCCATATAATTCGTTGTTATTCATTGTCAGTTTATTAAACACAGAGCATTGTATACTGCCATGTTCACTTGAATTTATGGTTCAATTACTCGATTTAATTACCTAGGGATATCGGTTATTTCAGTGTTGAGTCATTCCATCAGTACTAATAGGGTCAAGTTGTTTTTTTTTAACCTATAATTATATACATGCGAAGAACAATGGATATTAGAAAAATGCAGCGAATCGAACTACCTTTAATTTACACAAGAAAGTAAAATAACTAACAAACAGAAATCGGAAACAACCAACAATAGTTTTAAGAGATGCTAATAATAAAATTATACGAATTGAAGCCAAGCTTAAGAGGGGGGAGGATTATGTCGAAGAGCTTTTTAACGACGGTAGGCCAATTGAATTACCGTTCATAGCTAATGAAATAAATGACACTGGGCCTCTTATTGCCAAGAGCGAAATTATTTATGCAATACAGGCCCAGAAGGACGGGAAAGCTACTGGCCCATATAGCATGGATCGATGTTTAACGCCAATTCTAATTCGGGCCAGATACCATCTAGCCACCATATTATCATTCCAAAAGAGCCAGCTCTTCTCATTGTATCGACTACCATATGATCAGTCTTATATCGCACGTACTTCCTTTGGATAATTCATACACGTATATATAGAAAATGTGATTCTCAGCTGGACGATACACAGTTTGGTTTCAGAAATAGTTTTGGCACTCGAGATACGTTTTTCACTCTTAATGTTCTAACACAACGATGCTGGGACGTAAACGTAAATGTGTTTACGTGTTTCATTGCCTCTCGTAATTGTGTCAAACACGCTAAAATGATAGAGATCCTACGTGCCTCGAGTATCGACTGCCATAAGACATCGAAAGTAAAAATCGAACAAAGCCTATCGGAAGACGCTTCTAATAAGAAGGGAGCGCGACAGGGTTGTATTTTGTCTCCGCTTCTCTTCAACCTCTATTCTGAGGCTATTTTCTAAGAAGCTCTAACCCAGATTACAACGAGAATTAAAGTGATTGGCATCATGATTGACAGCCTAAGATATGCAGACGACACCGTTATTGTGGCTGATAATTTTCCTGATCTGCAGAGCATAATGAATATCGTACTGCGCCAGAGTGAGCTATTTGGACTATATATAACTATAACAAAGACTAAGCTGCTTGTGTTTTCAAAATAACATGCCGATGCTAATCTTATTATAATTGAACAGAGAATTCAGCAGGTTTTGTTTTGTAACTACTTAGGCACACTAATTAATAGCCAATGTAATCCAAAAATGGAGATTAAATCGAGAATCGAGCAGATTCGTGGGACCCTCATAGACATGAAAAATCTTTTCACTAGATCTGACCTTAGTCTACAACTTTGAGTGCGTATGATTAGATACTACGTTTTTTCGGTACTCCAGTATGGATGTGAAGGCTGGACTCTTGATCCCAGCCCAGAGAAACGATTTGAAACTTTCGAAATGTATGCTTGTAGAAGGATTCTATGGATATCAAGGGTGGATAGATAAAAAATGCTGAAAACCTTAGGCGAACGAGCAAGTCCACAGAACGGCGGCTGATTATAAAGGAAAGAAAAACTAGGTATATCGGTCATATAATAAGGGGAGCAGAATATGATTTGCTGAGACTGGCCGTTGAAGGCAAAATACAAGTTGAGAGACGTCTTAATTTCTGGTTAAAGGACATGAAGATGGTTTAATTACTCATCAATAGATATTTTTGAAACTGCTGTTTCCAGAACTTGTAGAATGTACATATTCTGTTTTCCCCAAGTACTTACAATCCGAAACGAGTTTTATAATATTTACAGGCTAGTTGTATGATATTTACTATAATTTTATCTTATTACTTTTGTCCCCTTTTATAATAATCAACAGATGCAAGTGTATTAATATTTGTCCTTCACGCAATAATAAATATTGCCAATTCCAGTTGAATACTACTTTAAAAAAAGGTCTTTTTATGTTTTAGATTCACGCAGCTGATTTTGACACAGCCCCAATTTTTGTATACAGAATAATGCCAAAGACGCACTCGTTAGTTTTGACTGATAACCTTATTTTTACTCTTAATAAGGATTTCAACGTTATTTCGATAATTAGCTGTCAACTATCAGAATCACGTTTAGAAGGAGAAACTGTAAGTATGTTTATAAAATCCCTTAAAATAAATCCTCAAAAAAAATACTGAATTTGAGTTTTTTACACTAAACACAGAAGAAGAAAGAAGACACTAAACGCAAACTTAATACAAGCATTGTGGCGGCTCTGGCACGCTGCCCCCCATGGGTGGGGCGGATACCTGACGATGGCCTTCGAGGACTGCATGGCAACTCCAGTAGAGAAACTGCCGGGTGCTCTGTATAGAGCAGACAGATAGTTAAAGTCCGACAAGAAAACTTCCGACGGCATGTTGTTGACGCATGTTCACTTAAACCGGAAGGTGGACGAAGTAGATAGCGCTCATTATTTTCTTTATTTTTTTTTTTAATATTCGCCATTCAAAGTCAACTATTTTGCTTCGAATTCATCATTTTAATAACCTTTGGATCGTCGTTTTATTGGCTGTATGTGCACATTCTTTTTATTTTGACTTGAGCAGTTTTGCCATACAGTCAGTTGCTAATTGGAATACTTTATACTGAATTTTCAGTGTATCAGAAACTTATTGCAGAGATTGAGCTGGTGCTACTTGTTACACAGTAATGAAAGAGAAAGTCGACCTTCCCTAACAGGAATATATTATACATGTTTACTCTCTTCTCGCTCTGGGCTAATCAGACCATTTTAAAACAAACATAGGCCCGGAGTAACACATAAATTTGGGATTACATAAGGATTTTTTTACAAGCTAGACAGTAGTTAATACGGGAGTCAAAGTTTAATTTTTTGTGTAAATAAGTCATGATGATCCGTTTGGTTTGAAAATTGTCTAAAAGTGTGAGTACATTTACGATATTTAAAAAAAAATTCATGGCGCCAACAGTTCCACATAACTCGCATAGGTCGGATTCTGTGATATGATGGGCACTTATAATAGTAGTAATAGATCTTTTGTATACGTTTCATTGACTGTGTCAAAGTTTGTTTGGAATTTCTTGATAGATCAGACCTAAATTTGTATTACTTATTCTTCTGAAGTTGTTCCATCCATTTTGCCAATCCATCACGATTTTTTATGTGTAATTTTATCTCTCTCTCATTCCTTTCACCCCAATAGGAGTATCAGTGACACTATGCAGTTGCTACCTCAACAGTCAATCTCCAGTCATCTCGATCCTGCGCAACTTGACCCGTGCATACCCATACCAAGAGATCTTACCTGGCCGGACCATCTTGTTGGGGAGCGTCCCCTTCACCTTCCCCACCTTTTCCATAGCATCCACTTTCCATCCACATCTCAAATGCATTGATTCGTCTTCTGCCAGCTTGTTTAATGGTTCATGTTTCCGATTCGTAAGTTGCTATAGGGAATATAAGGCTGGATAGCATTCTTAACTTTGTGTTTTTTATGACAGCTGGATGTTTCCAGGCCTTAGTAAGTTTGATCGTCGAGTTTCTAGTCATAACCAAACGTCTTCTTACTTCCGCTTCTCAGCCACCATTGTTAGTTATGAGGGATCCCAAATAGTTGAAATGGTCAACAACAGTGAAACCAGCAATTTCATTTATATGTGATCGATCTTCATAACGACTAACAATCATTACTTTGGTTTCTATTCTATTAATTGTCAATGCATAATTTTTGCTAGTAATTTCAAGGCGCTCCATTATTAATTCTAGGTCTTGTATTAACGTTCCAAATATAACAGTATCATACGCATATCTAAGGTTACTTAGCTTTTTTCCACCGATTGTCACACCCCCCACCCTCAAAACATACCTCATTATATGTTCACTATATGTGTTAAAAAGTAAGGCTGACAGAATACAGCCCTGTCTGACGCCGGTTTCTACCTTAAAGGGATCGGAAAAAGAATTATTCAGTTTAATTCTGCTTTTTGTGTTCTCATACAGGGATCGGATAAAGTATACAAGATGTATAGGTGTTCCCATGCTGATTAGAATCGGCCAGAGTTTGTTCCATTGTTTGCAGACGAAAGCTTTAGAGTAGTCTATAAAACAGATATAGGTTGTTATTTGGAATTTCCTGACTTTTTCTATTATTTGGCATATGTTGAGAATTTGTTCTCTAGTCCCTAGTTTTTTATTTAGGATCCAAAGAAGCACCTTAGCAGCGTGTGATACCAGAGCGATTGTTCTATAGTTTCTACAATCCAAAGGGGATTCTTTCTTATGCAAGGGTATAAATTCAACTTCACACCAATCTTTCGGCCATCTTCTGGTCTTCCATACCACATTACATAGTTGATGTAGCATAGACACGACGGTTTTTCCCATCATTTTTATTATTTCCGCTGTTATCTCGTCAGTACCTGCTGCTTTTCTGTTCTTTAACCTTGAGTAGCCTTCCTGACTTCAGATTTAAGTATGCATGGCTCCTGTTCTTCTGTGGATTCGTTGTTGACAGTACAATCACCCACGAGTTGAGGCACAAAAAGTTCTTTCTAAACCTTAGTGATTCCAGGCATATCGGTTGTAACATTCATTTTTTCCTAGATTTTAAGACCATATAATGTTACTGATTTTTCACTTTATAATGTACTTCTTTTCATTTTTGTATCGAGCGGTATATTAATCAGAAATTCCTAGCCGCTCGTTATATAGTGTGCTGTGCGGGTTTGCGACCGAATCTATCGATACGCCGGGATTGGTCAAATGTTTGTATCCGGAGTTTTGGTTCCGGCGTCGCCATATTACAGACAGAGTGCCCACGGTTTATTTAAGGGTCCGGAGGACGCGAATCGAGGCTTAGTAACATCGAGCCGCAGCCAGGCTTAGTACCATCAAGCCGCCGAGAAGCTTAGTAACATCGAGCCGCAGCCAGGCTTAGTACCATCAAGCCGCCGAGAGGCTTAGTACCATCAAGCCGCAGCCAGGCTAATTTCCACCGAGCCGCAGTAGAGACTTACGACAATATCTACGAGAGCCAAGTTAAGCACGAGTTTTTCTATCATAAAGCCGTAGTGGGCGTTGTGTGTTTTCTAAATGGAGTAGCTAAAGTAGGCTCTTCTCAAAAGTGTGAAATCGGTTTTGTGTTGCATTGAAGGCCTAGAAGCCCGTAGGAAAACCGTAAGTTACCAGAACATACATCAATAAATATATTCCCCGCAAATAAGTGTTTTAACAGCAATTTGAACTGAAAAATCGCGAAGTGAAAATCACGACTCTTCGATTTCGGGTGTAGTCAAGATTTAGAAGTAAAATCTCTGATTTAGGGACTCTAATTTATAAAAACTACTTTTAGGCTAGAATTTTTTTTGTATTCCCTAAAACTGCAAAGGTTGGAACTTTTATTTTAAATCATGAATAAATTTTCTTTTTTTTGTTGATTAAAGCTAGTGTCTCACTGAATACCTATTTTTCTTTTCAGGATAAGAAAAGTTGTACTAGTATAATTCTTTTTAGTAATAACCGTAAAACACTTCAGTATTTTTTCATTTTTTTATCTGAAGTTAGATCCTTTCTATTTCAAAATGAATGGTGCCCAAAAATTTGTACAACTGAAGCTTTTTAAAGATAGAAAATAATTCCAAAAAGACGTATAACAATTATCTCTTACCCATATTTCTCTACCAAGGAAAACTGAGCTAGTGTTTGTTTAATTTCTTTAGTTCTTTTAAAATCATTGTTCACTCAATTCATTCTCAGAAATTAAAAAGAGGTTGCAAGAAAATTGCGCCCAAGCGTGGGAAAAACAATTTTCACAGGGTACAAAATGACGCCTCAAAAAGCGGGCAAGTGAAAAGGTTACAATATAGCGCTGTCAACGCGGGGCTTTTGGAATTTTATTTTTTAAAGGGTTCAGTGTACTAGCTGTAGAACAAAGTAAAAGCTCGAACTTTTCAGATATTTTTATTTCATAATATTTAATTAAACGAAGCTACACTATAGCAATAAGACAAAAGCAGGAAATTCGTAGAATTATTTATTTCAATTTATCTGATGGTGGTATAGATATTTGAATTTTGTTAATCGACTCTAAGATAAGAGATTCCTACTTTTTTCTTAAAAGCTACTTTTATAGTTCAGATTAGCAGATGTGCTGGTTTACTTTAATTTTTGCAGTGTTAGATTTATTTTGCGGTAAACCGAAGAAAAAACTGTACTTTTTTTCTCACCGATGTTTTGCATGAATATTAAAAATACTTTGCTGATACGAAACGGTATTTGGAGATTTTTTGTTGAAAATTCTTAACATAATTGGTAAAAGAATTTTAATACAAGGCAATACTTAGAAATTTTTTTGAAATTGTTGAAGATTTTTTTAAATGTTTGGTAAAGAAGTTTACATATTTTAAGTGCCTTTACATATTTTTTATTTTGACTATTGGGAGCACAGGAGAAATATTTTCACGACTTTTTAAACAATTCTTTTAAATTGTATTCATTTATCATGGAAGCCTTCAATTTTAAAGTCAATCACCTACTAGAATATGAGTTAGACTATGAACTGAAAATCCGTCGTACTTTCTCAGAACGTCCGGTCGCGGATAAAAGAAAGATTCTAACGAGGATCTTAAGTAAAGAAATTAATGAGCCCGGAAAAAAAACGATAAAGATAGGGGATGACACTCTGTCTATTAAAGAAGAAACGGCTGGTATCGAAAAGAGTTTAAATTCTATCCAAAACTTAATCGATAGTTATGACGGCGATCCAAATGATTCACTTGTACACCGGGTTAAATCACGTTTATCGCATGTAGCGGGTCGCGTACAAAGAATTCCCATGCCGGATGACGAAGAGGAAGCGTCGAAGTTTTCCAAATATGTTCAAGAAACAATAGCTACGTGTGTACTCATGGAAGCAAATCTTGCAGAAAAGATAGCTCCTGGTCATGAGTTACCACAGTTGCCTATTACAACCCCAGTCATAAACGTACCAGCTCCAATCGTGAATTGCGCAGCCAGAAATATTCCTGTCAGCGAATGGCAATTGAAATTTAATGGAGACTCAAAGAGACTCTATCCTTTTTTGGAGAGGCTGACTGAAATAGCTCAAGCTAGGAAAGTATCGGAAGATGAACTTTTCAGCTCTGCTGTTGAATTTTTCACTGGCGATGCCTTCATTTGGTTTAGAAGCATAAAATCAAGTGTCAACGACTGGCATTCCTTGGTAGATAGGCTAAAGAAGGACTTCTTGCACTGTGATGAGGATGAAGAATTGTGGTCGGAAATAAAGAGGAGGCGACAAAAGAAGAATGAGTCCACTGTGATTTTTATTGCCCACATAGAATCTTTATTTGGTAGGTTGTCCACCAAGCCTTTGGAAAGTACCAAAGTTAAATTTATACGGAGGAATATTCTGCCTAGTTTCGTCAATCGGTTAGCTCTACTAGATATTAATTCGGTAGCCGAACTCGCCGGGTTATGTAGAAAACTTGAAGAGTCCGATTATTTGTTGGAAAAGAGCAGACCAAAGGGCGAAACTAATATACATCAAGTAGAGTATAATCCAAATGGCCGAAGTGGAGTCTCGACAAATAAGGTTGGGAATGTAAATCGGAACCCTAGGAGTAACCAGAAAACGGGTAAAAGAAAAGATAGTGACTCAAAAATTAGCGACACTGCAGCTAAAGGGAATGACAAGTCGGTTTCACCTAAGGCAATTTTCACGTGTTGGAATTGCAAAGGTCAGAATCACACTTACCAAAGTTGTACAGCACCAAAGAGGGTATTTTGTTTCAAATGTGGAACAACTGGTGTGAGACTAGCATCATGCCCCAAGTGTACAAAAAAACGAGTAAGGACGGTATATTACCGAGGCGGGTACACTAAGTCCAGAAAAAAAGCCTCTAAACATTCGGCTAAGTCACAAGCTCACGTTAGCAGTATAGCCCCTAATCCAAAACGTCCTAGAAACACGGATGGACAAAAATATTCCAGTAGATCAGATTGGACTAAATGGTTACAAAAAGTTTCTGATTTTTTAAAGTCTAATAAAAATTCTCCTTCTCAAGTTAAAACTCCTGCTTCTCCAAATGGTCACATGTCTCCTTTATTCGTGCATAAATATTTAGATAACAGACCGCATATCAAGATAAATCTATTTGGTGCCCATTTCTCGGCTTTATTTGACTCTGGTGCAAATACCTCCGTTGTAGGTCAGAATGGTATTAAAATTTTAAGTCGTTTAAGTATAAAAATATGCCACGTCAAAAATAGAAGTGTTACCACTGCAGATGGCAGCCGTCTAAAAGTTTTAGGTACGGTTGAGTTGCCGCTAGTCTGCAATGGTCATTGTTTAGTAATCTCTGCTCTAGTAGTACCTTCTCTATCACATACTTTGGTTTTAGGATGTGATTTTGCACACAAATTCGGAATTTTAGTAAATTTTAAAGATAATTCGTGGTATCCACAGTCCCTAGAAGTCAATTCTCACACAAGTTTTAAAGATTGTTATTCAGAAAGTTCTTTAGAAAGCCTTTTCTCGCGTCTATGTACCTAGATGATCTCTCGCGGACGGAACGCTTAAACGCAGAAAACGTAATAAGCTCTTTCAAAGAAATAAGTAGTAAAGATAGGTTAGGCCGAACGAATAAGATCACCATGTCTATAGATACGGCTGATGCCAGTCCTGTAAAGACAAGGCCCTTCGCCATGTCTCCGTATATGTCAAAAGTATTAAATAAAGAGTTGAGACGAAATGTTGAAACTCGGAGTGATTGAAGAATCAAACAGTTCTTGGTGTTCTCCAATCTTATTGGTGAAAAAGGCCGATGGACAGTATCGTCTATGCTTTGACGGAAGAAAGCTCGACGAGGTCAGCAAATTTGATAACTATCCATTACCGAACATCGATAGAATTTTGACATCACTCAGGAATGCTAAGTATGTATCCTCGATAGATCTTAGAAAGGCATTCTGGCAAATTCCTTTGGACAAATCCTCTAAGGAAAAGACCGCTTTTGCAGTAGTAGGCCGAGGTCTATTTCAGTTCGTCACTATGCCGTTTGGTCTAAAGAACGCTGCTCAAACTCAGCAACGTTTAGTGGACGCTATATTTGGTCCGAAATATGAGCCACATATTTTTACCTATCTCGATGATATTTTAGTAACATCGGAAGACTTCGAACCGCATATTCGCTTACTTAAAGAAGTAAAAAATAAATTGAAAGAGGCCGGACTGACGATAAATTTGAGCAAATGTGATTTTTTCAAAACTTCTCTAAAGTTTTTAGGCTATATTGTGGGCTCAAATTCCTTGCGTACCGATCCGGATAAAGTAGCAAGCATGGTTAATTATGCGAGACCTACTAATACTACGGAAGTTAAGCGTTTCGTAGGAATGTGTTCATGGTATAGACGTTTTATTGAGAATTTTTCTACCCTGTTGTCGCCTATTAATGATCTTTTGAAAGGACGAAAAAAAGGACAATCGATAGATTGGACAAAAGCAGCAGAAGAATCTTTTATCAAGATTAAAGAGCTATTGGTTTCAGCTCCAATTTTATCCCAACCAGATTTTTCCCAACAGTTTTATATTTCTAGTGATGCTTCTAATACCGGTTTAGGGGGCGTCCTAACACAGAAAATCAATGGTGAGGAAAGAGTGATAGCGTATGCCAGTAGAACTTTATCAAAGGCTGAACGTAACTATTCGGTTGTTGAAAAAGAATGTTTAGCAGTACTCTTTAATATCGAAAAGTTTCGACCTTACATAGAAGATGTTCCTTTCACGGTCATAACAGATCATTATAGTTTATTGTGGCTTAATTCTATTAAAAACCCTAGTGGCAAACTAGCGCGTTGGGCGATTAGGCTGAGACAACATACGTTTAATTTAATTCATAGAAAAGGAGTCCACAATGTTATTCCTGACGCTTTGTCAAGAATCCCAGATCATACAGTGGACGAAAACAGTCTTAATGCACAGATTGGCGTAAGAATTGATACGGTTGATATAGATCGCATTGATCCATGGTACGATAATTTACGGCAGCAAATTAAAGAATTTCCTCAAAATTTTCCGCAGTGGAAGGTGGAAAATGATTTCGTGTACAAGTTTATCCCAAACCAGTTGCCTTTAAAAGTTAATGTACCCGAGTGGAAAATACTAGTTCCTAAACCACAGAGAGAGGAAATTATAGACATGTGTCACACTCCTCCTACTTCTGGTCACTTTGGTTTTTATAAAACTCTTCACAGGGTTCAGGAACAGTATTATTGGCCAAAAATGCGTTTTGATATCTTAAAGTTTGTGAGGACTTGTGAAGTATGTGGAGCGCAGAAATCTCCAAATACACTACCTATGGGACTGATGGGAAAAGAGGAAAACGGTTAATTACCCTTTTCAAGTCATAGCAGCTGATCTAGTAGGCCCATTCCCACGTTCAAAAAGGGGAAATAAATGGCTTCTCGTGGTTTCTTGCTGGTTTACAAAGTATACCATGCTATTTCCTTTGAAAAGCTCTAAAGCTGGATATATAGAGAGAATTTTGGAAAATGATGTCTTTCTAATCCACGGTGTTCCATCGCTCTTAATATGCGATAACGGTGCTCAGTTTACCTCTAAGAGTTTTAAGAGCTTAAGTGAAACTTATGGTTTTAACATCCGTTTTAATCCTGTGTATCCACAATGTAATTTTGGTTGAACGTAATAACCGAACAGTCGGGACCGCTTTAAGAAGTTACGTTGATTCACATGACACTTGGGATGGCAATATTTCCAAAATTCAACAAGCAATAAATACCGCAAGACACGAAGTAACAGGGTTCACACCGTCTTTCTTAGTTTACGGCAGACATATACCTCTATCTGGATCGTATTATAAAAACTTTAGATTTGGATGTCAATGTTGACAGCGAAATAATTCCGGGTAACAGGGGTGCGTACGCCGAAAATTTAAAGGGTTTAAAAGATATTTTCACCGACGTGCGTAGTAGGATACATAAGGCTTATGAACGGAACAGTAAGTCTTACAACCTTAGAAAAAGGGATTTTGCCTTTAATATAGGTGATCACGTTTGGCGAAAAAATAAAATTCTTTCCAGTGCCGCAGGATAAATTCACATCTAAGTTGGTACCTAAGTATGTGCATTGCGTGATAAGAGAAAAGATTTCAGATTTAGTTTATGGTTTGGTTAATTTAGATGGGACTAAAATAGGACGATGGCATATTAAAGACTTAAAACCATTCAATGGACCTAACCCTAATGAAAGTTTGTCAGAAGAAGAATAATTTATATTTACATTATCTTAATTGCTTTACTTTATTTTTTTGATGTTGCTCTGTAGAGGTGACGACCTCGTTTTTTTTACTGTTATAAAAGTTGAGCAGAGAATAGCTTACTTTTATTGTTTAATGCTAAGGTTTTGGGTATTGGCCATATCCCAAACTTAGGTTGATTGTGGTTGATGTTTAGCATCGACTCAGTTTTAGCGAGCTTGCGAAGGAGTCACACTCAGGATATATCATGAGACTGGTATGTCGGTGGTCGCGGGATTTGATTTGCTTAAGACCCCAAATAATATCCAGTTCTTGACACTTGGAAGCGAAATTTTGATTAGAGGCAATCCAAGGTGATCTTGAGTTAGGACAAGCGCAAGATGTAGCTCGTGTAGTGTGATGTAGAGTCAAAATTTTTATGAGCAATTTCAAAGTTTGTTACCCGAGTGGGTGTATTTCTATTACCTTAGTGGTATATGTTGGGTGCAGTTAAGAGTAAATTGATTTTGGTTTATCCATTGAGTCTAAGACTTGGATTATTTTGATTTAGATCTTCTTCTGAATTGACAAACTGAGGGTATACTCTATTCTTTTCAGGGCCGTTTAAACGTTACCTTTGAGTCACTAATTTTTTTTTTTAATTTTTTTGCAAGGACTCATAGGCGTATGATGAGTTTTTTCGGTATACTATCAGGTTGATAGGAAATTGAAGTCCTGCAGGAGAACTAAAGGCTGATCATTTACAGGAGACGAGAGCAAAGTAAGACAGTCGTTTCACAAAGAAATGATCAGACTCTGATACCGAGATGAGAACCTTGTTAAGAGAGGCTAAGCGCAGTGAAGGAAGATTCCTAACCGAATTTTTAGATTTCCAAGAGGTAATCTAGAAGTTTGGGCTGACAGAAAACGGTTATGCCTGATACCTGTAGCAGTTTCTTCTAGAGGCTATTGTCTAAGGAGACGATTAACACCATGATCGAATATTTTAGCTGTCCACGATGTTTTCTTCTTGTCTCTGATTAAGCTGGAAAAGCTCTTGTCGTCTTCAACAGTTTTTGTTGCGTTGCCACCGAAAAATAGAGAAATTTTTGCTTCATGTAGCTTTTTAAGCTCATTTTCGTTTTTTGGAAATTTCCGTTTGAAGCTTGGTTAAGCTAACCTTGTAAACCTTTTAGGTTGTATCCCATGAGTTATTTGTTTTTACAGGCTGTGATGCACCGGGTGCTAACAGATGCCGTTACGACGTTTGGCAGGGAGTTAGTCTTCCTGAGGAACAGACTGATTGGAAGGGTAGTCTATGGGGGGCGAACGTTTGACCTTTGGAACCTTTAGAGGTTTTGTTACTCAATGGTTATTTCTATTTGAGCCAAAGGAGAGCCTAGCTACTGTAGTCGACCTCAGCTCCAATTAGCCTATTAGTGGTGACAGGCTGTTGGCAGTAGTGTGTTTCGGAACACCCTATTGATTAATTTTTTTTGACTTATGGTGGTGTGGTAGACACCGTTTTAGTTTAGTGGATGCTATAATCTACTCCCTTTTGTTGGTGGACACCAGGGTCACCATTTCCGTATTCTATTGTCTCCACCTTTCAGTATATCGTAGTGAGGTGTTTGTCTCCTGTTATGTGGGATGGATTGAATGTTTTTCGTTGTTGTTCTAGGGCGAGACCAGTACACGAGGGTTCTTCATGCAACTTGGAGAAGCGCAATGCTGGTTAAATTTTATATCTCTGTGTAGCCACCCTGAAGAATGACGGAGGGCGTTTTTTCTGGCTCATGTTTCTAGGCAGATTTGTCACTTTGGTGCGATGTGCTGAAGATTTAGATTAGCTTTTGCTAAGAGCTTTCACCAAGCTCAGTATGGAGTTATCATAACCAAGAGTTTGGGATTTGAACTCCTGTATGTATTTCTGTATATATTTCTGTATATATTTCTGTATATATTTCAGTGTATGTTGGTTGCCTGAGGGCATGTGCTCAAAATGTGTGATTTTGAGTCGTTTTGTTTATGGACTCCTATATATAGGATTATGACTTTAGGGAGGTCCTATTTAGAGACTAGCTGTCTCACATAGTTATGCTAGGAATGTTTCCTTGAATGTTAGTTGCACGTGGACTAATCATTCTGTTCTTTGTGAACATTGCTTTTTGAAGCAGGATCATTCAGTTTGGTGAATTTTAGCTTTTGTAGCTATTCACTGTGCCTATAGTGATATTGTTAGCTTTTATAGCTGCTCACTATGTTAATGGCGAGATTGTTCTTTTAGAACGCAGACTTTGTGTAGTCGAGGACTATTTACAGAGTGTTTTCTTGGCGAGGAGCCGAGTTTTTTCTGGCGATGTACAGAGTGTTTTCTTGGCGAGGAGCCGAGAGTTTTTTCTGGCGATATACCAGAGTGTTTTGTTGGCGAGGAGCCGAGTTTTTTCTGGCGATGTACCAGAGTATTTAGTTGGCGATGAGCTGACGTGTTTTCTGGCGATCAACCAGAGCGTTTTCCCTGGCGATTTTAGCATGTCTAGATGTCTTAGGACGTCGACATTGCGCGATAGAGTGCGATTATTTTCTGATGCGACTAGTAGTGATACTGGATTTGGAATGTTCTCTTAGCGATGAGCTAGAGCATTGATAGCGATTTTTCCCGAGCGTTTGTCTGGATATTTATCCAGATGTTTCTTAGCCTTGTGCTAAATGGTCTTACAAGACTTTATCCTTTTAGTGTTAGTGTTTGCACTAGAATCACTTATTTTTTTGTTTTTCTTTATTTAAGAATTTTTATAAATTTCTTTTGCTGAAATAGAAAATTTTCAGACAATCCTTAAAATATTTTAAGGGGGGTGTTCATACTTTGTTTCAGTTCATTTTTTTGATTTAGACAAGAGTCTAGACAAAGTTATATTTTTTTTTGTTTTGGTAACAATAACAGAGCTGATTCTTTTATATAAGAAGACCGCGATTGTTACTTTGAACAGGTATTTCCTATGTTCATGCAAGGATTTTTATTTACTTTTTGATGTACTTAACCTTAGTGCTTAATTAAGTTAAGTCTAGTTATAAGATTCTTGTGTACATGCAAAGATTTTCATTTGGTTTTCATTGTACTTAATATTAGTGCTTAATTGAATTAAGTCTAGTAGTAAGGTCCGAAGTTTGTAATTTTGTTTTAAGTTCTGACCTTAGTATTAAGTGATAGTGTACCACTTGGTACCTTTTCATAAGTAGCCTTAGTTTAATAGACTAGTGTAGTCTATTTCTTTTTGGAAGGGGGTAATGTAACATTCATTTTTTCCTAGATTTTAAGACCATATAATGTTACTGATTTTTCACTTTATAATGTACTTCTTTTCATTTTTGTATCGAGCGGTATATTAATCAGAAATTCCTAGCCGCTCGTTATATAGTGTGCTGTGCGGGTTTGCGACCGAATCTATCGATACGCCGGGATTGGTCAAATGTTTGTATCCGGAGTTTTGGTTCCGGCGTCGCCATATTACAGACAGAGTGCCCACGGTTTATTTAAGGGTCCGGAGGACGCGAATCGAGGCTTAGTAACATCGAGCCGCAGCCAGGCTTAGTACCATCAAGCCGCCGAGAGGCTTAGTAACATCGAGCCGCAGCCAGGCTTAGTACCATCAAGCCGCCGAGAGGCTTAGTACCATCAAGCCGCAGCCAGGCTAATTTCCACCGAGCCGCAGTAGAGGCTTACGACAATATCTACGAGAGCCAAGTTAAGCACGAGTTTTTCTATCATAAAGCCGTAGTGGGCGTTGTGTGTTTTCTAAATGGAGTAGCTAAGTAGGCTCTTCTCAAAAGTGTGAAATCGGTTTTGTGTTGCATTGAAGGCCTAGAAGCCCGTAGGAAAACCGTAAGTTACCAGAACATACATCAATAAATATATTCCCCGCAAATAAGTGTTTTAACAGCAATTTGAACTGAAAAATCGCGAAGTGAAAATCACGACTCTTCGATTTCGGGTGTAGTCAAGATTTAGAAGTAAAATCTCTGATTTAGGGACTCTAATTTATAAAAACTACTTTTAGGCTAGAATTTTTTTGTATTCCCTAAAACTGCAAAGGTTGGAACTTTTATTTTAAATCATGAATAAATTTTCTTTTTTTTGTTGATTAAAGCTAGTGTCTCACTGAATACCTATTTTTCTTTTCAGGATAAGAAAAGTTGTACTAGTATAATTCTTTTTAGTAATAACCGTAAAACACTTCAGTATTTTTTCATTTTTTTAACTGAAGTTAGATCCTTTCTATTTCAAAATGAATGGTGCCCAAAAATTTGTACAACTGAAGCTTTTTAAAGATAGAAAATAATTCCAAAAAGACGTATAACAATTATCTCTTACCCATATTTCTCTACCAAGGAAAACTGAGCTAGTGTTTGTTTAATTTCTTTAGTTCTTTTAAAATCATTGTTCACTCAATTCATTCTCAGAAATTAAAAAGAGGTTGCAAGAAAATTGCGCCCAAGCGTGGGAAAAACAATTTTCACAGGGTACAAAATGACGCCTCAAAAAGCGGGCAAGTGAAAAGGTTACACGGTGACTGTTCTACCTTTCTTATCTCTATTTGTGTTTTAAAGGTTTCTAATAATTCCATTAGAGATGGTAAGAATTCGCCGTCAACAATTGCCTCGTTCGCAAAATGATTGACTTTTTCGTCATGCGTATGAGCTTTAACCCCCATAAGTGCGTATTGATCTTTTTCATCTTTATACGTAAATCGTAAATTTCATTCAGCACAGATGCAGCCTTCTCTTTCAACAGAAATCAAGTCAATATTGCCTCTTTCCAGTGCTGACTCCCATGTTTTAGAGTAATAATAACAATAATACATTTTATTCTAATTTTAAGGAATTTAATGAAGATGCTTTGGTAGCTGAGTTCTACATAGAAAATGAAGATATAATAGATTTTTTTAAAGTGGTCGACATGTCGGTGGACGTGACGCCTCACAAGAACCACTACAAAAACAAATTTTTGCAGTTAAAAAGCAAGAGCGACATGGGTTTTCTTAAACCTGCCGTCGACACTTGCATAGTGGTTACTACCAAGACTGTGTATAAACTATTTGTTAAGTAAGTCAGTTATTTGTTAAATGAATATTTTAAGGGTATTGTTAGTGATTTAATGGTTGTAATTTATAATACAAATAACTTTGAAATTAACATTGAATGACACGTAGACTGAAAAGTTTTTGGTCTGATACATAGATGTCGCACTTTTCAAAAAATCCAACTGATTTTTAGGAAGTACCAACCTTCAAACGATACGTGTCAAAATTTCATGACATTTTGATGATTAGTTTACAAGTAATAGGGGTTTTACTGACGCTACTTTTGATAATTTTTAAAACCATGGAAAAAATCGAATCTCGTGTGTTAATTAAACACTGTTTTTTGATGGGAAAAAATACCGTTCAAGCAAAGCAATGGCTTGATAAGTGTTACGGGGACTCTGCCCCTGGAAAAAGCACTTATCATTTACTGGTATGCTGAATTTAAATGCGGTCGAACAGATACAAATGATGTTGAACGCTTTGGACGCCCAAATGAGGTGGTTACACCGTAAAAGATAAAAAAAATCCACAAAATTGTTTTTGATGACCGTAAAGTGAAATTGCGTGAGATGACACCCTAGAGATATCAAAAGATCGTGTTGATCATATTTTGCATGAACACGTGTTGATGATTCTGAGCGCTGTTTAGACAGACCTGTTTAAGAGCAATAAAAAGAATTTTTTCATGTGATATGTAACAATGGATGAAACATGGATCACACTACATACCAGAATCAAATTGGCAGTCAGCTGAGTGGGCAGCAGCCGGTGAAAGCCACCTCTCGCGACCAAAGACACAACGGTCGGCTGGGAAGCTTTTGGTCTCTGTATTTTGGGATGCACATGGAATAATTGTCATCGACTATGCTGAGAAGGGAAAAACCATCAATGGCGAATAAAGTTATTGGTGCGTTTGAAGGCAGAAATCTCAAAGAAACGGCCCCAAATGAACAAGAAACAAGAGCTATTTCATCAAAACAATGCACCTTGTCACAAGTCGATGGTTACGATGGCAAAATTACGTGAATTAAAGTTCGAATTGCTTCTTCATCCACTGTATTTTCCAGAGTTGGCGCACCTCAAAAAAATGCTATTCTCGGGAAAGAGATTTGGCTCCAGTGAAGAAGTTATCGCCGAAACTGAGGCCTGTTTTGAAGGTAAAGACAAATCCTTCTACAAGAAATGTTAGAAAAGCATTGAACTGATTTTATCGCTCTTGAAAGTCGAATTTTGCAAAAAAGTGTGTTTTAAGTAGCTAGACCAAAAACTTTTCAGCCTATGTGTTAACTTCATGATATCTGACATATAGTTCTGGTTCTTTTAGGCATACCCCTGTACAACGATTTATTGATTATGTAACTGAGGAAAATGATCTCGAAAAAGCGGAAAAACTATCTTACATTTTTAATCTTAATTTACAACAACTCTTGGAGCATTGTGGTGATATAATGGTGTCTCGTGGTTCTTTTCATTCAGGTAAGAAATACTGTTAAAAAACTGCGAAGTTTTCGTTGCAGTTGTTAAGTTCATGTACTCAACCGTAAAAAAATCGAGTTCGGAGCTCTGTTTGAGGACTATGCTGGTTGAAAAGACCGTTTTACTTGCACATTTTAACTCGTAAGTTCTAATATTCGCTTGTTTCAAAATAAAGGGTGTCGAAGGTATTGAGCCTTTTAAAGTCAAAATTGAGACAATTATTTTTTATATTTTGAAAGGGCTTTGTTAAACTAAATATATGCCATTTTGTTTAGTGAGCCTCTGCCATTTTTTTCATAATCTCATTACTGTAGAACTTTTGTGGTTTCTGCACACAAAATTATGACAAGTCGTTTTCACAGGCCTCTTTTTAAACTAACTTAACACCATTCAAGGAATTCTGCAGAGACCGAAATAAATGGCAGCCTGTGTGGTCCTGTGTGAAAGACGACACCTTTTGTGTTGACTAGTTCTGGCCGATTTTTTTTTAATTCGCTTTCTTCAGTCTTGTTGATAATAGAGTACAGAATCAATCGTTTGGCCTACAGCAGCTCATGATACACGATTCCCTTGCCATTCTACCAACCACACAGCATCACCTTTTTTGACGTCAATCAGGGCTTAGCCATCGTTTGTGGAGCTTGATCCTTTTTCAACCACGATCTTTTTCGCACTTTATTGTTGTACGTGACCTAATTTTCATCGCCCCTGGTCAACTGCTTCAGAAATGGCTCGATTTCATTAGGTTTCTGTAGAGATTTGCAGATGAAAATTCGACCGAGTAAATATTTTAGCGTCAGATCATGTTACATCCATACATCGAGCTTCTTTTTGTGGCCAGCGTTCTCCAGATGGTTCCTTGGCAATGTCATGGTTACATACATGCCGGTCCTTCACAACTTTTGTCAAGATTCTATCAACTTTTTCTGTCATTGATCGACCAGCGCAAGGAGCATCTTTGACATCCAAATCTCCAAAACGAAACCGACTGAACCATCTTTTAGCCATTGGTTGTAATAACGTATCTTGACCATAAACAGCACACATTTCTTCGTAGGTCTGTGCAACATTGGTGCCTTTATCGAAATAAAATTCTAAAATGTAGCGAACTTTTACAGAAATTTCACTCATCAGGGCGCTCTGAATCTGAATAAACAAATTTCAACAGTTTTTGCACATACTACTGTCAAATGTCAGCATTCAGCTGACGCTAAATATGACCCGATGCGACTTATATTACCTGAGATACACTAAAGCTATCTAACGAGAAAAAGGCTCAATTACGATTACTTAATATTAATATGTTAACCAGTACAGACTCTAAACTTACAAATTTTAACCAATGAGAATGATTTTTGTTCATTTCTATTAGCTGTCATTTTTCTTAATTTTTTTCATATTGTCTTTTTATACAAATAATTCTATTTAAGGGATAATTCTCTACAAGCAAGCAAAAGTACACTTACTGAAACGTGTTTTGAAATTAGCGGTTTCGGCCGATTGCAAGACCCTCCTCAAGTTCGTGCACTTATGTTTGAGTGCTAGCCGAATCGACATGAATATAACCACGAGGATACATATTGGAAACGTGGCTGTTATGGCGTATGTCGAGTTGTTGCTCAGGGGCGGCGCTAGCGAGCAAATTAAGGCGAATAATACCAAAGATTTTATGTAAGTGTATTAAAGTGAGTTTAATTGCAAAAAGTAAAAAAACTGGCCAAGTGCAAGTTGGACTTGCGAAATTAGTGTTTCATACGGTGATTGCTTTTAAAATAATATCTAACCTAGGGAGTTAATTGGGTCCCTTACACGTGTAGATATTAAAGTATTTCTTACGAGGAGACAGAAAGAACATTATGTTAGAGAGAGGCGCGAAATAATTTGGTTTTTTAAGGTATAATGAATGCGGCAAGATAGCTTCTCGCTTTCTTCTCGCCATACGCAATAACGTGTTATTTATAATAACATTGATACTTTTACATGATATAAAATAAAAATTTTGTATAATTAATTAAAACGATATTTTGGATTATTTATTAAAAATATATCAGTCATTAGGTATTGATAACTGAATAAATACGCGTGCGAGGCACGCGTTTATTCTAGTATATTTTAAAAGAAAGTCCAATCAGTGCGATGCATATACGTGATTCAAAATTTGAAAGAACACCCGCGTCCGCGCGCGCAGTCGTCTTCAAGCTACGTTGCCACAGCGAAAATTCACTTCATTAAAGACATGAAAAGTAATATTTATCTAATATTTTTGCGACAAGTAGGAGGTAATCTGCCTTCATATTTTAACGAAAAAAAAGTAAATTTTTGAACTATATATATATATATATATATATATATATATATATATATATATATATATATATATATATATATAGTGACTTTTTACTTTTTAATGCACATATGACATCAAACATTGTAAAAAAAACGCTTTTGATTGAAAAAAAAAAAAAAAGTAGATTTTTCTTTTACGTGTTAAATATTTGAAACTTTTACAATTAATTATGCTAATACGGCGTGGTAAACATCTTTATATTGAAGCAGTGAACGCATGATACTAAAATCTGTTATTTCTCAAAATTTCAAGCAAATCTATTTTTAAGAGTTACTCGTGAGAGATACCTTAAGAGCCAATATGTAAATTCACGTTTTCTTCTTAGTCAGTAGTTATAGCATCTTAGCTACCTAATAGCCAGTAAATCAATCCAGCTCAATCTAGGATCTAGTAATAAAAGTGTAAAACAAATATTTACTACCTAAAGATTTGTTTAATCATAAACAAATAAAATAACATTTTCTCTCGGTACATATCCCTTGGCCACCAGGGTGTATATACTGAAAAGTATATTAAAGAACCATCACCATATTGTCAAGGCACACAGGTTTTTTAATACTAGATAAATTATCAAACGTAATGCACTCGTGATAATTTTCGCTCAATCTACACTTGAAGACTATTTCAGAATTTTTTTAAAATTTTTTCATCAGAACTTTTCAAGATAGGTTGTACAGCAGTTTTTGGCCATTTTTTAAAAATAATACAAAGAAAGGCGTGTACAAGTATTACATCATATATATTTTTCAAAGCGTTTTTTCACAAACCTTCATTTGACACCCCCTCGATGACCTGGTAAAAAAACTATCCCCTTATGTCAAAATTTATCTTTCAAAACTACACGGTTTAATTCATATATTTGCACCAACTTTCAATAATTTTTCGATTTAAATATTAAATGATTTCATCGAAATTGACTAAACATAATTATTTTTTTAATAAGTTTTTTAGTTATTGCCGTTTATACAATTTTTAGGAATTTCTTAGTACATGAATCTCATTTTGATCCCATACTGGCTGTGAACATGGCATGCCAGGCGGGCCATTGGAATATCGTAAGCCTTTTGTCAAAATCAAGGGGTTTACAGCCGGAGACGGTCATAGCATTCGGGAAGATTTTACAAAACGAGTTTATACCGAAACCGTTCAATTTGGATTTTTTGTATGCGCTGTCTGAACCCAGCTTGACGCAGAGCATGTTGATACTACCTCAAAGTGCACAGGTAAGTGTGAAATTTCTTCGCAAAGCGTGGCCTATTTTACTTTGTACGAAATTTACTTTTATGAAGGTATTTTCAAATCAGTTTTTCGGTAGTAGATTTGAAGAACGGAGCAGAAGAAATTTGTTCCAATTCTAACACGATGCCGATATTACAGGCCAAGGACAGTGCGGCTTGTGAGTCCGGCAGTAGGGGGTCTTGTCTGAAGCGATTCTCCTCTTCGTCTGATATCTGACTTAGTTCTAGACTTGGCTCCTCGTCCGATCCTCGGTTTGGTCGGACTGCCAGCAGTCGACGGGTCGTTTGCACCGGTTAAGGTGCAATTTCACAGTTTTATAACGGTATTCCCAGTTTTTTGTGAAAGATTCTATAAGAATTCTGGCCAAACCATTAGCAGTGCTGGAAAATCAGTAAAATATAATCAGAATTCAAAAAGGGACATAAGTCTGACATATGTAATTGTGGACCGGTCTCGTTAATTTGTGGTTTTTCTAAAATTTTTGAGATATTATATGATTACTTAATACCTGTAAGTAAAATTGAACCGCTTCTTATTTTAAAACAGCACTTTGAAGTACGATCAATCTAGTATGTTTTACAAATTTTTTTTCAAAAGTTGTTGACAATAAGAGCCAGGTTGATGTGGTTTTCGCTGATTTCTTTAAAGCTTTTGACAAAATAGACCACAAAATCATTCTAGCCAAGTTCAGAACGTTTAGTTTGTCCAACAGATTTGTGATTTCTATCCAGTCCTGTCTGATACAGCGATCTCAATATGTTCAATATAATGGGTTTACATCTCCTTCTTTTGGAGCCTAATCTGGAGTGCTTCAGGGTTCCAACTTGTGGTCCCTACTTTTTTTAATACTTATAAACGATATCTCTGAAGTTAGAGATGTCAATTATCAAATAATTGCAAATTACTTGAAGTCATACTTACTGGTGGAGAGGCTTGAGGATTGCAAAAAATTACAAAATGCTCTCAGCAGAATTCATAATTGGTGTACCGTCAATAAACTGATGCTTAACGTTAGTAAATGCTCAGTGATGTCGTTTATTAAAAAATTGTGCCCTTTGCTGTATGATTATTGTGTTAATGGATCTTCTTCTTCTTCTTTCTTATATGGTGTGTCATATAAGTAGGCATACTGTCTGTTTTATCCCCATTCTTCCAATGTGGACGTCCACCATTCCTTCCATCTTTTCGGAGGTCTGCCCTTGGTTCTTCTACCGCAGAGTTTATTGAGTTTGACCCTTTTTACCAATCTGTTGCCGTCCATTCGATCTACGTGTTTATCCCATTGTGTTCTTCTAGTTCTGGTTCATTTGGATATTTCTTGGATCTTGGATTACTTAGTTCTTGTAGATCTTAGTTGCGGATTCTGTCGTGTATAGTTTTTCCATGTATGTCCCTAATCACTTTCATTTCTGTTGTCCTCATCATTTGTGCTGTTTTACATGTGTCAGCTCTTGTTTCTACAGCATGTGTGAGGATCGGTCTCACTGTTGTCTTGTATATTCTTATTTTACTTTCCACTATGAGCTATTTATTTTTCCCTACTATATCCGTCAAACCACCTGCTATTAGTGATATCTTCATAAACTGTTGTTTTACTTCCCTGTTTAAATCTCCGTAGCTTGTTATCATTGTTCCAAGGTGTTTAAAATTATTAACCTGTTCAATAATACTTCTTTGGATCTCCAGCTTGCATCTTAATAATTCTTTTGAAGCTACCATACGTTTTGTCTTGGTTGTGTTGATAATCATGTTTAGTTTTCTGGCTTCCAAATTGAAGGCATGAAAGATCTTTTAAAGGTTTTTGTCAGAGTCGGAGATGAGGACTGCATCATCGGCGTAGCAGATTGTATGGAAGTGTGTGTTGCCCATTTTGTATCCTCTAGTTTTTGGAAGATCCTCCACTATTCTGTCCATGACGTGGTCGAAGCTAGAGGGACTAAGTGAATCGCTTTGTCTTATTCCGGCATTTATTTTTACTTCCTTGTTCAATAGAAGTCCCACTTTTATATTTGTTCTACATTCTGTGTTAACGTCATGTATGATTTTTATTAGCTTCCGGTTTGTCTGCTTTTCCAGTAATAATTTTATAATATCTGTTAATTGCACTTTCTCAAAGGCTTGAGTCATGTCGACGAAACACATATATGCAAGTTTGTTAAATTCTTTAGCTTTTTCCATTAGCTGCCTCACTATAAATATGACATCTATGGTCGATCGATTTTTGCGGAATCACTGTTGTTCCTTCCTTATTTGAATATCTTTGCTCAATTCTTCCAGTACGATTTTTGCTAATACTTGTAAGGTAGTATTTAGGAGCTTTATTCCGCTGTAGTTTTCGGGTGACGTCTTTTGCCCTTTTTTGAAAATTGGTATTGTTATGCTAGTTTTCCAATCTGTAGGTATTGGTCCATTTTTTTACTATGTTTGTAAAGAGCTGTGCTAGTTATTAATATAGGTTTTCTCCTCCATATTTTAACATCTCATTTGTAATGTCCTCTGGCCCTGAGGCTTTTCTATTTTTAAGACTTCCTATAATTCTTTCTGTCTGTTCTAAAGTTACTTTTAGATTTACTTCTTCCTCTTCTTCAAGTATGACTTCATTATTCTCTTCTTCTTTATATAATTTCTCAAAATATGTTCGACATTCTTGAATTGTAATGTTATTATTTTGTACCGTGTCTTTTATATAAAGTTTGTTCCGTCTTAACATTTTCCAGCCTTTACTTTGAGCGTCATACAAATCGCTTTCCATCCCTTTAGTAAATGTCTCCCAATAGACTTCTTTAATTTGTTTTCTTCTTCTATTTCTTAAGTTTCTTTATGCGATATATGCCTTCCTGTTGTCTTGGGTTTTATTGTGTATGTAATGTATATATGCCTAATTTTTCTTCTTTGCCAGCTCCTTTATTTCTGGCGTGAACGAAGATGTTTTATTTGTTTCGTTGTTGTTTACTCGTCTCTGGCTTAAGGTTTCCTTTGCGGCGTTAATAATGTTTTGTTTTATGGATGTCTACTGTCGGTCTATGCTTTCTTGTTTTTTAATTTGGTGTAGAGTTATTTTTCATCTCAAGCGGTTCTCATATAATTGCTTTGTGCTTTCGGTGTCGAAGGATTCGATGTTATATTTATTAAGCTGTATAGGTTTTAGTTTCGGTGGGGTTTTTATTTTAAGTCTAAGTTTACTTAGGAGCAATTTGTGATCGCTACCTACATTAGCCGAATTCCGCGTTCATACATCTACTATTGTTTCTGGCATAAATTTTCTATTAGTTATAATATAATCTATTACTGATTGTTAGCCTCTAGAGTTTTGCCAGGTATATTTGTATTTCATATCAAATTTGGAAAAAGTATTATTTATTTTTAAGATATTTAGAGCACAGATTTCAACATGTCGCCATTATCATTTCTCTCTTCTGTTAAATCTTTGTGTTATGTTTGTCAGTTCTTCGTTGCCTATTCTGGCATTGAGATCGCTCATTATCATTAGTTTGCCTGTATGGTTGCTGCATTATTAGAATTGCTGCGTAGAACATTATCTCCGAGTCATCAAAGGACTGCGAAATGGTAGAAGAACTGAAGGTCCACAAAGTTGACATATGTGCACTAAGTGAAACGAAGAGAAAAGGAAAAGGAAAAAAAAAAAAAACGGAAATCGATGATTATATATTCTTATATAATGGAGTACCACGAAACAAAAGAGCTCACTCGGGGGTAGGGCTACTAATACACAAAAAATTTAATGGATCTATGTTGTTTAAAGTAGAAAACGCACGTGATTTGGGGATTCTATTTGATTCTAAGCTAAGTTTCAGCGCTTGCATACACACAATAACAGTGGAACTGCCACAGATGTTGAGATTTATCTCGAGGAATTGTAAGTTATTTGGTGATACAGTTGTTTACATCCTCAGTGAGAAACAAATTGGAATATGCTTCCTTGATATGGTCACCATTAGCATTGAAGCCAGTTTTGACAGCCTTTAGAAACGCAGAGAATTTGATTCAATAACATATATGTTTAAAATCGTTAAATAAGTCAAGCTTGCCGTACCCAAAGGTCCTGGTAGATTAAGAAGCTATTTCTATCTGTATCGTTCACATTTGAATTTTAGTCTTTAATGTACACACGCATTTCGTTGGCAGAGGGCATTTATTTTGGTCTATGTCATTTTAAAAGAGAGGATTGTAGTTTTTTAGTCATTGAATTCTTTTTTGATTATTTAAACAAGGTAAATTTCTAATTTATTTTTATTACTGTTTCACCATAAAGTGTGTCGTAGCAAGTGATTCTTTAATGTGAGATAGTCAAATTTAATGTTTATTTTAGAGCTGCATGTTTGCAAGGAAAGAACCGAACAAATCACTTTACCATTTTTTTTTTCTCTTTATCACTTGGTTCACAACTTTATCTTATTTTTCACAATATTTTTAGCATTTCTTAATAATACTAATTCAAAAAAATGTTTATAGATAATCTTC
Source organism: Pachyrhynchus sulphureomaculatus (assembly GCA_019049505.1). Taxonomy (NCBI): domain Eukaryota; kingdom Metazoa; phylum Arthropoda; class Insecta; order Coleoptera; family Curculionidae; genus Pachyrhynchus; species Pachyrhynchus sulphureomaculatus. The sequence goes on from CM032456.1 coordinate 100,840,786, forward strand.
CACTACATCCGTGACAACGTGGACACGTTTCCAACGGAAATCCTCAAGCGCCTTACCATTCAATTGGATCCTAGTCAGCCGTGTGCAATACCTTTTTCGAGGGCCTTAAACCAAAACAATAAAAATAGTTCGGCGACTGACACGAATGTCGAATTCGATTATGATTGTGGTGATAGTTGTTCGGTTGTTATGAAAGACTTAGTCGAAACATTCCTTTATGTGATAATGAGTTTAACTGTGAGATTAAATAAGATAAGGTCAGTATAGGAAATTTAAATCTTTAACAGCAATAAAGTATCGTATAGTCGGTCAAGTAAGAACTATAATATATAGCCTATAACTTGTAGTCTGTAAAAGAAATTCCTCTTTTTTTGAGGTTATTGTTGGCACCCCTGCAATTGATGCTTTGTGGAAAGAGATTCATTTCTAACCTTATTTATGGTTAAATTGTACATTATCGTACACGAGTGCTGCATATGCTTGGAGCGGCTGCTAAGTATATGGGCAAATCAAGGCGATTCTTAGCAAGTAGGTAAAACGATACTCCCAGTTAAAATATGTTGACGATCTACCAGAACGTGGTTCGAGAGGAAAAGTGTCGGACAAGAACGAAAAAATGATTATCACTGGCCAACAAAATTGGACGAAACTCCAGACCCTGAGACCAGAATATATTTTCCCAAAGGTTTGTGGAGCGCTCAATCTAAATCTGACTCGGAATTGCTCCATCACATCAGGTTTTCGGGATATCCTAATCTAAAAATGCAAATAACACGGTTTTTCGCTATATTCGAGATTATATTACATCGCGAATTAATTTTTCGCCACAAAACTCGTTGCGGCATATGAAAGTAGTACTCTTCCCCATCAAAATGCATTTTGAATTTTTTCGATATCTTATTTCTTCTCGCAGAAATCAGCTTTCCAGTAGCAATATGGTTTATTTGTTATTATACATGGTGTACCATGTTAATGTACCAGGCTTCTTAATTTGTTTATGTGAACTTTTAGTAAAAAAAAGTTTCAGACAAAAGTTAAAGGGTTTTGAAGGGAGCAATAAAATGATATAATTGTGATGACCTTGGAAGATCTTTTTAAAGTGATTTCAAGGTCAACTTTAATTTTTTAAAGGGGAACCCATATTTTTTATGACAGCATCATGTTTCGCTAGCAAAAATGCACAACTTTTCGAAAAATTTTTCTCGAGTCATCCTTCAATACTTCATTGAAAAAGACATTACTCGCTTAATCTCCAAACAAGCATAAAGGCAAATGAACCTAACTTGATAAAGAATATTACATTGTCGAATCCTAAAAGAATCAAAATTTAACACAACAGAAAGGCAAACGTAATAAACTCTTAAACAAATTGGTATGGTTGTAACGATAACGCCAAACTAATTAATTTCGACGGATGATTTCTTCGAGAGAAAATAAAATATCTGAAAAATGCATTTTAAAGGCGAAACGTAGTACTTTCAGATGCCGCAACGAGTTTTATGGAGAAAAATTAATTCGCGGTAAAATATATTCCCGAAATATAGCGAAAAATCGATTGCTGAACGAAAAACACAGAGATAGGAAACCACTCGCGGTGGGCATAGGACAACATAAATCGAGACTGGAGCAATGTAATTGCACCGCACGAACCTGGTCAATTTTCACTAACCAATTGATTCGGCGCACCGTGAAACAACCTGTGAAAATCCATGATTGAGGATGTCTTTCCGAAAAAAATTTTGGGAGACTCTTCATCTTTATCTACAATTTGAACGCTGAAAAAATGCTCCAGATTTACAAGAAAGCATTAATACCGACTGCCAAACGATGGTTTGTCGATAAAAATGAGGAGTGGATTCTTCAAGAAAATAACTACCTCAAACATCTAAATAAAACATATAGCCAGTGGAAAGGGGAATCCAGTCATATATCAAGCAGAAGCTTCTTAGTAAAAAGGTGTACACAGTAAAGCAGCTGTCACGACAAATTCGGGCTATCTATAAATCTTTGTCTCAAGAATACGCGGAAAAATCTCGTCGAAAGTATGCCCGGAAGATGTTAGGCGATCATCGACGCTGGTGCAAAATGACCGAACTACTGAATCATTGGCATTTTAATGGAAATCCTTTACTGTCGACTGATGTAAAAAACTTTTAAATAAATACATTTTTAATAAACAATGCGCGATACGTTCTTACTTGACCAACTGTAGATTGCTGCTACTTTACCTGTTGACATTAATTTGTAATAATAAGTTACAAGTTTCGTAAGATATTTCAAGTATTTTAATCAAAACTGTATTACTATATATAGAGAGCAAGAAATAATAATATTTTCCTTGCGTTTTTTTTTTTAGTTTTGATTTAAGTTTATTGGATATTATAGTACCTGATATTAGGCCAGAAGAGAGCGAGGTTAAACATAGGTTGCCAGACTTGAAACTGTTAAGTTGTGGTTACGAGCATGCCGCGGTTATAAGAAATAACTGCGTTTATACCATGGGTGTTGCCACTTCTGGATGTTTAGGTAAAGAAACGACTAATATATTTATTGAATTTTATGTTTTCGTACATAGTTTATCGTCAATAAAATGTGCTGTTTCGGGCTACGGTATAAATTATGGGGCTACATATGTTATATATTGCTACTTTGGACTTTCCTTGCTAGACGTAGTCGTATTGTATTCGTGAAAAAAATTACACTGCGAGATTTGTGCTTTTCTTCACGTTTTAAGGTTTCTAGATCACGAAAAACATAGATCTGTCGACCTGTCAACACGGTAACTCTCGAACGAATTGAAATATCAGTTTCAGACTTGGTATATAGATAACATCTAACAAAGAGATGAAGCCTATATAAAAGGGTGGGGGTCAATAAATTTTAAGTGGTTTTAATAGTAACATGAAAGTTTTCCTGGTTTTTTGTTGAATAATAAACAAATTTTATGCATAAATATCTATAGTAGGGGTGCTCAAACTTGAACTGCTGGCGATCTACCTCAATATTGTTAGACTACGATCAATCGACTCTGAGAGGCTGCAAGTAAGTGTGATGCAGGATTGTCGTCTAGGTAGGGTATATCGTGGCATAGATATTGGTTTTCCGCACAATATGCATTTTTTAGTCAAGGTAAGTATAGGTCTGCTCTAAAATGTCAATGAAAAAAACTCATAATTATTCAAAATTGCGAGTTTATTGGTTCTTACAAAACAAGCGAGTTCTAGTGTCTAAACTTAACTAAAGAGTGACTTTGGATGTTGAAGCGTGGCATTGCATGTCCTCAGCATACTTTTCATAAGATGGTACGTAATTACCGAGTGCTAATCGCAAGCATGATGACATATGTTCGTCAGTTAGTCGATTGCGATATTTTGACTTAATTATCTTCATTTCAGAAAATGCAGACTCGCACAAGTAAGTTGACCCAAACATTACCGTCAGTTGAAGGGCGATTTGCCTTAGATTCGGATATTTATCTTCAGATATAAAACACCAGAATTTTATATCAGATGCTGTGGCTTTGAGATGTATATCTGATATAATCTGCACTAACTCATTTTGAACAGAACATGAGTCCATGTTAAACTGACTTGCTATTTCAGTAGCTAATTCCTCAATGTTTTTACACGAAAAAGGATAACTCATAAATGATGCGATATTTGCCAATTTACTGAAATCATAAAAAACGTATTTCGAATTGGCCCAAAATATTTGATAATTCTGCCTCATAAATATCATAATTCAACTGAGGAATCCTTGCTTTCAAAGACGGAAAATTTTCAGATGATCTATCATAAGTTGCAATTTACTTTTGAATGCGTTTATTGCGCTAATCATCTCAATAATAGTTTTTCCTTTACCTTGAAGCTCCAAATTAATGGTGTTTAAATGCATTGTGATGTCTGTCAAAAATGCCAAATCAGTCAGCCATTTTCCGTTTTTCAGCATCTGAGTGTCATCACCTCTTTCGTCCAGAAAAGCTGTTATTTCGGGCAATAATTCTTGAAACCTTTCTAGGAATTTTCCGCGACTCAACCACCTGACGCCCGTGTGAAGAACTAAATCAGTGTGTTCAGCTAACTCATTATCTTCCAACTGCAATTTAAAGAGCCGTCGTTGCAAGCTACGTGCACGGATAGAATTTACAATTTTTATTGCAATGCCCATAATCTTCTCCATGTTTAGAACTTTTGGACACAAAACTTGATGTATAATGCAATGGAAGGAGAAAAATGAAGGAAAATCATCATTAGCTCGACACAATGCCACAAAACCGTTTTCGTTTCCAGTCATTGCTGGTGCTCCATCGGTTGTAATGCACACTAGTTTATATATTGGTAGCTTGTAGTTTGTTACAAAATTGAAGAAAACGTCATATATATCTTCTCCACGGGTCTTTCCTTTCAGAGGAATCATTGTCAAAAACTCTTCCTTAGCCGACATGTCATTGAATACCATTCGAATAAAAATACACAGCTGGGCAGTGTCTGTCATATCGTTGGATTCGTCGAAATGTAAAGAAAAGTATGTACATTCCATGATATAATGTTTTAGTGTATCTGCCATGTCCTGACTCATGACTTCAACACGCCTTGTGACAGTCGGATGAGATAACTGAAGTTCCCTAATAGCAGACATAATCTCTGTTTTATTTTTAAAAATCTCCAAATAAAGTCTCACCCGCTTGAATAAATGTTTCCTTCACAACCAGTCCATCATCAAATGGTTTCTTGTGTTTCGCCAATATATGAGATATTTTAAATGACGCGATCGTTGCAGCTTTTAATTGTTTGGCTGGTCTTGTGAACATGGTTTGTTCTTTTTTCAAACAAGTTATCAAATCACGTACTTTTCGTTTTCTTAATTCACTCTGTGACGGAAAATCCTTTTCATAGGTTTTATGAACCGTTTTATGATCCCTCTCTAAGTTCCCACGCTTAGGTATTGCAACTGACGCACGGCAAATGAGACAAATGCACTTACCCTTTACCATACAAAAGAAAAATTCTTCCTCCCAATCGTTATTAAAATGATAAGTTTTACCTTTCTTCGCCGCACTCATTTTGGACTATTTATTAATAAACTTTGTATCGATGTATCGTCTTCAAGTTACAACTCAGACTGACTCCTATTCCTGCAGGCGCAACATTTATATCGGCGCGAACGAAGCCTCGAATGTTCCCGTCAAACACGCCGCCCGAAGTTTCTAGAAAAATCGGCGGGAATCAAAAACGCGGCTTTTCTTTGACAAGTACCGCGCGTTCCTTTGATAAAGCCGCCTTTTGCCGCTAGCAGGGAGTTATTACGATAAAAGAAAGTGATGAGGGGGTTATTCTGGCCTAATTGTGAATCGAATAAATTTTAGTAGTTTATTCATTACATTTTGTTTTAGTTACCTAAAACAAAATCTGTGAATAGTTCTATATCGGAATTTTTTTCTCGAGATCGACTCAAAAAGCACTCGCGATCGACTTGTCGATCGCGATCGACCGTTTGAGCACCCCTGATCTATAGTATAACATACAAGTGGTGAAAGGAGTAGGGGAGGAGATTAGAGGGGGTTGCTTCCTATATATCGTGTTATGTATCCTTTTTTGAAGTCTGGGAGTCCAAAAATTAGGTTATTTTTTCGTCACTTTCAATTTTAACTTAAGGAGGAAAATTGTTTTGAGCGATTTTCCAGGTTTTTTGGTTGATATAATTCAAAAATTTTATAAAGGTTGCTTCATATATATCGTGCTACATGTTTTTTCAGAGTTTTTGGACTGTAGGAATATGAAAATTAGGTTATTTTTTCAGTACTATCAATTTTAACAGAGGAAGGGGGTGAAAGAGATGAGAGAATCTTTTATAGTTTCAGTAGTATTATGAGAGTTTTTCCAGGTTTTTGGATCGGAGAATGAAAAAATTTTAAGCATAATCATTTATAAAAAAATATATAAGGTCACAAAGAGTGGAGAAGGGAGGTAGAGGAGTGACTTCGTATTTGCCTTGGTATAGGTCTTTTTCGGAATTTTTGCAGTGAAGGAATCGAAACTACTTTTTTTTTGTTATTTTTGTTTTTTATATGGGAAGAGGGTGGAAGATGTGGTGATCATTTGGTGTAGTTCGTTGATTCTTAGGTATCGTCCAGTGGATGTAAAGCATCTTAATATGCAGTTTTGTGTGCGTTTTAGTCGTTCCGGTTATGTGTCGGATATGCTGCACCGTATTGGTGCCGCATACGTTAGTACTGATCTTATTATTTGTTTGTAGATCATCCATTTATTTCTTGGATCCATATGTGAGTTAAATGCTATAAGCGCATATAAATTTTGCGTTGCTAGGAAAGCCTTTTGTAGTATGTGGCTTACGTGCAAGTGAAATCTTATTCTTGAATCAGTAATGACACCCAGATACTTTAGCTTGTTTCTAAATGATATCTAAGTGTCACGTATTTTAATGGGTATGTTTATTTTGTGGTTGGTGAATTTTCTGGTGAAAATTATTCCTTCGCATTTAGGTTGGTTTAGCTTGATCTTCCAAAATTTTAGCTATGGGAGTAGTTTAGTTAAAATGGTTATATATTTTTAACTTCCAACATCATAATATATATTATTATATATTTTCTTGCCACACGTCAAAAGAGGTTTATGTGTATTTACACATCCAGAGGTTTTTCTTAGCATACCTGACAATTTTTTTGTATATCGTAGACATTTGAATTTTACTATTTAACGTCCGCACATATTTGGTTGGCAGAGAGCATATATTTTGTTCGATATCATTTTAAAAAAGGGGATTGTAGTTTTTTAACCATTAAATACTTTTTTGATTATGTTGGGAATGTGGAATCTTTGACACAATGACACTACTCAGTATATATCACCACTACATCAAACACTTTATTTTTGCGCTCGACACGCGTTTCACTGCATCAGGAGCGATGATTGACTAAAGGTAAACTCCAAATCTGCCCTATTTACACTTAGTCTAACACCTAAACTACATAGGCGGAACTAATGGCATAGACGAGGCCATCAGTTCCAGTCAAGTAACGAGTGGAGGGGACTATAAGGAATAGGCCCTCTGTCTTTATTTAAACTACTTTTACATTTTATAATTTTTAGTTTATCGTTTGTTCACTTTTCCTCTGAATAGAGTAAACTACAATAATGGAAGGAATTGTTTTAGAAATATAACTAGAGTTAATGGTTATGACGATGACTTAGTAAACAAGTTAATAAATAGACATAAGTTCAGGTTAAATATAATAATTCCACCTCTTTACACGCGAAGAAAATAAGACCAAGTATGTCTTCATACCATATAATCCGAAATATAGCAGGTGACTCAATAAGGTATTTAATAAGGTAGGCCTCACCTTAGCCTATCAGTCATCAGATAATCTTAGGAAATCCGAAAGATAAGATTCCTAATTGGGAGAAAAGTGGAATTTATGAAATTAGTTGAAATAATTGCAAGAAAAAGTATATTGGGCAAACTAAAAGGTAAATTAAAACACGATTTAAAGAATATTTAGCACATTTCAAATACAGTAGAACAGAAAAGTCTAGCATTGCCGAACATGCCCTTGAAGCTGATCATTCTGTAACATTAGATAATCTAAGATGTATCTGATAGAAGATTGTTGAACGCATACGAAAGTATGGAAATTATAAAACATAAAAGTAGTTTAAATAAAGACAGAGGGCCTATTCCTTATAGTTCCCTCTATTAGTTACTTGACCGGAACTGATGGCCTCGCCTATGCCATTAGTTCCGCCTGAGTAATACAAGTGTTAGGCTAAGCATAAATAGGGTAGATTTGTAGTTTAACTTTAGTCAATCATCGCTTTTTAGCGGGCTTAGCGAAACGCGCGTCGAGTGCAAAAATAAAGTGTTTGGTGTAGTGGTGATATATACTGAGTAGTGACTTTTTTGATTATATAAACAAGATAAATTTCTATTTTTTTTTCCTCATTAATATTTCACCATAAAGTGGACTATATTAAGTTATTCTTTATTCAAATTTTATGTTTATTTAAGAATTGTATGTTTGCAAGAAAAGTACTGGGTAAATTATTTTGCCAATTTTTTTTGCGTTTAGCTAGAGTTTTACATCCGGGTAAATTATGCTTCTGTATTTGTATTTCACTTTTACTTGTAATTACGGAAAGTATTTTAAAAAAAAATGGTCAAGTGCAAGTTGGACTTGCGCAGTTAATATTCCGTACCGTGATTACCTTGAGAATATATTTTTTTAAGACTTCACAAAACACACTGCAAATGAGTTTTAAACAAAGTTTGTTTGCGATATTTGTTGAATACTGATGACCTTGAATTGTTTTTTATATACCAAATAAATTATTAAAGGTAATGCACTCGTGATAATTTTCGTTCAATCTACACCATGTGGAGAATTTTTTTTTCAAATTTTTTTGATCAGTACTTTTCGAAGTAAGGGGGAAACAGCGATTTCTTACAATTTTTTAGAAGTAATACGAAGAAGAGTGTGCGCAAGTATTACATCATATATATATATATATATATATATATATATATATATATATATATATATATATATATATATATTTTTGAACTCGTGTTTTTACAGGCTTTCATTTGACGCCCCACTCAATGACCTAGTAATTTTTTTTTTCACTTACGATTTCATCCCCCAGAACTAACACCTTATAAGCCAAGCGCTACGGGAAAAAAAGTGGCGTTGGCAGTAGCAACTTGCCTCTTTGACAGGTTGATCTGGCACAGAAACTGTTCGCCTTCCAGATATTTTGGGCCGTCGCTACTGGCCCATTATCCAATAAGGCCCAATTCGAATATACTATTTTTAGCGTTAACTCAAGAAAAAGGGTCCCTCGGGCCCCCGGACCAAGATCGACTTCTACAAAGCGCAAGTCCTACTGAACTGGCTAATGATACTGTACCACGCCTACAGTGCCACCGTTCACGCCAAAAATGGTATATTCGAATTGGGCGTTATTCGATAATGGGCCAGTAGCGACGGCCCAAAATTTTTCCGGTGCTCTTGGTCCATTAAGTCAAAATTTAATTTTCAAAATTATACGTCTCTAATGGGGCCATCCTTTCTATATGAAATAGTCTCGGAGAAAATTCGGTGTGACAGACGGACAGACACCGAAGTGATCCGTACGGAACACTAAAAAGAGCAAAGAGATGTATTATTGTATCCTTACAGCTTTTAATTTATGTTATAAAATAATATGATTTGATAACGATTGTGTTAATTTGTACTATACTCCTAGATAAGGTTGAAACGTTGTCAAAAAAAAACGGTAAATGATATTAATTCATAGTTGGAATAGTTGAATTAAAGCATTGAGCGTGAACCGAAACTAATTTAATTATTTTATTTTAAGCTCATGTTAGAAAGCAATTTGTACAAAAACATCTTTAAATAAAATAGTCTTATATTTGTTAACATTTTTAGGAACTGGTCCTATGTTAACCAACACAAGTGGTCCTAGATTGATAAATACTCTTCATGATTTAAAAGTAACACCGTTATCTGTGAGTTGTGGTAAAAAGCATACTTTATGTGCAACAGATTGTGGGGTAAGTAGTTTATTATAAAATGTCCTCAAAAATTTAAAATCGTGATTTTGTAACCCTTTGTAGACTTAGCTGACAAAATGTTGTCACTGCTTTACAAGTATCGGAGCTTCAAGACAATGGAAAACCTAAGAATGCCGTTTATCACTCACCTAACTTATTTCACTCTGTGAAGAGCTCGTCAGCTAGTTATAGGCCAAATGATAATGACTGCTGTTGTCGCCGGTTTAGCATCTTTACAGCTTGGTTGCTCACTTTTGTGACAAAACCTTCCAAGTTCGGAATAGGTGTATCTATGCCCACATATTTAAATTTCTTTTCTTTTTGTATAATTTTTGTCATTATTGTTATATATTATTATTTTCACCTATAACCAGCGTTTCATAAGACAAAAATGTCATGAACAAGTTTGGTGATTGGTCAACGACCCTTTCCAGTTGTCCGTTGTCTTGGACCTCACGTACTTCTAAAGTAACAAGCAAAACTTTAACAATTAAATTTGTTGTCTCCCTGAAAAAGTTTTTTTTCTTTAAATTTCTATGACTTTTTTAGGTTTTTGCATGGGGTTCCAATAGTCATGGTCAATTGGGGTTAGGTCCAAATTTGCAAGAAACACCATATCCGCAATTGATAACATCGATAGCACATTTAAAAATAATAGATATTTCTTCAGGTAAAAAAAACTTTTAATAAACAGGTATCCAATATTAATGGAAGCATGTTGTCTAAAAACGGCATATGTACAGGAAAAATTAAGCTGATGACATCACTGAATAGTTGTGTTTCTACAGAAAATACAACACCTATTTTCCAGTCCAGACGCGGCTACCCATTAATAATGTGCTGTCGGTCATTTCGTCGGGGTGAATCGCGATGCACTCAATACGACTTTGAATCTGCGTCCTACGTAAGAATGCAATACAGGAATGAAATACACCTTCATCGGCCAGAGCCAAGCCAAAGCTCGCCCACGAATATTGGTAACAATTCTTACTGGTTACAGCAGTGTGAGCTAAAAAGTTTACTAATGTCTGTTTATTATGTCGCCCCGTGTACTTAAATCATCACATATCATCATTCCAACTTTCTTACTCCTTTTCAACACGTTTGGCCGTCACGACAAGGAAATGGCTAAAAACCCCAAATCAAAAATGAATATGTCGAATTTTCAAAACGTAGTACCCCAGGGGAGTAGAAGAAACTCAGAAGCTCACACTGTTCATGCAGTCAGTCCCATGGATTCTGGAGGGGGCAAAAATTCGAAAATAAAACGGAGTCTTACACCCGCAGCACATAGACAACCCAAAAGAATAGAATGGTATATAGTAACTTTTGACACAAGAACTTTAGGATCCAATGAAAAAAATGATTGAATTGGAAGGAGAACTGAAAAATATAAAATGGACACTGTTGGGCTTAACGGAAGTAAGAAGAACAGGAGAGTCTTGTATCACCCTAAAAAGTGGCCATAACTTTTTCTATAAAGGCAATAAGAGTAAGAAAATTGGAGGAGTCTGTCTACTTATGCATAAGAAAAAAAACAGAATGTTGTTCAGTTCAAAGCCATATCGGAAAGAGTGATTTCAGTGGACATACAGATGAACCAAAGATGCAAATGTAAGATCATCAGGTATATGCACCGACATTAGACAGTGAGGAAGAAGAAATTGACCAATTATACGAAGATATAAACAAAACATTGCTACACCAGAAAAACAAGATATATTATAATAATCGCCATGCCAAAATAGGGAAACCAATGAATACAACTGAGAAGAGTGTCGGGAGGTTTGGTTTGGGTACGAGGAATAGCAGAGGAGAAATGTTATCAAATTTTGTAAACGAAAATAATTTTTACGCTATGAACACGTTCTTCTAAAAACCAGAATATAGACGATGGATATGGCAAAGCCCAGATGGCATAACAAGGAACGAAATTGATTATGTGTTATCAAATGGCAAGAATATTGTAATTGACACGACAATCCTGAATACGATAAGCATTAGCAGTGACCATCGGATGCTCAGAGCAAAAATAAGAATAAATCTGAAGCAGGAGAGACGTAGATTGATAACGTATATAAAGATAAAGACACCAACAAAGATAATAAAGCAAAACACAGACGAATATCGACAGCACTGGAAAATCATATAAACCTCATAAACTACCAAACAGAACTTGATGAACTAAACGCACAAATAACCTACAGCCTTCTCATGACTACAAAACAAATAGCAAAATTGAAAAAAGAAAAAACATAAAAATTAAGTTAAGAGACACAAAATCTCATGAAATAGAGACGACTATTAAGAAATGATCCTACAAATTGCAGATTAGAATTGTAGAAATAGACAAAAAAATAAATACAAAAGGATCAGAGAAGACCTTAAATAGTACAGAAACTCGAAAATAGAAGAAACTTTGAAAGAGGAAAAAAGTGTGGAACACCTAAACAAAAAAATGAATGAAGGGGGACATCAAATAATAAAACTTATAAATATCGATAAGCAAGAGATTGCACAAATCAAATAGATAAAGGAAGCTACAGAGAAATATTATCAAACACTACATGTAGGTAACAACGGATGAAATAATGAATACTATAGAAATGTTAAAGTATGGAGGGGCATCGATAATACAATCTCTTCAAGCTCTATTTAACAAGTGCCTCATAGAAAGTAAAATACCAACACCTTAAATAAACGCCTTGATTATGCTTATATTTAAAAAGGGGAACAAATTTAAATTGGAGAATTACAGACCCATCAGACTGTTATCGGTTTTATACAAAATCCTCACTAGATTCATAGCATATAGATTAACGAACAAATTAGACAGTTATCAACCACGTGATCAAGCGGGATTTAGCCGGGGATACAGCACTTTAGACCATCTTCAAACAATTAGACTACTAGTGGAAAGGGCTAATAAATATAAGGTCACCTTGTGGATGGCAATGGTTGACTACGAAAAAGTATTTATTTCGGTAGAGATATGGGTAGTCCTTAATGCCTTAAGTAACAGCAGAGTCCGATGGAAGGTACACAACTCTTCTCGAATACATATATAAAAATGCCATATCACATATAATGCTTGAAGAAAAAACAAATAAAATTAAAATTAAAAAAGCAATTAGACAAGACGACTCGATATCTCTAAAGCTGTTCACTTTGACTCTATAAGACATGTTCAAATCGTTAAAGTGGGTGAATAAAGGAATACTAATGGACGGTGAATGATTAAATCACTCAAGATTCGCAATTGATATCACACTGATCGCAAACACAAAAGAAGAATTACAAGAAATGCTGATGAAATTAAATAACAAGTCTCGAAAAATAGTTCTAAAAATAAACTTCACCAAAACCAAATATTTGAACAACGAAAGTGAAGATAATAGCCAGGAACTATTAATAGAAGGTGAAAGAATAGAAAAGGTACAAACATTCATATATTTAGGACAAAAAATCGAAAAATCAAAAAAATTATTTTAAGGCCGACTTGGATAGAAGAGTCTCGTTAGCTTGATCTGCGTTCGGAAGGTTACAATCTACATTCAAATTGGACATTCCAAATACAATAAAAGCCAGAGTATCGATCAATATATACTGCCGGTATGAACATATGGCACTGAAACGTGGGGTTTAAATAAAAGTATAATAAATAAACTCCAGGTAATCCAAAGAGCAATAGAGAGGAGAATGCTAAATATTGGACGCCAAGATCGTATTCCTAACATCGAGATGCAAAGAAGATCAAAAGTGAGAGATAAATATGTATATTAAGGTAGAATTGGGCGGAGAATATCGCAAAGCGGAGTAATAACAGATGGACACGCCATATAGTTGAATGGAGGCGTAGAGAACACAAAAGATGCAGAGGTAGACCACCGACAAGATGGACGGACGACATAAAAACATTAGCAGGACACGATTGGATGCAAAAGGCAAACAACAAAGCTCATTGAAGAAAAATTGGGGAGGCTTACATCCGACTGTGGATGGAATAAGCTAATGATGATGATATACTTAAATAAATTAGCATGCTGGTCTATCAGGGATGGATCCCGTCGTCCTACACACAGAAAGTCAGAACTGTCCTGCGTAACTAGAGCTGTCCCTTCAATGAAATTAAGTTTTTTCCGATTTTCTCAAAATTAACCTTTTAGGGGTTACATATACCTGGGCACTGCAAAAAGTATGTATATTTAAAAAAAAATTGTAAAGGTTATTAAGTGAATAATACAAAAGAATGGCGATTATGTATTTTCATTGTATTTTAAATTATAAAAACATTTTCTTTTAAAATGTGTTTTAAATGTTAACGTTATTTTTCTCGGGTTAAATTGACCCCTGATGAAAACTATGGCGCCTTCTTGTCTGCAGGATAACTTCATAAAAAATAATCCAATTGGCAAAAATAAAAATTAATCTTGTAAAATGTCGTAATTAAAAATCGTCGAATGGCCTTTTTTCAAAAATAAAAATTTACTCTGTTTCAAACTCTAGTATTCAATTTTCGACCAAAAAAATTATGTTTAATTATTTATAAAAAATTGTCTATTAAAAAAATTAAAAAACCTCTGTACATTTTGTAGAAAAAGTAATTATTAAGATTTTAAAAAAAAAGTTAAAAAGTATTAAATATTGTCCGAATAATATTGCAGACAGTGCATGGAGACAGATAGCCGTCTCAATCCGACGCCAGGTCACATTTAATGCTATAACTTTGTAATGAAATGGAATTTTCTTAGAATAATTGTTAGAAGTATAGAGATTAAAAATCCGCAAAAAAAATCGAATTTTATTTTAGGACAATACCATAGTGTTGCTCTTACTCATACAGGGAAGGTGTATACATGGGGTTGGGGTATACATGGACAGCTGGGTCATGGTAACAGTGATAATGAGTATTATCCGAAATTGGTAAAGTTTGACTATCCTATAAGACAAGTAGCAGCAGGTAAGTCAGAAAATTTTTCCTGTTTCCAAACAACACAGTCGGGTCTTTATTTTTACTTTCCTTGATAAAAGGAAGTATTGTATTCGTGAAAAAATTAATTTCCAAGATTTTTGCATTTTATTACGTTCCAGGGTCCCTAGATCACGAAAAAGATTGTTTTCCATTTCCTTGGATATGTCTGTCTGTTGAAACTATAACTCTCGTACGAAATGAGATATCAATTTCAAATTTGATTCGAATATAATTCTAGAAGTTCAAAAGAAATCTAAACTCTTTAAGCGGTATCGTTTCAGAGGAAGAGGGTGTGGATGGTTAGATTTTGTATAGTATTAATAGTATTATAATTACAAATTCCTGGTTATTGCTTAAAATAATAAATAATTAATCAATTTTAAATGTAATTATGTATAGTCAAACACAAGCTGCTTAAGGAGAAAGTTAGGATTTAGAGAGGTTTCTTAGAATATATCA
Organism: Pachyrhynchus sulphureomaculatus; assembly: GCA_019049505.1. Taxonomy (NCBI): domain Eukaryota; kingdom Metazoa; phylum Arthropoda; class Insecta; order Coleoptera; family Curculionidae; genus Pachyrhynchus; species Pachyrhynchus sulphureomaculatus. The sequence continues at coordinate 100,855,793 of CM032456.1, forward strand.
TGTTCTACGCCCTCTTCAAGGTTTTTGGAGTCAAGAAATTTCAAATTTATAATCTTTTTTCAATAATTCCAAATAATATGTACAGTCGGTCGGCGTGTTGCGCATTGTTCATTAAAAAATGTATCTATTTAAAAGTTTTTACATCATTTGACAGTAAAGGATTGTCATTAAAATGCTAATGATTTAGTAATTCGTCGAGTCCCCATCAGCGTCGATGATCGCCTGGCTTCTTCGGGGGCATACTTTAGACGAGATTTTCCGCGTATTCTTGGGACAGTGATTTCCAAATTACTCCCGACTTTGGCATGACAGCTGCTTCACCGTGTACACCTTTTTACTACGAACACTCTGCTTAATGTACGACCACACGTTCTCGATTGCATTTGCATCGGGTGACTGGGATGACTCTGTCTGATATCTTTCCACTGGCTCCACGTTTTACTCAGATGTAACTGTTGACAAAGCCACTCCTCATTTTTATCGATAAACCACTGTTTGACAGTCGGTACTAATCATCATTAGCTTATACTGTCCATTGCTGGACGAAAGCCTTCCTCAAGTCTTGCCACCTTTTTCTGTTCTGGGCCCCATTTCCAGCTACTCTCTTCAAATCATCAGTCCACCGACTTGGTGGTCTACCTCTACTTCTATAGGCTTTGGATCTTGGTCGCCACTCTATAATTTTTTTTGCTCATCATCCATCCTTAAACCTAACACATCCAGCCCAGTTCCAGAATTTGACTGCGTCTTGTACCCCCCGTTCTTTTCCGGATAATGTGATTTGGGATATGATCTCTATTAGTAACGCCTAACATTGACCTCTCCATTTTTCTTTACATCACACATATTTTATTGATAGTTTTCTTCGTCAATGTGAGAGTATTGGCTCCGTACGTAACAACAGGTAGTACGTATCTGTCAAAAATTTTTCTTTTTAAACACATCGGAAGATTAGATTTAAGTATGTAGCCCAGTTTGCCATATGCCATCTAGGACAGACCTATTCTCCGCTAAATTTCATGTGTTTGCTTGTCTCGTCCTATGTTGACTTCATATCCTAGGTATTTATGTCAGTGTACTTGCTCGATCTCCACGTTATTCAGTTTTATAGTGTCGTTTAATACAAGATTTGTCTCTTGGACAGATTAATTTTTAAACCAACCTTTCGTGCAGCTTCTTGAAGTATGTGCAGCATAGTTCGTGCTTCTTGCACGTTGTCTCTTATTAAGACAATGTCGTCGGCAAAACAAAGGTGATTTAACTTTTCACCGTCATCGTTAAGCCCGATTTTTTCCCAGTTTGTTGATTGTAGCATACTTTCTAGAAATGTTACGAAAAATTTAGAAGGGAGCTTATCACCCTGGCGCATTCCTCTTTCGATTTGAAATTTGCTGGTGGATTGGTTAGTTTGTGTTTTGACATTAGCGGTGGAATTTTCATATATGTGTTAAATTTTACTGAAGTATCGATGATCAATACGACATTTAGAGAGCGCTTCCAAGAGTCTCTGAGGTTTACAGAATCAAAAGCCTTTTCGAAGTCCATGAATCTGAGCATCAGAGGCTTATTATATTCTATACATTTTTCGATGAGGACTTTAACTGTAAGCAGATGGTCGTTTGTTCCATACCGTGTGCGGAAACCTGCCTGCTCTTTTGAAAGAAAAAACTCAAATTTATTTGTTAGACGTTTGGCAAGTATTTTACTGAATAATTTGTATATATTACTCAGGAGGCTAATGGGTCGATAGTTTGTAAGGTCTGAAGTATCTCCTTTTTTATGCATGATGACAATAGTTGCATTATTCCATTGCGATGGTGTTATTCCTTCCAGGAGGCATTTATTAAATAACATTTTCAGAGCTTTGATAATTTGTTGTCCTCCTTGTTTAATTGCCTCTATTACAATATTGTCTTCACTTTGGGCTTTGTTATTTTTTTCATGTACTTCATGGCTGATGTGATTTCTTCTGTGATCTCTGTGATCTCTTCCAACCCCTGATTTAGGACTTTTAGTATGTTGATTTCTGTTCTTTTATCGTATAAAGTATATAATTGTTGATAAAATAATGTCATGGTCTTTAAAATATCTCTTTTGTCTGTTATTATGTTACCATGCATGTCTTTAATCTTGCAGAAATCCTTCGTTCCTATTGTGTTTTTTTTTTCTTAAAACTTTTAAGCTCTTGTTTTGTTCTACAACGTTTTCCTCTGCATTTTTTTGTCTTTTGTTTTTTCTAATTTCCTTAGATATCTCCTTATTTATAGTCCTGTATTCGTCTGTAGTCTTATTTCAGGCCTTTGCCTCATTAACTGTTTTAGTCTTCGATTAAAATTTTCTGTTCTCGTTGTTTTGGGCAAGTTTTTTCAATGGCATTTTCGATACTATTTTTGATGTTTTCAAATATGTTATCCACTCCGTTATTTTCGTTGTGTTCTAAGAACTTTGCTATCTCTTTTCTTTAAGAATTTACGTCTTCCGGGGTTGTCAAATATGTTATCAACTGCTGTATTTTCGTTGTGTTCTAAAGAGTTTGCTGTCCCCTTTCTATAAGAATTTACGGGGTTGTCTATTTGCCCTTTTAATGTTTATAACTACTTTTGCTCTTACGGTGGTTACTTCCAACTGAACATTTTTTGTTCTACCATCTAGGCTAGGCCATGTTCATTTTCCATTTTTGTTCTTTTTAAAGAAGGTGTCAGTTACACAAAAACTATTTTGATGTAGAATTCTATTAGTATCCTCCCTCTTTCGTTTCAATCTCCTAGCCCATGATGACCTATTGCAGTTTCATCTTCGTCCTCTTTACTCTCATTTTTGACATTGTCGGTACTAATGCCTTCTTGTAAATCTGGAGTATTATTTCATCGTTAAAATTGTAGATTAAGAAGAAGTGTCTCCCAAAACTTTTTTCTGAAAGACATCCCGACACGTGAATTTTCACTGGGTGTTTCACAGTGCGCGAGTCGTTTCTCTATGTTTTTCGCTTAGTAGTGGTTTTTTTTATCGTACTCCGCCACTTCAAATCGTTAATCCGAATGTGCGAATCATTTCATAAGCTATATCCAAAGCTTTCTAGCCCCTGGCGCAAATTTATTTGAGGATTTTGAACAAGCATGTCGTCCTTGTCCAACATTTTTCCTCTCGAACCACGTTCTGGTAGATCATCAACATGTTTTAACTGAAAGTATAGTTCCACCCACTTGATAACGAATGCCCTCGATTTGTCCAGATACATAGCAGCCGGTTTGGACATAATTTTCGGACCTTTTGGATGATTACAGAGGAACACAGCCACGAAGCGCGAAACGTACGAAGCAGTCATAACAATAAATAAGTTTAGAAATGAGTCCCATTCCAAAAAGCATGCTTTGCAAGATTGCCAACACTAACTTTAAAAAAAATGAATTTTTTTTACCGACTACAAGTTATAGTTCTTACTTGACCGACTGTAGATGTAAATATCAGGTTTTAGTTATAAATATTTCTGAAGCCCAGTCATGTAATATTGTTATTCTTTAGTATGAGAAAGTCAGGTTCAGTATTTATATTAAAATTGCCCGTTTGCAATGATAGTACTGGGTAAATCTCTTCATAGATTTTTTTTTATAGGTCATGCACACAGTCTCATCCTAACCTGTGATGGTAAGGTATACGGTTTCGGTTCAAATGTATTCGCCCAATTAGAAAATTGTCACATTGAGTCCAAAAAGAGCACGATACCCACATGGATAGTTATTATGCCCGACATGTACGTTCCAGTTGACAAAATAACGACGTCGTATTTTCACAACGTGAGTCTTCGTCAGCTTATTCATTAATGATTAATAACTCATAAGTTGTGTTAAGAACAACTGTAAAGTCAATTAACAGTTAATAAATTTGTTTTTTTTTAATATACTTTTTAGATGGCCGTAACCACTGACCAAAAGGTTTACATGTGGGGTGCCAGTCCTGAGGAAGTCAGATGTTTTCAACAGAGATCGAATCAAAAACAGAATATTGAAGGGGGAATGAATATACAAAGTGAATCTTGGAAATCGAGCGTCCTCATGTATCAGTCTCAAACGAGAAGACCTATTAAGCAGGTTGCTGTAGGCGAGTATACTATATTTAAATATACAGGGTGTTTGGTATAATAAAACTGGGAAATATTAGTATCAAAGAAATTAAATAAAAACAGCGTGAAAATGACGCTCCTCTAAAAGTCCTCTTCAAAGGCTCCCCTAAAAATATTTGCCCATACAGGAGATAGTGGCTGCAGCATCAGATTTTGCTCACAACGTAAAATATGTAGACGACCCTAATCCCAGAAACCACGATTTCTCATCTTAGCTTAAGTAGTTGGTGAGAGTAATATAATTTGATTGGAATTTGAAATGTTACTAAATTCATAATTTCTATTTGCGAGAAGAGTTCTAGGTTGACAACCTGTACAGGAAAATTTTAATATACAGATTAATGAAATAAGAATGTTCTGATTTGTAATGTTGACTGGCAGAAGATAGAGATGTAACCGGTGCCCAGTCTAGCTGGCCAAAACCGGCTACCCGGTTGATTTGGCCAGATACTTTACTACTCAGCCGGGTACTCTGCTAAATTTTTTCAGCAAAATAAAACCCAATTAAAAGTAACCGTTATTTGAAAATATACATAAGAGAAACATTTTAAACATAATAACATCAAACCTAAAATATTTATATTAGTACAAAACCTGCACATAGGATATTTCAATACAGGGTGTCCCAGTATTCCGTGAACATAGAGTTACTGTGGATTTCTGAGATGAAAATATGACCATTTAACCCAACTTACCTTAGTCTAAAAATTCGTAATTTTTGAGATACAGGGTGTCAAAGTTATACTTTTATTTTAGTTTTTTTTTAAGTAGCTTTCTTAATAATTGTACTATTTCTACAGTGTGTAGTCGGTGCTAATTAGTTTTCTGAGATGGGAAATCGAAATCAGCTCACAGTTTTGTTGTAAATTGTAGGGGTCATCACTTGTTGCACTATGTATACTTTTAAATTGTCATAACTTTTTCATAACACTCTGTATGATATTTTTAATTAAATATTCGTATTTTCTGCCTTCTCCTGTCTAAAAAAGCTTTCGTGGTAAATGTTGCTCCGAGCAACATGTGCGATAATGGGATGTTTGTTTCCATTTTTTAATTCCATCCACACTTCATCCACGCTTAGGACAGGTCCAAAAGAATAGTCTTTGAAATTTGGAGCATACTTAAAGGCAAACAGGCTGACAACAATAACAAATTTATAGATCAACGGGCCAACAACAGTAAGAATGTAAAAACCAATTGGCTAAGGACATAAAAGATTACCCACAAATTGATAAATTTATAATCGATAAATATATATAAATTCACTATCTCAGAAACTGTTGCTCGGAGCAACATTTACCAAGAGAGCTTTTTTAGACAGCAGCTCAGATATTGGTCGAGTAATTTGTTTACAGTGAGCGTTTAGAAAAAACAATTTTGTGAACAAATGGAAATTTCACGTGAAGGTTTTCGTTGGATGATTTTTACGATTTTAGTAAAAGCTTAACTCAACAACAATGCCTCGAATCGCTTCGTTTAACTTTTGGTAATGAATCACCATCAGAAAAGACTGTTTACAATTGGTTTGCAGAATTTCGTCTTGGTCGTGATGAATTTCATCAAGGTCGACCAAAATCGGTTGTTGTTCCAAAAAACATCGATGCTGTGCGCAACAAGATTGAAGCGGATCGGCATGTCACTTACTTCATGTAGAGGCATCCTTAAGCATATCGAAGACTGCAGTACATTCGATTTTGCATGAACATTTTGCTGTAAAAAGGATTCCGCATAATTTGACCGAAATTCAAAAACAGCCTCGAGTGAATTGGTGTAAGGAAATGCAAAATCCGTATACAACATTGTAACAGGTGTTTCGATTAATAATGTCGATTTTGCTAAGAGATGGCGTTACTAAGACACTTGTTGGTAGTAACATCTATAACGTTTTGGAAGCTAAACATACGCCATCAAAAGCCAGTTCGTTATTAATTGTCATTGTACGAAAAACATAGTTCTTCATAGCTTTAAATATGTCGTGTTTCGTACCAGAAAAAGGTGTTTTGCGGGGAAGTTTAATAACCTTCTTTCATTTGAAGAAAACGGCTGCTGAAAGTTATCGATTGTTGGTTGAAGCTTATGGTGAACATACTCCAACCCAAAAAACTTGGGTGGACCCAGGCCGGCCTTCAACGTCACAACCAGTGCGCAATATACAGGGAAAGAAAGCTTTGTTGTGTATTTGGTGGAATAGTAGAGGAGCTGTATATTACGAACTGCTGAAACCTGTGAAACGATTTCTGGCGATCGATACCGACAACAACTGATAAAGTTGAATCGAGCATTGAAGAAAAAACGATCAGAATACGCCCAAAGACACGATAAAGTCATTTTTTAACATGACAATTCTCGGCCCCATGTTGCAAAATTTGTTAAAAACTATTTGGAAAACATCAAATGGAACGTTCTACCCCACCCGCCGTATTCCCCGGGCTTAGCCCCTTCAGACTATCACTTATTTCTATCGACGCAGCACGGACTTTCAGAACAACACTTACATTCTTACGAAGAAGAGAAAATTTGGCTTGATGAATAGTTGGCCTCAAAAGATGAAAAGTTCTTCTGGTGCGGAATCCATTCTTTGACAGAAAGATTGGAAAAAGACATAGCTAACGATGGCCAATACTTTGATTATTAAGGTAATTCATTTTGTGATGGAAATAAATGCTTAAGTGTGGCGAGAAAATCGACATTATTAACCGAAATACCTATTAATAGGAGAGGAAACTTGGATATATTCATACGAACCGGAAACTAAGCAACAATCAATTTGTTTGGGTTTTCTAAGATGAACTGAATTCAACAAAAGTAGTTCGTTCGCCAAGCACTTTCAAGAAAATGATCGCTTTTTTTTTGGTTATACTGGACGTGTTGCAACCATTGGTTTAGAGGATCGTATAACAGTTAATGTTAAATGGTATACAATATCTTTACCAGAAGTCATCGATAAAATCAGGTAAAACAACCGAAAGCGTCGCATCATTGTTCATCATGACAGTGCCAGCTCTCACACACCACGTCAAGGAATTGATTATTTGACGGAGAAAAACATCGAATTAATGTTTCATCGCCCGCATTCACCTGATTTATCGCCTAACGACTTCTTTTTGTTTCCAAATGTAAAAAAAATGCATAAACGATATTCATCACCTCAAGAAGCTGTTGAACCCTTCCAAAACCATGTTTTTGAGGTACCAACTTCAGAGTGGAAAAAACGTTTCGCGAACTGATTCGAATGCATGCAGAAGTATATAAATCTTGAAGGCGAATATTTTGAGAAACAATAAAACGATTTGTATCATTTTTTTTCTTTCATTATTTTTGCAAAAATACCATTTTCAGACGACAGTCTGTTCCTTTTTTTCTTCATGTATATATTTCCAATCTCAGAAAATAGCCTTTCACCAAATATTGAAGAAACTTGAGCAAGTTTTCCCAAAATCCTGGGAAAAATCCTGAAATTAATCTGCCACTAAGCGGACTTGGTTTATTATCTATTGATGACAAACTTTAATAAGAACTAAGTTCTGTTTCTCCCTTTTTTATTCAGTCGGAGATCTTTTTAGTTTCATCTGTGATTTGACCAATATTAGAGTATACCGATACGTCTTCATCGGGTTCAATATTTAGTTTTAACGGTATTGCTTGTTTGAAAATGTCTTCTTTAACCTGCTCTTTGTTAGTGAAATATGCATCTTTAAATCTTGGATTCAGAAACGTGGCATTTATATAATTTTTATTGGTTTCAATATTTGCGAATCTCTGACTCAAATCTTCAAGTAAATTATTATATATATATATATATATATATATATATATATATATATATATATATATATATATATATATATATATATATATATATATATATATATATATATATATATGTATATATATATATATATATATATATATATATATATATATATATATATATATATATATATATATATATATAGGTTTTCCCGAATGGTGGAATGTAATACATTAAAATTCCTGGTTTCAATCCGTTCGTTTCAAGTGCTCCCCCTGCTGCTGCTGTTTGATACTCTGATCCTGTTGCTACTGCCGCTCGAGAAGGCAACAGTCAGCATAGCGCCGGAACCCGTAATTACCACCCAGCCCGCAAACACCGATGCTCGGACGAACACTTACGACCCCCCCCCCCCCCCCCCCCACCTACAATCTACGTAGACGCCGACCTATAAGAGACGGCAACTGCACGTCAGTTTCTCCGTTAGCTTCGAGCGGCAGCAGCAGCAGGATCATAGTATCCAGTAGTAGCAGTAGCGGAAACACTTGAAAATGCCAAATGAGATTTTGACGAAACGTCGCGCAAATTCATCGTCAGGCGAACGAATTGAAACCAGGAATTTTAATGTATTATATATATATATATATATATATATATATATATATATATATATATATATATATATCCATTAAATGTTTATTTAATGACAAAATTGTTGGAATCACTTCTAATATTATATACAGTGAACTACTAAAATGTTTGGTAGTTTGTTCAAATGGTTGTAAAACGTTTTAATTACGTCTGATATTTAGCAACAAACAAGCCTTTTCCTCAAACAGTACGTGGAATTCCAGCTTGTACCATTTTCTTTACTCCTTTACTCCAATGTCAAAATCTCTCTGGCTTTACTCTAATTTCATTCTGGAAGGTTTAAATCTTCTTCCGACCCTTATAACGTCCAATAGAGATCTTTGCATTTTTAAAGACTCAATTATTACCAGTTGTTGGGTATGTATAAAACGTGATTCATTATTTACTCCTAGGTCTCTTGTAGCTTTTTTAATATAGCTCCACTGTCTCTAATAAATAGGTGAACTCTTGTGTTGTTTATACTGCTTGTTTCAGGCATCTGATATAAAGCAATCTTGATGTTTCTGCCGGTAACTACCTTCTAAGTCTCTAATATTAAGCATAAAATCTTTTGATTTTTTCGTATATTTCGAGAATGATGATGTCTGCTTGGAATATTATATTTCGTCTCAAATAGTCCAACCAACCTCTTGAACCTTAAGGGGCTATACCAGTGTATCTACTTAAAAATAAGGATGTTTTTCTAGAATTTTTTAAAGGGGTTACACCACCTTGACGCTCGGAAAAATAGGTATAAAAATAAAAAAAAAATTCGACGCAGCCATTAAATATATAAAATATTTTTTCTTTTACACATATACATAGTAGTTTTATGAATGATTTGAAATAATAACGAATAAAAAAAATTAAAAAATGACGGAGATATGAGCTATCGCCTCTTTTGAAAATCCTTGCTAATGATGTACTTGTTTTCTCTGTCAGGCATCGTCTGAAAAATAAAAAATAATTTTTTTCCTATTTAGAAAGGTAATAACTCTTATTTTTATCGAAATTTTGAGTTTAAAAAATTTATAACTTATGAACGTGGCACCCAATCAAAAAAATTTGTGCTGCATCTTAGATAATATTATAAAGAATATGTGTTGTAAATTTTAAGAAAATCGGTTAAGTAGATCTTAAGATATCTTGTACACCAGTCGGAAAAAAGTAATTTAAAAAACGCAAAAGAAAAAAACAGTATTAGCGTCTTAAAACCAAAATATTTTTTTAAATTACCTTCAATCTGCGATTCCTGGACCGTACATGAGGTCTTCCATTGTTGCCGCGATGTCCTGCGACTCCTTTTGAGCAGCTTGTTTCAATTTCCTGGCCTCTTTAGTTTCCTATTGGGCTCTCATGTTGGCTATAGATATTCGTTGAGAATCCAAGTTTTCGGTAAATCGCAGCGTGCTTGGGCCAATTACAAGGTTTAATAATTGCATCATTTGTAATACCCTAGTACATATATCCATCCTTAAATATACTAGCTGCAATATAAGATGCAATCTCAACAATTTTTGTAATGTAACTTTTGGAGCCATAGACCAAATGACAGCGTTTAGACTTTCGTTGTTATTCTGAGTGTATCCTTCTAAACAGCTTTCTAACAAATCGGTATCAGTTAATCTATCATATACCGGTTCAATTACTTTTTGGACAACTAAAGGAATAGAATTTTTATGCTTAAAAGAATCCAAAGTTCCAGAGGCCTTGGCTTTCTGATACGAACATCAGGTATCTTTACCGGACGGGCACTTGTCATGCTGTGACTTTTCATCAGTAGATATTTTATGGTAATAAGTTGCCCATATCGCATTTTTCATTGTTTCAACTGATGTATTTATACTCCTTCTAATTACAAGATCATAGTAAATGTTAACTCATCAATAAGCTTGGCTGTCAACTTCCCTCCGCCACCTATACCAGGATTATCGTTTTTTACTTTGTGTAACGTGACCTATACATTCCTTTTTTTAACAACGAAATTTTCATATGGATTTGAGTCAACAATTCCTTTATAAGTCTTACTGTCTCCATCGCCTACGTATTTAACATATCGTACGTTTTAAAGTGTTTCGGATCTTTTGAACCTTTCTACAATACTATCCACTTCCATTTTTCCAGCTGACCCTTCGTGATTGGCAGAACATTTACCTGAGTGTTCATTACTCTACTCATCATACTCTTCAGTACCTTCAAAATTCACAAGCATTACAGTATGAACTTTTACTATAAGATCGAGAACTTTTCCTGGGTAAAATGATATAAGAATAGAAACGCCTAAAAGGGATGAGAAACCACGTTTCATCCAAGTTCCATCCCCTGAAACAGTGAGTTCTACTGCATTATTCAATTCTTTTGCTCTTGAACAGCAGTTTTGATGGACAGTTCACAAATAGTTTTTGTAGCAGTGTTAATGTCATTCACAACTTTATCATAGACGGATTGGAAAATTGGTTTAGGTAAGTCCATGATTCCACAGAGTTTCTCTATTCCTACTAAACCAATACCAAGAAGTCTGAACGCAAAAACTAATCGTCTATTCACATCATATGCTCTACCACTGATAAGAAGGCATGAGTTTATTAGAACTGGTTCACATTCAGCACAATTCACTTTTAGTTTAAAACCAAGACCACGAAAAGAAGTTTCGGTAAATTTTACATCACCGCCGCACTCTTTACACTATACCACTTCACTTATAGCAGAAAAAATAGATACAAAATCATTTAATCGGTACCCGAAAGATGCATCCATATCAAAATCAACGGTTTCACTGCTCTTTAATTTTTTAGCTGATGTACTGGTGCTAGCTTCCCCTCTTTCCATTAAGTAACGATTTATCGGCTGATGTCGTTTCTTCCTGCTCGGACAAGGACGTCCAATTGATTGTCGGCTACCTTTTTTTTATCAACATATACGTTTCGACATTTCAATAATAGTTTTCTATTAAAAAACATTAAAAAAATATAATTTTTGTAATACACGTGGCGATATCTACACTACTGCATCACGAAGCAAACTAATTCTGTGAACGTTGAATCTTCAGCGTTGAAGGCTCAGCCAGTCTAAACTAGTTTCAACTTTGTGTACCTAAGTTTCTTTTAGCTTCCAAAATTCCCCAAAGGAATTATTGTTATAAAGGACCGACTAAAAGAACAATACCCTTCAAGGCTTTGACCGCTCGTGCGGGTCCGATCGCTACCAGTGTTTCGGGCCGACTCTCTGCCGTGCTCACTTCTAATTACTATAACTTCGGAAATAATTTGAATTTTGAAATAGTTAAACCTGTAAAATATTATTAAAAGTATAAACAATTTATCTAGTCAAAAAAAATCGATTTTTTGAAAATCTCAAGGTGGTGGTGAAGGCAAACTACTGCATCAAATGTGTTAAAATGTTGGGTACCTATTTGTTATTTGTTTATAAATACACACAAATTTTTTCCGACCAAAATATTGAAATTTACGGGACTTATGCCCCAGTAACGGGACAGGTTAAAAAAAAGTAGCTCCACTGTTGCCGTGATTGGCGCCTCCACATTGCCTGGAATCAAAAAAAACAAAATGATCATTAAAATAGATATAATTTTCCATACCACCAACTACGGATTTTAAAAAATATTGAAAATTATAAGAATTCCGGCGTTTAAAAAAAAGTATAAAATTTTCGCCAAAAAAGTGTCTATTCTTTGCATGCCATATTGACATTTTTGGTCCAATCAAACAATCCCTGTTGCATGGTACCATAAAACATGTCCTTAACATGCAAAAAAATTAAGTCTATACAATAAAGTATTTTCGAATTAGAGCGGCTGCAAATTTAAAAAATGCAATTTTGAGAAAAACGCGTTTAAAGAATGACTAACGTGTAACACGTAAATAATGATTTCTTACCACGTATCAACCGTAATGACGTCACGGCAATGGAATTTTAATACCTGCTCCGAATCGCGTTACACTTCCAAAAACGAGCCTACACCTTTTTTCTCCAAACGAAAAAGACTGGTTGTTCAAAGTTATCATCTCTCCTATTGTCTTGTGCACAAGTTTTGCTTTGGGATCATTTATATTCCACTGTTTGATTGTCCCAAAATATTCTGTAATATTAACTTGTTTTAAACTCCCAGGAGTAGTTGGTCCTTCGTCCTTATCTTCATTAACCAAACTAGCCGGATGTTTAAATTTTAAATGTTTCCTAAACGTCGCGTGATTTTTATGCTATACAACCCACGTACTGCTTTCGATTTATGTTTGTCATCGAGTAAAAACTAGTTTCAGACTTTGCTCATTTTTTAAAACCCAACAATCGTTAAAAAGACCTTCTACCGTAGAAAATATCGCAATAAGATTCTTATTTCGCTCGGGGATTTAACGTATTAGCGCTAAATACGGGGTTACACACAAAGCAACCAGACGCGTAGTTTGCCTATATTGCTAAATCATACCTATTACCCATTACCTAAAGTTGGCAGTATTGGTAGAAAATGTTAATAAAACGTAAAAGAACAAGATTAATAAAAGATTGCCGGATCCTACCCGCTGGATACCCGGTTTTGCCGGATCCTAAAAAGTACTACACATTACATCTCTAGCAGGAGATGCTAGTGATGTTATTGGACCAGAGGAAATTATAAGATCAGATGTGTTTGTCCAACTTTCAATTTTAAATGTATTCAAAAAATAGATATTAATTCCGCCTTCATTTACAGGATATCGTCATTGTGCTATACTAGATCAAGGACGCATACTCTGGGGCAAAAATAAAGACGACGAGTTAAGTCACCCCAATTTAAGGGACCCATACGAAGGAATAATGGGTCACAGATTCACCCATGTGTCTTGCGGATTGGACTATACCATGGCCATAGATCATACGGGTCAAGTTTTGGCGTGGGGAACACCGGCTATGATCGAGGTAGGATTTATAATCAAACTTGTAGGAGGGTAAAGGGGTGGGGGTTAAGACGAGACGAGACTTATAATGATATATAATGGCGTGGCTGCTTTTTTTTACAGAAACTTGCCTGTGCTAAACGGTTGCTCCTATGTCATAGAGAATGGGTTCTAACTGTAAAGACGCTGCTAAATATGCCTCTTTAGTGTTCCGTAGGGAACACTTATAAGATCACTTCGGGGTCCGTCCGTCTGTCACACCCGATTTTCTCAGAAACTATTTGACATAGAAAATTGAAATTTGGTACTAATGTAGGAATTGATGGCCTCATCAGAGCCGTGTAGTTTTGAAAGTTAAATTTTAACTTAAGGGGTTAGTTTTGGGGGATGAAATCAGAAGTGAAATGAAAGCTTGTAAAAACACGAGTTCAGAAATACATATAATGTGATACTCGCGCACACTTTTCTTTCTTTGTATTATTTTTTAAAAATCGCAAAAAATCCTGTCTCCCCCTGTATATGTCTTAAAAAAATATTCTCTTCACTCTTGATAAAAGAGCTCTTCTGCTTAGACCGTTGGACCAACCCCAAAAAGGGCTGGCAGAGAAATCGGGAAACCCGAAGAACATCAGAAAGACCAAGTAGCTGGTAGCAGAAAAGATTTGAAAACCTCTTGATAGAGGAAACTGTAGCCAGAAGGGGAACTGGTGGTAAAAATTATGTCAGGCAGAAGTAGCAGTAAAAGTAATACAAGTATAAAACCGGCAGTAAAACCCTTATCGACCCTGCGGCATGTGGCCAGAGGTATTTGGTAGGACTGAGGTACTGCAAAATGGCGTCGGTCCGATTTCCATAGGGGAGTTTTCTAACTCAAAAATGTCAGGGAGAATTGCGATTTTAGGATGCAGCGACTGAAAAAAAAGGTGCACAGAATTAAGGCAAAACACCTATCATTCAACGCAACTGATCGCGTTCGGTAGGCGACCTGCCTGCCGAAAACCATCGTGCTGGTTCCAACTTGAAAAGGTAAAGTATTTATAACCAAATAGATGTACTGACTTTATAGTCGACTACAAAAAGGAAATACTACACCCTATTACGTATAAGGAAACTCTAAAAAATACTCAAGATAAAGTCCTTTCTGGTAGGAATAGTTCTCTGGAAATCTAATGAAATTGAGGTTGGCTTTAAAAAAGAAAAACTGTGTATTTTTTATTTTTTCCTATTTTAACAGGAGCCCCTCCCTTGCTCAACTTTTTTTTTATGATTGTTTCTCACCATAAAGCATCTGTTATTAAGTTGTAATTTTTCTAATAAGTTATTCTGAATGTGGAAAGCGCAAATTCGATATTTATTTTAGAACTGTGTGTCTACAAAGGAATTACCGAGTACATCATTTTACTTTAGTACTATAACTTATAAAAAAGCGTAAATTTAAATAGCATCCTGTAAACATTTTTCAAATATAATAGCTTATTAATACACAATACTTTTTGCAGACAATCCTTGGTGTATCAATGGACGTAATCCGAAAGCGACAGGACGAGCGAACCATTATTTTTAAAGGCACTAAAAGATCATTCAAAGGCCCCAATACTCACCCCATATCCAACAACTTGCCAATAGAAATATCAGTTCTACCATCAATGGCCTTTACTTTCAATCAAGCCAATCACAAAATGTTACTCTCAAATAAACATAGCGCTTACCATTTATTGCATATAGACAACAATGATATAAATAAAATTCTTAAAGTGAATAAAACAGAAAGACAAGATTTTGGTCATATCTACAATGTTCCTCAGGTAAAAATTGGTCAAGAAACTTTACATTATGCAATGCAAGCATTTTTGGAATGTTATGACGTTGAAAACGTCATTAAAAGAAGCACTGATTGTGACAACTACCAGGCAGCAAGTAAAGTGTCGTTTTTACATGGCCACTTCGTGGATAGCTTAGGTTTCAGTATAGAATCGTTCAAAAGACATATAGCTAAGTTGGACATTGATCTACCATCTCTTTTTACTTGTAAAGATTCGTACGACGTAAAGGAAAAAGATCAAGGAGTAGAGCTGATCGTGAAGAATTTTAAAACCGAATTAGATAAAGAAAAATCAAGCAATTGTAGCTCCCCGGCGAAAATTTTAAGTTCTAGTTCCTCGTTGGATAGTTTAAGACATTTTGGTGAAGAGGGGGGTCGAGAAAGTCCTTGTGAAGGAGACGTACGTCAAACTATAAATTATTACGTTCAATCGATAAAGAAGAGTGATTCTTCCCAATTGAATGTGCCTAGACTTAACGAAAAATATAAAGATTTGTTGGTGGAAAAGGGTATTAAACAGCAAGAGATGCAAATTAAGAATAAGCAGGCCAAAGAGGTGTTAGATATAGCGTCGCAAATAGTAGAATTTTATATTAAGAAAATCTACCTCTCTGAAAACCACATCTTGATGCAAAATATTTTATTAAAGTGTATAGAATTTTGGCTGTCTCACAATCTTCCGGTGTTAGTTTTAGAAGATATCCTGCTTAAAAATTTAGACAAATATTTTTACCCGTTGTCAATTTTGCTATTTTGCAAGAATTTTGATGAAGACGACTTTGTGTCGAGGAAAAATGAAGAAATTATTCAGATCAGTTCTTCGGGGTTTTTGAAGGAGTTTTCCACTAAGTTTTGTTTGCATCTATGTTCTATGGTTTTGGAGAGCGCCAATAAAACATAAAAGTTTAGGCTGAAATTTCAATATTTTTGGAAGGTGCTAAGGATTTTTTTATTTATTAGCTTCTCAGGCTTAATTGCAACATTGCATAGAACATAAAACAGAATAGGGCGCGTGCGATGCGTATTTTATTTTCATGCTCCTAGAAAAAAAAGGGAAAAAATTTATTTAGCAATATTTTTTTTTTTTAATCTTGAGAGTGCGATAGGGCACATAGTAGAACTGCAGATGAATTTGTTGTAAAAAGTTTACCATAATACAGAAGGTTTTCTCATATTTCAATTTAAAAATGGTTTAGGATACGCTTGATATTAAAAATAAAAAAGAAATATTTTATTTTTGTTGATGCCTTTTATAACATTTTAAGCAGTTCTGTTTTTATTACAGGGTTTTATATTTTTAGATAGTTTGGGTTAGTGATTTTTAAATTTAAAAAAATATATCTTATGGTTTTAACTAGTTGATTGTTAAAAATAGAAGTGACCAAGTTTAGGGATATTAGGTAAATAACTTTAAAATGCCTCGCATGCTCAGAATTTTTTGACACTCAAAGCGTCAATCCAATTAATTATCAGAATATACGGGACTTATAGGGGAGTCCGTAACGTAACCTCATTATTAGTCAGGCCAATTAAAAACGTGCACTGAGAGACTTTCACCAAAAGAATGGAAGGGAACATATACAGGCTTCTAAAACATATATGGCGTTTAATCAGAAGTCGAAGAAAAAAGCGAATGAACCAATAAGACTAATTACGTAGAAAAAGAAATATGAGTGAAATATTTGACAGAATTATCCAAAAAAAAAAAAAGGAAAAGGGACAGAAACAAAACAGATATAAAAACAGACAAAGTTCAGTACAATATGGTATTCCCAATGAACTGCAACTTGATTGCTGTAACTCGAAGACAGGCTTTCTATCAGGCATTTGTTAACTGGTACACGGCTTGTGTCTAAAATCTTAAACAGTCTTGCGTCAAAATTGAGGAATTGTGACCAGTCGCTCGTAGGAATAAAGATTATTTTCCCTTTTTGAACATTAAATCAATGTTTCTCACATCACTGGTGTAACAGTGTTATTACTTTTTTTAAATTAATTTTCAATAAGTAATAAAAGAAAATTATTTATTAAGAAAACCGTCACCTCAGATATGCAGATGACGTACTAATTAGCCCAAATTTTGAAGACCTTCAGACTACGTTATACAGCTGGCGGAAGAATCGGAAAAGGTCGGACAAAAATTATCACAAACACTGAGGACACACTATCATCGTGAAAGGCTGTATACTAGATATGATCACCGAATATATGTTGTTGCAACCGGCCGTTGCTTTGCTGGTTTGTAATTCGATCAAACATAACACGTGATAAAACTTCTAACTTTTTATTAAATAAATTTTATATTACCTATTAGCTTGGTATGAATGTAATAACAGCAGTGCTCGTAATAACAATATTTGATACTTGATGTTATTGTTAATAATAATGCCTTTTATGTCTTTTGTTAATTAACTAAGAATAATAATAATGTAATAATGCCTTCTCTATCCTGCCTATTATTTTATACATTTACTCTCTAAAATTTACCGTATGCGTACTCTTAAGTTTATCTAGCAAATATTTGCCTATCATCCTAATGATTACAGAGTTTGGCAACTTTTCGGCGTCATCGGAAAGTTTACAAAGAAAATATTTAATTGTAGAAATAGTGGTTTTACTGAGCTATTAGTCAGTGTACGTAGTATATCTTTTATTGAGAATTCATTATTGTTAAACTATTGCTTTGTATTAAACTCATAGGCGTAGCTAAAGGGTAAAACAATATTGTAATGTAATAATAAAAGATAGTTGGTTAACAACAATGTGTTCGACCAGGGCATCCTGCCAGTCATGACATATGGATGTCAAACATGGACCCTCACTAAAGCAAATATAGACAAACTGACAAAGACTCAGATGGCCATGAAAAGAGCGGTGTTGAACGTAAAGTTGTCTGATAAAAGAGCAAATGAATGGATTAGAAAGACTACAGGGGTGTGGGATGTGAGGGAACATATTGCCAGACTTAAATAGAGTTTTGCGGGCCACAATGCTAAACAGACAGATGATCGTTGGAACACGGTGATCCAACAGTGGAGGCCTTAATTGGAAAGGAGAGCCAGAGGCCGGCCTCAAATGCGTTGGGGCGATGATTTGAAAAGAGTCAGAGATCTGCATTGGAAGTGCATGGCTCAAAATAGAGGCAAATGGAGAGAATTAGGAGAGGCCTCCATCCAAACTTGGGTAACAGAAGGCTAAAAAGAAGTATTTTCTTTATATTTCTTAAAAAATAAATAATTTCATGTAAGAATTATAAACTTAAAAATTAATTTCAGTTCGAAATAAAACCTGTTTACACATTATAAAATAATTAATATCTTATTTCCCAATTAATATTATATATCATTTTTAGCCAATTGGAAATAATCACTTATTTGTCTCATATATTTTTTTAGCAAAAGGTTCTGATTTAATATTGGAAGGGCGCACTCCCCGAAAATAGGTGGGAAACAAATTTTAACTTTGGAACAATTTAAACCTGGGTCATTTCTGTTTTTATCAATAAATACACCGAATAAACATATTGTTCCGTGTATGTTTAACTAATTTGTATTTTTATAAGACTGTTTTATTTATTATTGTTGCCATGTTTCCTAATATTTTTAAATTACAAATTTTATAAATTTTCAACAGGTTGAACGTGTAATATTAGTAGGTGTTTGCCTTAAACTAGTCATTATAGCATATAATACACCATATGAGTATGAATTGTTTTTTTGTTAATTATTCAATATAAGAATTATAAAATTCCCATGTAGTACTTACGCACAATTTTTTAAAAATACCCAATTGAGTGTAGTTCACAAATGTTGAATTTTCCGAATTAGCCTATTACTAGATTAGTAGTGTATTGTAATTTTCAAATCAACCCATTAAGGGCTGACGCATTGACACATTCACCATTTTTTTGTTTAATGTCGGGGTTATAAATAATTACTTGTCTTAAAAAAAAAGGATGTTTAGTCTCTTGGAACACCGTTAGCTTAAGTTCTGGAAACTATTTATAATTAACACGAAATTAAACAACAGTGAGATTGGGGAATGCATCAAGGCTTTTAGGCGAGTAAAAACCCACTTTCATTGCTTATTTCCACGAGCCAGGATGAATTTTGATGAAACCTTTTGCATCCTGTTTATTTTACCCTGTAGTTCAAGGTTGGAAAAATAAGAAGAATAATAGAGGCTAAAACCCCGCCGCCCTTAGGGGGCGTGTAACGTAACAGCGAGTACGTTAATATTTTAATAAAATGAATAAGGGTGCGGGGTCGCTGATGTGAAAATCCAAAATGGCACCAGAAAATTGGCTTTTCTTTACAAAAAGTGATGTTTTGATAATTTTTGTAAATGCTTAAAAATTTTTGGTATGAATAATTGGTATACGCTTATATATTGCTTTAAATCATAAGTTACGGAAAAAGAGCAGTATGGAAAGTGGAAAAAGCCAAAATGACAACGAAGAATTGGCGCTTTTTTTAAATACACTATATCTATAATTTTTGAAAATCTATATATAAATAGTTAGTATACTTCTATTTGATGTCTGAAAATAGGCTCTTTAAAAACAAAGGTATTTTCCTATAATGCAATCGAAAATTTATAAAAATAATTGGTTTATGT
>CM032456.1:100888127-100918127 GCA_019049505.1 Pachyrhynchus sulphureomaculatus
ATATTTCATTAATTTTTTAAAAAATATATCCTTTTCAAATTAAAACTACGTACACATAAAATATTATACTTTTCGAACTTCAAAAATCGATGATTTCTTATTAAGCTCTTTTTCTTTTGTATACCGCACGCTTTAATGATCTTTTTTACATAAAGTACACATCCCACACTATAAAACCTTTTCGGATATTTCAGAAACACACCTATTCCCAATCAAGATTCACGCCCAAATGTCATATTTCAGGTACTTTACGATTTTTTTTTTGTCGTTCTGTAAAGATCGTACTACAATAGCAGTACAGCCTCTTTACAATAAACCTGACTTTTATAACCACCGATTGTGGTTTACGATATTTTTTAGGTATTTTTTGCTCTTCCTATCCACACTGACTGATTGATTTTTGTAAAACAGGTAATTTTTTAGTTACCCCGTCGCGATTGTGGGTCCAGTTTAGTATTTTACTGCAAACTAAGCAATTTTTTGTCTAGCATTTAATATATATGTTATCTAATTTATTTTTTATACATTCGTCTGGAAAATTATGACTATCTGATAAATTTTTTGTTCTGAAAATAGTCTTTATTGCACTAGTGTAGAAAATATAGTTGCAGAACGTCAGATGCGTTTGTCAATATTTCGTATCTATTATATCATCATTATTATTTATAGATACTACTTATTTAATAAATTTCAAAGGGCGGAAAGTAACACGAATATAAAGGGCGTTTTTTAACGAAAATTTGAAAACATTAAAGGCAGAGCTAGTTATAGAGAAGAGGCTCATTTGACTACCGTGCGGCGAAGCTCTTGATGAAAAAAAGCTTCTCACACCGGAACTTTAACACCTTAAAGCCTTGCCATCACGGTAAACTAAAAATTGATGACCCAGTGATTTATACATATATTAACTTAAACCTAATTTAAAAATCAAGAACCGGGCGGAGGGGGATTTTTCACAGAAGAAAATTCTGCATCCATACGAACGACGCCCCACTTGGCAACGTCATGTATATATATATATATATATATATATATATATATATATATATTATATATATATATATATATATATATATATATATATACACATATACACAACTCCGGTTATCCGAGATAACGGGGGGCACCCTCCTCGGATAACTGAAAACTCGGATATTCCGGATTTGTTTTTTATTCATTCAAAAAATAAACACCAATACTTTAAACCGATGTATTAACGTTTTTAACATATAAATAGGTACATACATTATAAAACAGTGAAATAGGTATCTATGCGTTTCTGTTTCATATTGCATCTTCTTTTTCTCGCTGTAATGTTTCTCCATTTATTAAAAAGAAGCAAATCCGCTAGGGTTGCCTCTGGTTGTTGTTCGATATACCTCAAAGCTTTTTCCAAAGAAGGAAAACCTTCTTGATGAGAGATCTTAGTGGGAGACTGTTCATCCACCGCCGCTTCGTCATCGTCATCGTCATCTGATTTTTCGGTTTCCTGAAAGGCATTCGTTATTTCTTCAATCCTCATTTCTTCTTCTAAATCATCTGCTGTAAGCGATTCAACAACATTTTTTCTTGTCACATTTTCGCAACCTTTTAATTTTTGCATTATTTCAAATAAACTTTTTTCTTTTTCTTCTATCTCGGTGTCAAAATTTAAACAGGACATTTCTCCATGGCTTCTCAATTTCACGGCTATTTCATTTAATGGAGTATCATCTTCACTGTCATTATAGTCCTCAAAATCAATAACTTTTGACCAAGATTTTTGAATAGTGGTAGTACGCATAGAATCCCAAGCTTGACTTACCCAGTAAATAATATTTTTCAGTGTAACCTTTCTCATCCCATTGATAATATCCTCCTTTTCTGTGTATTCTAACAGATGTTCAAGATATAAACGCCTATAATAATTTTAAATGGAAATATGTACATACATATTTTAGAAGCTCGGTTAATACGCAGCATAGACGCGCGTACCTCCGATAATCAGGTTCTTAGATTGGCTCGGTTAATCCAGAGCTCGGATAATCGCGACTCGGTTAATAGGGGTTTTACTATATATATATATATATATATATATATATATATATATATATATATATATATATATATATATATATATATATATATATCCGAGCGGGGATCCCTCGAAAAATCGCGTTACCCACCGTGAAGTGTTGGCAGTCTGCTAACCGCGACATTGTGTGGTTTGCAGCGAGTCAGCCTCCGATGGAGGGCCAAGTACGGGGTTTGCGTTACATCTTACTACTATTGGCCGTCAGTACTGACTTGAGTACCAGCGAATTCTATTCTCTTGTTTGTCAATCATAGCCCGATCACATATATATATATATATATATATATATATATATATATATATATATATATATGTGTGTGTGTGTGTGTGTGTGTGTTGTGTGTGTGCATATACAGCCGCTCGAAGCGAACTTCGTTAGCTTTGAGCGGCAGCAGCAAGTTCGTAATATCGAATAGCGGCAAGAGCATTTGAAAATGCCAAATGAGATTTTCGCGCAACATCCTGTAAATTTATTAATCGTGTACATGCTAACAAACATTTTGAAGACTAGAACAGTTATTGTTTATTAGAAAAGTGCTTAGGTTTTAACATAACAAAATTATGCACGAAAAAAAGTATGGAAACATTTTTGTTATAAAATAAAATTCCTTTTGCGTAAATCACTGCTTGACATCTGCCCATAGAGTCAATAAGCCTAGCACAAAAATCGGGTGATATTTTTTCTCATTCTTGTTTTAATGTGATCCAAAGTTCGTCCCGATTTTTTATATTTCTTTTCCTAAATTGTTTATCCAGATAGTGCCAAAGATTCTCTATCGGGTTCAAATCAGGTGATTGTGAAGGCCAGCGCATCACCTCAATCCTTTGTTCAGAAAACCAATTCTTGGCCAAGCGAAATGTGTGTTTGGCCATTGTCTTGCCAAGAAAAGTGCTGTTAATAAAGGACTAAGGCAGGAATATCAGGATGTATTGGTGTCAGATATGACTATTAGGCGTCGTCTGTTATCTGAAAATCTTCATGGTAGGCGTGCTGTTAAAAAGCCACTCCTTACAAAGCGTCACAGAAAAGAGAGATTGAAATTTGCTAAGGAACATAAAGACTGGACTCGAAATCGATGGTCTCTAGTAATCTTTAGTGACAAAACTAGGTTCAATCTCTTTGGAAGTGATTCTACTGGTTATGTAAGAAGACCGGTTGGTCTAAGATATGACCCAAAGTACCTCGTACCTACTGTCAAATATGGCGGTGGAAATATCATTCTATGGGGTTGTTTTCGACGGTCTGATAGGGGGTCATTGGCAAAGATAAATGGCAGAATGGATGCTCAAATATATCTTGAGATATTGGAAAATAATTTGATTCCTTATGAAGAAGATTTGCCACTGTTATGGATTTCTCAACAAGACAATGACCCAAGACACACATCTCGCTTGGCCAAGAATTGGTTTTCTGAACAAAGGATTCGGGTGATGGGCTGGCCTTCACAATCACCTGATTTGAACCCGATAGACTCTTTGGCACTATCTGAATAAACAAATTAGGAAAAAGAGATATAAAAAACCGTGACGAACATTCTACCGCATTAAAAGAAGAATGGGAAAAAATACCACCCGATTTTTATGCTAGGCTTATTGACTCTATGAGCAGAAGATGTCAAGCAGTGATTGACGCAAAGGGATATCCTACTAAATATTAAATATTTTCGACATCTTAGTCGTCTTAGTGGAATTTTTATTTTATAACAAAAATCTTCCCATACTTTTGTTTGTGCATAATTTTGTTACGTTAAAAACTAAGCACATTTCTAATAAACAATAACTGTTTTAGTCTTCAAAATGTTTGTTAGCATGTACACGGTTAATAAATAAATATTGTAATTGTAAACCGTTTAAATGTTAAGACTAGAGAAGGGAATTTAAATGTTTCCATAGTTTTGTTCGCCACTGTATATAATACATTAAAATTCCGGGTTTGCCAAAATCTCATTTGGCATTTTCAAGTGCTCCCGCTGCTGCTGTTCGATACTTTTGGTTTGGTTTTTGTTTGGTTTTTTTCTGTCTCGATCCGACTTATATAACCGGAGTTATTCACAGTTTAAGCTTAAAAACGCATTTGGAAAACTTCAATTGTTTATAAACAAAAGAGCACAAGTTTTTCGAGGTCCAAAACTCAGGACAATATTCCTGGTAATACCCTAGAGAGGATAAAGTCATAATAGTGCTGTATCCAGACTGTTAACCCAGAAAAGGGCTGAAGAAGAGGGAGTAGTTTAATTTTGTATAATTTCAATAACATGAAATATTTACAGATTTTTTGGTTGATGTGCCGTACAAGTTTTAAGCATACTATTTATAGTAAAGTATGTAAAGGGTATGTAGGTGGGGTAGGAGGTTAATGAAGTTGCTTCCTATGTGTGCCGTTATAGTTCTTTTCCGGGGCTTATGCAGTCGAGGAATCTGAAAATTAAGTTATTTTTTCATTTTTTATTGTAGGAAAGGAGGGAAGTGATCAAATATTGTATGGTATCAATAGTATTATGGGAATTTTTTCAGGTTTTTAAGTATAATTATTTATTTACTATATATAATTATGTAACGTTTAAGAGGTGAGGAAGAGAGTTAGAAGGGTGATTTTGAGTAAAGTATATTGCATAGCGTCAATATTATTATAAGAATTTTTATTGGTTTTTGGTTGCGATATTTTAAAAAATTTTAACTAAGCATTTATAGTAAAAGATACACAAGGTGAAAGCTGGTTGCACATATATCATCAGTGTTCTTGCCTTCTCAATTTTAGTAGAAATAACACGTAGGGTGAAAAGTTTTTGGTCTAGCTACTTAAAACACATTTTTTTTTGCAAAATTCGACTTTATTCATCAATATAGTCTCCTTCAAGAGCGATGCAATCAGTCCAACGCTTTGCTAACATTTCTATATCTTTCTTGTAGAAGGATTTGCCTTTGCCCTCAAAATAGGTCGCAGTTTCGGCGATAACTTCTTCATTGAAGCTAAATCTCTTTCTCGCGAGCATTTTTTTGAGGTCTGCGAATAGAGAATAGTCGCTGGGGCCCAAATCTGGAGAATATGGTGGATGAGGAAGCAATTCGAACTTCAGTTCATGCAATTTTGCCATCGTAACCATTAACTTGTAACACATTGTCTTGATGAAAGAGCACTTTTTCTTTTTCATTTGGGGCCGTTTCTTTGCGATTTCTGCCTTCAAACGCACCAATAACTTTATATAATATTCGCTTCTCAGCATAGTCGATGAAAATTATTCCATACGGATCCCAAAATACAGAGGACAAAACCTTCCCTGCCGACCGTTGTCTTTTTGGTCGTTTCTGGCGGCTTTCACCGGCTGTGTGTCCACTCAGGTGACTGCCGATTTGATTCCCATTTGTAGTGGTGGATCCATGATTCATCTATTGGCACATATCGCGTGAAAAAATCATTTTACTGCGCTTAAACAGGTCCAAACAGCACTCAGAATCATCAACACGGTGTTATTTTTGGTCCACTGTGAGCAAACGCGATACCCATTTCGAACAAAGCTTTCTCATCCCCAAATGTTCATGAAAATATGACTAACACGTTCTTTAGATATCTTTAGGGTGTCAGCTATCTGACGCAATTTAACTTTACGATCATCCAAAACAATTTTGTGGATTTTTTTGATGTTTTCCCGTGTAACCACCTCAATTGGGCGTCCAGAGCGTTCAGCATCATTTGTGTCTGTACGGCCGCGTTTAAATTCAACATATCAATAAATGATGAGTGATTTTCCACTGGCAGAGTCCTCGTAACACTTATCAAGCCATTGCTTTGCTTAAAGTATGTTTTCCCCTCAAAAAACAGTGTTTAATCAACACGAAATTCGATTTTTTTCTGTTGTTTTGACAATATCAAATGTAGCGTCACTAAAACTATTGTAACTTGTAAACTAATTATCAAAATGTCATGAAATTTTGACACGTATCGTTTGAAGAATGATACTTACTACAAATCATATGGATTTTTTTGAAAAGATCGCCAACTATGTGTCAAACCAAAAACTTTTCAGCCTACGTGTTATGTAAAAAGGGTTCACAACTGATGAAGAATTTTATAGATAACGTCCGAATCATGGAGAACCAAAACTTTACTATTACAGTAGACAAGGCTCGAACAATTCAAATCATTGCTCTGAATTCAACGAATTTCGCTGCAATAGCTGATGTTTCTTCTTGTTTTGTCAGTATATTGGTTAATTAATTAACGCTAAATAACTTTCTTTTAATAAATAACTTATAGATACTGATAGCTCATTATCTTCATACTTAATTATCTTGCCATTCTCATTTTCAAAAACGAAGCTCTACATTTTGGCACCTATAGTTAGACCCCTTATAATACTAACAACCATTATGAGAAAATTAACTTTTAATATTATAATTTTGCATCACTCAGCACGTAAAGTACTGTAATCATTAACCCTAATGTTTGTGCTAATGTAAAACTTATTAGAAAGTAATTACTTTCTATAGAAAAATATTTACCTTTTGTTCGTCCGTCAGACAAATCCTTTAAGCCATATTGTTTTAGGTTAAACATAATATTAAATCTGAAATTTCCAGGTTTTCTGGGAATTTTCGAAGAAAGTACGGTATTTAAGGGATTATAATCAAGAAAGTCAAGTAGGTACTTTTGTTAATAAGGGTCCTTTATTGGGTACCTGTATTTGCATTATTAATTTGATTTCTGTATTGTGAATTACTATTCTAAAGATCATATTTAAATAGGCCCACTTCTTTCCCCGAAAATTAAGTGTTAACAGTTAATTGGAAATGTAACTGCAATAAAAAATGACGCCACTGTAGGAGGGCCTTCCTGTTTGTTAAAGGTGTAATATCATCCAAAAGTGCGATTATTTATAATTACCAAGAACAATAAAACAATAAATTTCCTGAATTATTTTGTGCTATCGTAAAAAAAAGACAATAATGACATATTTTTTAGTTGGTTCCATTGGTTTTTCGCGACCAGTTGTCGTATGCATTCACACTATTTGCCTCATTTTCAACCGAAAAGAAAAGATTCTCAAATAACTGTATTTAATATTATTAAAATGTAATAGTTGTACATGTTTTGTTATATTCATTTTTAGTGTTCCGTACGGAACACTTATAAGATCACTTCGGTGTCTGTGTCTGTTACACCCGATTTTCTGCCAAACTATTTGACATAAAAAGTTCAAATATGGCACTAATATAGGAATTGATGGACTCATCAGAGCTGTGTAATTTTGAAAGTTAAATTTTGACTTAGGGGGTTAGTTTTGGGGGGTGAAATCGGAAGTGAATTTTTTTTTTACTAGGTCGTCGAGTGGAGTGTCAAACGAAAGGTTTGTAAAAACACGAATTCAAAAATATATATAATACAATACTTGCCCACACATTTCTTTGTATTGTTTTTAAAAAATTACGGGTAACCCCTTATTTCGAAAAGTACTGATCAAAAAATTTTGAAAAACCCTGGAATATTCTTCACAAATGTAGATTGAACAGAAAGTATCACGAGTGCATTACCTTTAATAATTTATCTGGTATATAAAGAAACAAAGATTTCAAGGTCACCAGTTTTTAGTAAAGATCGGAAAAAAACGCCAAAAACTTATTTGGAGTATGTTTTGTGAAGTCATTGATCATTTGATACTTCTGTAACAAAAATTTTTATTTTAAAAGCAATTAACGTACGAAACACTAATTGCGCAAGTCCGACTTGTACTTGGTCGGTTTTTTTAATTGTAACCTTTACATTTTAGGATAATTAATTGACAAGAAGAAGTTTATCTTACATATTACGAAAAATTTATTCTTGATGAAAAGTTCTGCATCACATGGAAATTCATAATCAAGCATTAAAAATTTAAAGGAAATTTAAGGGAAAGTAAAAAATAATGATTTATAATGAAGAGTAAAGTGTGTTTAAATTTAAATACAGAGCAAAATATTAATTGACAATGTTAATAGGAACCAAAAAATTATGCTCACGTTTAGATTTGTGGCCTTCCTAGTTAAAAATTCAAAATAACTCAAGGAAACACTTCAGTAATTGTCGGATTATTTATTGAATAAAGGAAAACGAAATTAATTAAAAATTAGTGAGCTGATTTTGATTCTATCAAATTGGTATTAAAAACTTGCTATCCTTCTTATCTGCTTTGCAACAATTACATCCATAATATATTTGTGCTAATATCATTTTACTTTGAAAATTATAAATCACAATTTTTTATTTTTTCTGTATACCATCAAATATTTTAAACTTTTGTTGCTTGATTATGGATTTCCATGTGATTCAGAACTTTTTATCGAGAATAATTTTTTTCGTAATATGTAAGATAAAGATTTTCTCCATTTGTTTAAAACTTTTTGGGACACACTGTATAACTTGGGTGTAAATTATTTTTAGGTTTACTTTAATATTATTTTTCACTATTATATTTTATTTTATCTTTTTAATATTACATTGGACGTGTCAATTATATAATTTTACGTAAATTGTTATAACAAGCGACAAAATATACAGGTTGAAGTTTGAATTTCTCACATTGCTTGTATTTTTCATGCGAGCAATGACGACAACGAGGATTTCTTTTAACATGGTACGGAAGCTTGGTTAAATGAGAAATAGTTCTTGTTACTAGAGAGAGTTCTAATAGAGTAATGACCGCTGAAGATATCTCGTGCAATCACAGGCGAAGCATCGGAAGCACCCCACTTTGACACGCTCTATCCCAGAACATTTTTTCAAGGTTTCTTTCGTTTATTATATTGCAGTGAATGCCAGTCTAAAAAAGTTTTGATTTTTTTTTTATTATTTATTATTATATTTATTATATTAAGCCATTTTGACGCAACTGAGATCAGATTAACCAATCAACTTCACACGTCTCAAAAAAAGACGAAGAAAAATCCCTTATTATAGTGAAAAATCTGATAAACGAAAAGAACAACAAATTTGAATAACCAACCAGGAAAACATTTATTTATGTGTGACTGATGATAATATTTCTTTAATATATTTTGGAAACCCGGTATATCATGTATCCTAATGCACACATGCTTTAATTTGTCTTGGAGTTAAATATACTGTTTTTCTTTAAAAATTACTTGAAAATCTCAGAAAAAACTTGCAAAAGTCAGTGAATGACTATAACTAACAGGCCATCGTCCGATATTTTTAAAAACATGTCCTTCAAATAACACGAATACTTTCAAAATTCCACAAAAAGGAAAAAGGGGTATCTCTAAACATATCCGGCTTTTAGAGGACAAAAGCCCAAAGGTCATCGCTAAGAAGTCCGGTGCCATAAACCACTTGACTCTGTCGTCTTCGAAGTGTTAAAAATCTACGGGTGGCAAACATGACGGGCGCCTTTTCGCCCAGACTCGGGCCCCTTTGCCTTTTAGATATTTTTAGGTTTTTCGGTGACACCCTACGTTTTTCTGATTTGCCAGTGTCGCCAGGATTGTTTTAACGTCGTTTACTATTTAAGCTTAAGCTTAAAGTTTGACGTAAGAGGCAGTGCGGTAGTTCTATTTACGCCTATTATATGTCATACTGTTTAAAACACTAAACTTATACTAGCTAGGGAATTAGAAGCCAATGTAATTCCCTTTTCTTCTCAACCCATGTTTGTCCACTTCTGAACTTAGGCCTCTTCTAAGTTCTTCCATACTTCCCTGTCTCTTGCCACCCTTAACTCCTACTCTTACATCATCGACCCATCGTTTCTGTGGACGTCCCACGCTTCTTTCTGTTTCTCTGGGTCTCCAATCTGTGATCTTGTTTACTCATCTGTCTTTGAATCATCTAGCCACATGACCATCGCCACTTTATCCTTGCCGCCTCCAGGGTTATGATATGGGCGTTGATTCGTGTCTGCTTATCTGCTCGTTATAAACTCTATCTCTGAGGAAGACACCAAGCATGCTTTCCTCCATAGCTCTCTGTGAAGTTGCGAGCTTTTTAACAAATGCTTTAATGAAGCACGTCGTCTCCAGTCTATATGTGGTGACACGAAGGACACAGGTATTGTAGACTGTAGTCTTTAGGCTTATAGGTATCGTAGTACTTCTTGAGATATGCTCTAGTTTGCCAAAAGCTACCCATGCCAGCCCTATTCGCCTAATAATTTCTGCATTCCAGTTCTCCTTTCCGATCTTAATAGTGTTGCCTAAGTAGATAACGTCGATGCGTTCTAGAGAGTTATTTACTATCTGTATGTTATTATCTTCAGGGCTGATTAATTTAGTTTTTTTTGTAATTCATTTTAAGATCTACTCTTGCCGATACCACATTCATTTGGTTTAAACATTTTGTGTAGCACATTGGTGTTGATAGCAATTACGACTATGTCTAAACCTAAGGTGACTCAGTCATCCTAATTTAACTCCTTAAAGATATCTTCAAGGACCATCGTAAACAGTTTAGTTGCTATAGTATCTAATTGTTGCCCTCCTCTTTTAATGTTGCGTCAATTTTAATATATATATAGATACTCCAAAAAGCAAGTTCGATAATATAATATCCAGTAAGAAAAATTCCTTCGTAGTGCTCAAAAATGGTCACCATCAACTTTCCAGAAGAGAAATAAATTTTCGCCTTTTTTGGAGCTGTAGTCTTGCCAACCTATTACATCGACTCCTACTTCGTCGGAGAATCCTAATGTAACGTCCAAGTACGCCTGTGACAATCCGCATCATTCTCTAAAGCTGTCAAATACCCTCGCCAATTTCTACTCTGGTGGAAGGAGTTTGGTGATTCATCGTATAGATATACATCAAGCAGTTAGGGTTAAGTAAGACCTACAAATTCCTGTGCTGATGAAAAAAAATATTACACGACGCCACTGGGTTTACAGAATTTACCTTAAGTCACTATTAATTAGTGTGTTGGGCTTTGTCAGAGAAATTAGTGGTTAAAAGTAATTATTGCTTTGCTTAAGGATTACGGAATATTGCATATTAATTGGAAAGTTGTTTCTTTCCATAAAACTTTTAAATTAAATACGGCCTGTCAACTAAGAACGCGACCTCTCGTATTTTTAAAAAAATGTGTTTCGAGAACATTTTTGTCCATCAATGTATTCTTTGGTGTGCTAACAACGGCACAATTACCTTATTAAGTTGTCCAATCGCATCAGTAATCACCTGGCATCTTCGAGACATGCTGTCGACGAAATTTTCTGCATACTCTGCAAATTTTTCGAATCTCGTAAGACAACTGAGTCAAAGTCCTCAGACTCTTTCCTTTTACAAGGGATCAAAAGTTTTCAATATGGTTGGCGTCCGGCGATTGTAAGGGCCACTCTAATATGTTATCGTGGGCCCAAACGAACCACTTCGCGAGGTGATTTTCGCCCAGCAAAGGTTTCTTCAACATACTTCGGAATTTGACATCATGAGCACGAAGATGTTGTGAATGGTCTCATGGGACACATTCAAATACGATGTTCTTAATTTTGCCGCTCCTTGACCCAGCAACAAGTTGGGGCCCCGTGAAAACTAAGACTCGATTCGTTTATCGATTATCGGAGTGATTTTGCCTACCGAGCCACGTTTTGATAAGTCGTCGATATTTTTCATTTCTTCACAAACGATACCGACTTTTTAATATAT
Organism: Pachyrhynchus sulphureomaculatus; assembly: GCA_019049505.1. Classification (NCBI taxonomy): domain Eukaryota; kingdom Metazoa; phylum Arthropoda; class Insecta; order Coleoptera; family Curculionidae; genus Pachyrhynchus; species Pachyrhynchus sulphureomaculatus. The sequence continues at coordinate 100,899,829 of CM032456.1, forward strand.
TTAGCGGCCACGAAATGTGTCATTTTTAGGCCCCCTTGGATGGGAACAAGTAACTCAGTTTGGATTTTACGTGATTTTGACGAAAATTCGGAAGCGACTAATACGATTGCTAAACTGCGTCGTAGACAAAGGGTCTCCCTACCCATTTTTTGTTGAATAGCTCGAATTTCATCTACCAAAAATGAATTATCGCGGACACGTTCATACTTGACAGACTGTAAATGACATCAAGTTCCTTCTTTTGAATATTTAAACGTAGTTTTTTTTAGTAGAGTAATTTCTCTTCAACAAACATCTTTCCCATTGCTGCTGGCATTGTTAGCGGTATCAGGACTGTCAAAATTACGCTTTATATTAACCCAAAAATGAATGGGTTCTACAGTTATCACCATCAAACAAAAACAGACGTAGTTAATAAGTAATCCCAGTTTTTCGGATTGCCGAACCATGATTTGTTTTTGAGATATTGGACACATTTTAAGCATAATTATTTTTATTTAAACATATAGTTCAAGAGGGAGGGTGTTGGAGGAGTTGCTTTTTATATATAATAATAATAGTAATAATAAACGTCTTTATTTTATACTCGACGAAATGCAGCAGTGCTGCGAGTTTTCAAAAAATACAAAAAACCAAAGAAAAGAAATACAACTTAAATACAATTCAAAAAGTCACACTTATTACTTATCTCTACTGACACTAAACTAAAAACCGGCCTAGTGCAAGTCGGACTTGCGCAGTTAGTGTTCCGTACATTAATTGCTTTTAAAATAAAAATTTTTGTTAGGAAAGTATAAAATGACCAATGGCTTCACAAAATACATCCCAAATCAGTTTTTAACAAAGTTTTTTCTAATCTTTACTGAAAACTGATGACCTTGAAATTTTTGTTTTTTTTTATATACCAGACAAATTATTAAAGGTAATGCACTCGTGATAATTTTCGTTCAATCTACACACCGTGGAGAATATTCCAGAATTTTTTCCAAATTTTTTGATACAGCGATTTTTCGCAATTTTTTAAAAATAATACAAAGAAAAGTGTATATGCAAGTGTGCCGGACCAATTGGCGCAGTGAGCTAAGGAGCCTGCTGTTGAACAGGAGGTCAGCGGTTCGATTCCGTGTATCGGCTGGGTATTGTGAGTGTTCATAGGTAGTAGTTGTTTGCACAAATGCAAATAACGTCCGTGGCTGTACTACAGAGTTGTTTAAAAGTTGCCGTGAAATACAAAAATGTATGTTTCGGCACTTGGACAACGTTGACGGGTATTACGACATCCTCGCCGATATCCTTGGGATATGGAAAAAAGGTAAAATCCATACTGAGGCGGGGGAGGTGAGCGATAAAAAAAATAATAAAAAAAAGTATTACATTATATATATGTTTGAACTTGTGTTTTTACAAGCTTTCATTTGATTCCCCGCTGGATAACCTGGTAAATTTTTTTTCACTTCCGATTTCACCTCCCAAAACTAACCCCTTAAGTCAAAATTTAACTTTTAAAACTACACGGCTCTAATAAGGACATTAATTGGTATATTAGTGCCAAATTTCAACTTTCTATGTCAAATAGTTTCGGAGAAAATTGAGTGTAACAGACGGACAGACAGACACCGAAGTGATCTTGGAAGTGTTCCGTACGGAACACTAAAAAGAAGAAGCAAAAAAAAAGTTGTAATTTCACATGTATTGATATTAATACCCAAATACAAGCAAACCGTGATCCTACCTTTACCCTATAACAACACATAATAGTAACAAGCAAAAAGTCATAATAATAACAACAATCTAACTCTGAAATAAAAAATAAAATTTACTTCAGCCATCTTCTGAAAGAAAATTCAGACAGAGCAAGCAAACCCCCAGGAATCTCGTTCAGAAGTTTAGCGCACGTAAACTGTTTAAACACACTTGTACGTTGCCTAGGTATTTGAAAACGGTCATTGTACCTAGTATTACGCTGATATACCGAGCTTCGGTAATGCAGCCCTCCACACAGATATTCCGGCACTCGGATCCTCAATAGCCTATACAGAAAGCAACCCAAATGTAGCCTTTATCTATCCTTAATACACAACCATTTCAACTCCTTCAGCCTGCTACTCATACGGTCCCTCCCCCTGAAAAGTACACAGGGGTTTTGAATTTTTTTGCAGCTTGTTCCTCAATAGAAGGTCCAGACAAGGACCATAAACAAAATTACGATAATTAAAGCAAGAAAGGGCAAGAGTCTCGCACAAATATTTTTTTAGGGTCAAATTGAGGATGTGCCGATTCTTATACAAATTACATACGCCCTTTGAGCTACCAAAGAAACCTGCTTTCTAAACCTGAGCTTACTATCAAATAATAATCCCAAATTTTTATATTCAATACCAAGGAGAATTCTCTCCTGGGCCATAAATAAATTAAGATTATTCGAAGCCTGTTTGTTCCAAAATACATTACTGCCGACTTTCTTGGATTTATCTTTAAACTATTGTTATTAGAGTAGGTAAAGATTGAATTTAAACGGTAATTAAATATATGGTGTCACATGTTCTTTTCAGGGCTCTTCGGATTGAATAATCCGGAAATGGCATTATATCGTTATTATTTTTTGGTCAGATTTAGGAATTCGAACCATAAGGAATACTGATCTGAAACCCATTTTCTTTTATTTCTTTCACAGGTTTAAGTATAACTGTGACATACGGACAAACGAATTGACAGATCATGGAAGGACAACACAAGACCCATAACAACCCTTTATAATTACTTAGGAGAACTATTTTAATATTTGAGTTATCATCATATGGCAAAAGCAATGGCGTAGTTCAAGGGGCAAAGGTGGGATGCAGATGGATACAAGAAAAAGAAAATAAAACTGCCTAAATAAGAGAAGCGCCAAGTGACAATTGAAGGTTCTGAAAGAATACCTCTGTGACTCTGTCACGTTAAAAAGTTCGGACTCTTCCTAACATAATAAAGTCAAAATTTATGACTACGCGAGACGATGGGAGAGTGCATAAAAAAGAACGTTTTACTGCAGTGGAATTTTTAAAACTTACACCCAGTGAAAAATCGATGATGGGAGGGTAAAGTTTTTCACAAGAAACAACCCCATCACACAGTGGAACTTTAAAAATGGAAACCTAGTTTAAAAATCAGTAACCAGAGGCGGGACAGATCTTTCACGAAAACGGACACTCTCCTGCAAATGGAAACTAAATCCATTTTAAAATCGAATATCAGTTGAAGAAATATTTTTCTAAAAAACCTATTTCGAACGACCAGCCTTTACAAATTTCTCCAAAAAAACATCCATAGGGGTATACTAAAGGCTCTCTGACCGCACCTTAGCTACGCCACAGTACAGAATCTGTTTCTCTTATTTCGGTTTTTGGTTCGCATGCTTAATACCCCCCATAAACCTAAAAACTAAAATCTATAATACCTGTGTCACATATGGACCGAAAACGATGTGCCTCACTAAAGAATTTGCTAGAAAACTCCAACAGAGCAATGGAAAGAAGCATGTTTGGTATCGCCCTTAGAGATAGAATTCATAACGAGAAATGAAGAATGAAGTAGCGATGGGTGATCCCGAGACAGATGGATATATAGGGTCACCATACGAAGACCCAGAGAAACCGGAGAGGCGTGGGACGTCCATAGAAACGATGAGTCGATGTTATAAGAGTAGTAGCAGGCAAGCAGTGGTTAAAGGTGGCAAAAGATAGGGAAGCATGGAGAAGACCTACGTCCAGGAGTGGACAAACTTAGGTTGACAAGAAGAACAAGAAGATTCTTAATTCTGTATTAAAACCACTACTTTTGAAATAATTATGTTTTTCTAAAAGTGTTTTAAAAATTATAAATATAATTTTTGAAAAAATAGAAAAAAAAAAGTGGCCCGTATTTCTTCCGGAATATATATCAAAACTCTATTTATCTATTGAGGAAATTGTTTAAATCAAAGCTACAGTAAATAACTACAGGAAGGAAACTAATTGTTTAAGGTGATACCAGACCTTTTAAAAGGTACTACCTGTAAGGGAAATTACATTAAAAAAGAATTGTCTAGACTTTAACACGAAAATGTCATACTTCCGGTCAAATGGTTAAAACTTTCTCTAAAAGTATTATTTTAGTCCAATCGCTTAAATGTTTTACCAACTTACGTATAAAAAAATTAATAAATCTTATTTTTATTACCCGTATTGGATTTCGTGAAAAAATGACTTCTTGCATTTCTTGTTTTTTCATCAAGTTCCTAGATTACGATACCACTCGAACACAATAAGATATCCATTTCAAATTTGGTACACGTATTATACTGGGGTAGTCATAAAACCTGTAGTTTTTGAGCGAAGTCGCTTTTAGCGAAGGAGGCAGTAGAACCACTCTGCCTATAAAGAATAAAAAAGTAGGTTTATTGTTGCAGGAGGGAGATCAGGTCATGCAGAAGTAATGTTTAGACTGTGTATATTGGCTTTTTTCAAAACGGTATTTTCTATCTGCATTACTTTTTCATATCGAAGCAGACCTTTGAAGCTACTTTGTAAAAAGCAAGAAGGTATGTCAGGAAAAAACGTAAACACTTTACAGAATTTATCAAAAATAAATCATAAAAATATTTTATTTATCAGGGATATTATTGTATTAAAAAGATAATTTAAATATTCCTATTATTTCATTCGATTATGTTTTATTCCCTGATGAGTACTTCTTAAAAGTAATATCTCGTAATTTGATGGTGACGTTTTTATTTTTAATCTATACGTAACATAAGCATTTTTTTAGTTGGGGAGCTCTCTAAAGAATTGGGTTCTTACCTGTGGGCGGGGCCTGCTATGATTATGATTGAGATGGGCGAAATATGGGTGCAGATTTAAATTTGTAACGTGTGAAGCATATGGAGTATGACAGTCTTTTTCAAAAATATTATTAACAATTGCCAATATTGGCAAATGGGCCGGTATGAATTCTGCCCAAACGAAACACTCTGTGAAAAACTTTTAATATCCAATATTTTCCTTGGGTGTGGAATAATCGATGACAAAACTGACGCGCTCAACATAACGAACATTCAAGCAGCATATTTATCCACGGCACAATTGCGAACAGGAGTGTTTGAAATAAATGGCACATTCAACAGTAGAACAGAACAGAATTTTATGTATGAAATGCTCTTGTTAAGCCGTTGAAGGTGAAAAATGCCAACATATCTTCGCAACTCTTTTGAATTGTTACTGGTAAGATTCTAACCTACAAATGTCTAATATTTACATATCAATTTTTGTATGAAAATTCATTTTTTATAATGATTGTAGTAACCAGCGAAGTATTTTAACCTACACTGATATCAAATCTACCTGGAAAGTGAAACGTCACGAAGTATTGGAAACATTCGAACCGGCTCCTTTAGCGGATAATTGTGTTGTCGATCGCCATAACACACTTTCAGTCAGTCGACTTGCCTAAATACATTAGTAATATTTACATAACCCCCATTCGCTTTTGGAAATACATGAGAAACTATATTTAAATCCTTTTACAGGTGACTTTAACACTTGTAAACACAGCATAAAAGTTTTTTTTTTATTTTTCACGAAAAGCAAAAATTTCAGTGTTCATTTTTAAGAAAATTTGTAATATTCAATTTAATAAGATTTAAAAATGCACTTCAAGTTTAATCCCTGAAAAAGCCGCGAGATATCATATTGAACAGGTAAGATCCCAATAACTTTATTCTTATTTAGTTTGAATTCTTCGTTAAAAATATTGCTTCTTTTACTGAGGTCGAGATTTTTTTGTACGTTATACCTGCTACCATTTATATTGTTGTCAATGTGTCATTAAACTTATGAAGTTATTGATTGCACGTGATATATCCAAAGTATTCGACCTTGTTGGGCAGGATTGTTAGCTAAGTCACGCTCTTCTGGTATGTCTAGTTTCCTCAGAGAGCGTTCTTTACGAGTGGCAGTCAACGAATTTCTTTCTGATCCCTTCCTTATCAACACGAGTGTGCCCCAAGGCTCCATCATGTCTCCTACTCTCTTTCTCATTTAGATTACCGATCTGCTGGAAAGGACCAGAAATCCAATCTACAGCTTTGCAGATGACAGTACGGTTATTTCTTCATTCCCTTTGAACGCTCGAATATCGGCTACTCATGCAAATATCCGCAGACAGCAGGAAGTGCGATGGATGCCGCGTTTGTTGACTCCAGACAAGGAAGGACATTTCAAAATTATCTTTGAAAAATTTACAGTTTTGTGACTGTAGACGAAACGTCGATGTACTATCAAATCCTGGAGACAAAATGGCAGTCAAAATAGTAGGTTGGCGAAGCTAAAAGTGCACCAAAAAAAGCGAAAACAGTTTTATAGGCGGGAAAAGTGATGGCAACTGTTTTTTGAAACTCACAGGGTATCATCGTGATAGACTATTTGGAAAAGGGCAAAAAGATTCAGGCTCTTATTACGCAACGTTATTGGATCGTTTGCATAGTAAATTAAAGCAGAAGCGACCAAGACTAACACGCAAAAACGTACCGTTTCACCAGGCATCGGCCATTGCAATGGCAAAAGTGCACGACCTGGGCATCGAAATAGTTCCTATACTAACCCTATTTTTCCATTTGTGGCTTTAAATGATTTTTTTTATTCTCTAACCCTCAAAAATTGACTTGGTGGAAATTTTTTTCATCGAATAAAGAGATTGCCTATGCTGTAAACGAATATTGTACACAGTTTGGAACACATTTTTTTCATAAGAGAATAAAAAAATTGGAATCTTGCTGAACCAAATGTATTGAGTTCAATGATAATGTTATTTACTTTGTGTTTTACAAGACTGTTCAATGCGCCCTCGCATTCCTTCCTAGCTTTCAAATCTTTTTTGGTTGAATCCATTATAGACAAAATTATTATTCTGACGTAAAGGAATAGAAAAGGCATAAACATCGATGGCGAGTACCTAAAATCACCTGCGCTTTGCTGATGATATTGTCATAATAGCCGACAATCTAGATGACGCCCTATAAATGCTTATCGAATTGCAAATAGCATCAGCGAATATTGGTCTAAATATTAACTTTCAGATAACCAAGTTTATGACTAGATTAGTCCAAATCTAGTTACGAACAATAATATGAAATTTAATGAAAGCGAGGTGAAGCACGTATAAAATTACAAGTATTTGGGTCATAAATTTACAAATTGTCAAAGATAACCCGTGAGTTACACCGCCGCATGGGTTTGAGATGAACGGCTTTTGGGAAGCTGAGAGATACGCTGCAAAGTAGTTTACCAATGTGCTTAAAAAAGACAGTTTATGAGCAATGCGTTCTGCCGGTAATCAATATAGCGCCGAGACATTCACATTAACAAAACAGTCAGCAAACAAACTGAGAGTATCGCAACGGGCAATGGAGAGAGCTATGCTGGGTATCACAAGAAGGATAGAATAACAAACATAACTATCAGACAACGAACAAAAGTAATAGATATTATCCACAAAAATACGCAGTCTCAATCGAGATGGGTAAGCCACATAGCCCGAAGGAATAATAACGGATAGTGTAGAAGACTATTGGGGAATGAAGACCTAGACAAGATAAAAGAAAGAGAGGTAAACCACCAACAAGATGGAGCGATGACATCAAAAGAGTGGCAGGAAAATGGGTTAACACCGCTCAGGGAAGAGATCAGTGGACGTTCTTAGAGGGGCCTATATCCCGCAGTGGATGCGGACGGCTGATGGATGAAAGGAGTTACAGACTTAATCGACTGTTGGTATTTTTATCACTAAATTTCTTTAACAGTATGCAAAGATGGAAACCATTCTTAAGTGTAAAACTATTCCTCCCAGTTGACTATTATTTATTTGTTTACAAGGTTTATTTTTCTATGCGAAATTTTATTTTTATAATACCGTATTTTGGTGTTTAATACCTACTTAACTTTGGGTAAATAACATTTTGCAAGTACTTTATAAGTGTCTTTTAGAAACTCTTTAAAAAGTCATTTGACTACACCAAAAGTTAATTCATACCTCACTTTATGTGTATAATAAACTTTTTATGATCTATTTGGCGCTTACTTGACGGCAGCTCCATAGCCAGGTAAAGCGAATGTAATTTCGACAATACAGTAAAACTTAATTCATAAGCAAGCAAGCATAAGTAAAATATCTTGAACGATTCAATATTATTAGCGATCACCAATATGGCTTTCGTAAACATAGATCAACAGGAGATCTTCTGACTTATGTAACACATGTTTGGAAAACGCAATTGAACACTTTAGAGAATCTCGAGGGGTTGCTCTTGACATATCCAAAGCATTCGACCGTGTTTGACTCGATGGACTGTTGGCTAAGCTACGCTCTTGTGGTATGTCTGAAAAGTTCTGTTTGTGGCTCTCATGTTTCCTCAGAGAGCGTTCTTTACGAGTGGTGGTCGACGGATTTCTTTTTAACACCTTCACAATCAACTCCGGTGTGCTCCAAGGCTCCATACTGTCTCCTACTCTCTTTCTCATTTACTTTAACGATCTGCTGGAAAAGACCAGGAATCCAATTTACAGCTTTGCAGACGACAGTACGCTTATCTCTTCATTCACTTTGAACGCTCGGACATCGGCTGCTCAGGCGAATATCCGCAGACAGCAGGAGGTCGTTCAACTTAACAAAAACCTGGGAGAAATTCTATCTCGGGGTGACAGTAACCATGTGGAATTTAACGCTACAAAAACCCAGGCGGCAGTTTTTTCTAAAAAAGTTAACGTTGCTGAACCCGACATAGTTATGTCGGGGCACTCCATTCCCCTAACATCGTCGCTCAATTTGTTGGGCGTTAGTTTGGGAGCAAATATATCCTGGCATGAACATGTTGCAGGCATAGCAAGGAGAGCTTCTCACAAGTTAGGAATATTATTTCGAACCAGAACGCTTTACACTCCACAACAACTGTTAATTCTTTACAAAGCTCAAATTCGACCAACTATGGAATACTGCTCCCATGTTTGGGGCTCCGCTCCCAAACATATACTGCATTTGTTGGATTCTGTTCAGAGAAGAGCTGTTCGTCTGATTGGAGACCCGGAACTGACCGGCGGCCTTGATTCGCTGGAATATCGAAGAACGGTTGGCGACTTGAGTTTGTTCTACAAGTATTTTCATGGAAAGTGTTCGAAGGATGTAGCCCGCTTAATTCCTCCCAAAGCGGTGCATGTTAGAAATTCACGTTGCGCTGGTGCTTCACATCCGTATGAGGTTCAGCTTGTTACTCCTCGTACAACGCTTTTCAAGCAGTCTTTTTTATGGAGAACATCATCCCTTTGGAATAATTTGCCCAGCGCTGTGTTTCCCAGCGAGTACAATTTACAGCGATTCAAGAACCACGTGAATCGCTTTTTCCGCACACATGGCGCTCCTGGAGCGCTTTAGGGACTTCCTTTCACCACTTGTGCTAAACCCACGCTTCGTTGCGTTTCTCAGAGATAACGCGCATATTTTTCCCTATTATTGTCACATTGTCTTTCTGTGGCGATAACTATGTTTTCTACGGTAATACATACTAAATAGGGTGAAACGTCCCGATATTTTTGAAGAAAAAACGATCTTTTTGGCAAAAATCGATTATGTTCTTCAACATAGTTTCCTTCACACGCACTTATTCCAGCGATTTTACAACATTTAGATACCTTTCATATAGTACGATTTGTTGAGCTCTCTAAAATAAACTCAAGCTTCTTCATTTGAGCCGGTGGATCTATGTTTCCTCCATTGTTACGAATCGAAGCAAAAACTCCTTTGGATCAGGCCGGAACAATTCCAAACAGCGTTTTAAATCTTCGAAACGTTGCTGCTTTTGATCAATCGTGAGAGCGCACGGCACCCATCGAGCACATAGCTATTTTATGTGCAAATAGTCATGCAAAATATGACTCACGCGTTCTGTTGATATCTTCACGATGTCAGCTATATCTTTCACTTTCACTTTGCGGTCATTCAAAACAATATGGTGGATTTTTTGTTTTTTTTTTGGAGTGATAGCCTCATGTGGATGTCCGAAACGTGGTGCCTCATGGTGGTTGTACGACCGTATCTAAGTTCGTTAAACCATGTGCCTTAACACTTCTTAAGCCATTCTTGGGTTCTGGCTGCATTTTTTTCTATTAAAAAGTAATATCAACATAGGAAATCTTTTTTTTTCCATCGTTTTACAAAAATCAAAGGTAGCGTCACTCAAACAGCTGTAACTCGCAAATTAATAGACAAAATGTCATGAAAAGTTCTAAAAGTTGACGCTAACTGAAAATCACATGGAGTCTGGGGAGCATAGGCATGAACCAAGGGTTTTTAAGTGGATATAAGGAATGTAATATAATAGCATTTTTTAAATGTCAATTTAATCTACAAATTTTATAACCACTACACCAAACACTTGATTTTTGTCCTCGACACGCATTTGATGATTGACTAAATTTAACAATAAAAACCGACGTAGCAGTAAATCTGGTTGAGTAACCCATTGAACTAAATGTTTGTTAAAACTTATTTGAATCGCCCTTTTTCTTTGCTTAACATGTTTTAACAAAGAGGATTGATTTTTAGTGTTCCCTACGTACACTTATAAGATCACTTCGGTTTTTTTTTTTTTTTTTTTTTAATGGGTCTAGCACACGTGCTGCAGGGAAGAAGTCCCTAAAGCGCTACAGGAGCGACACGCGTGCGGAAAAAAGCGATTCACGCTGTTCTTTGCTCTCGCTGTAAATTGCACTCGGTGGGAAACGCAGTCCTGGGCAAATTATTCCAAAGGGATGATGTTCTCCATAAAAAAGACCGCTTGAAAAGCGTTGTACGAGGAGTAACAAGCTGAACCTCATACGGATGTGAAGTATTAGCGTGACGTGTACTTCTAACATGCACCGCTCTGGGAGGAATTAAACGGGCCACATCCTTCGAACACTTTCCATGAAAATACTTGTAGAATAGGCTCAATCAAGGCCGCCGCGGTCAGTTCCGGGTCTCCAATCAGACGAACAGCTCTTCTCTAAACAGAATCCAGCAAATGCAGTGTATGTTTGGGAGCGGAGCCCCAAACAGAATTTGAGCTTTGTAAAGAATTAACAGTTGTTGTGGAGTGTAAAGCTTTCTGGTTCGAAATAATATTCTCAACTTTTGAGAAGCTCTCCTTGCCATGCCTGCAATATGCTCATGCCAGGACATATTTATTTACTCCCAAATTAACGTCCAACAAATTGAGTGACGATGCTAGAGGAATGAAGTGCCCCGACACAACTATGTCGGGTTCAGCAACGTTAACTTTTTTAAAAAAAACTGCCGCCTGAGTTTTTTGTACCGTTAAATTCCACTTGATTACTGTTACCCCAAGATAAAATTTCTTCCAGGTCTTTGTTAAGTTGAATGACCTTCTGCTGTCTGCGGATATTCGTCTGAGTAGCGAATGTCCAAGCGTTCAAAGTGAATGAAGAGATAAGCGTACTGTCATCTACAATGGTGTAGATTGGATTCTCGGTCTTTTCCAGCAGATCGTTAATGTAAATGAGAAAAATAGTAGGAGACGGTATGGAGCCTTGAGGTACACCGGCGTTGATAGTGAAGGTGTTAGAAAGAAATCCGTCCACTGCCACTCGTAAAGAACGCTCTCTGAGGAAACATGGGAGCCACAGACAGAACTTTTCAGACATAACATAAGAGCGTAGCTTAACCAACAGCCCATCGTGCCTTGGATATGTCAAGAGCAACCGCTCGAGATTCTCCAAAGTGTACAATTGCATTGTTCCAAACGTGTGTTACATAAGTCAGAAGATCTCCTGTTGGTCTATTTTTACGAAAGCTTTATTGATGATCGCTAATAATGTTGAATTCTTCAAGATATTTTAGAAGATGCTGGTTGATAGCCTTTTCCATACCTTTCGATATTATTGAAAGCAGTGCGATTGGTCGGTAGTTATTTGGCAAGGTCTTCTTGCCTTTTTTAGGTATCGGCTGAACTGTAGCACATTTCCAGCAGGAAGGAAATATTCCCTTTCTGTAGGATAGGTTGAAAAGCCTACAGAAAACTGGTGTTAGTTCCCTAGCACAGTTTTTGAGAACTATGGCAGGTATTCCGTCAGCGCCAGAAGCTTTTTTGGTGTTGAGCTTCATTAAAATACGTTTTATGATACGCTGTCTGAAGACAATATCGGGCATCCTTGACTGCACTATGGGAATAGTAGGTGGTGTTTTCCCTTGGAAATCGAAAGTAGAATGTAAAGCAAAGAGTTCAGCCAACAAGTTCGCTTTCTCAACAGGTGTCGTTACAATAGAATTATCTGGCCGTGTGAGTGGTGGTATGGTGGATTTGGTGAAATTTTGACTGACTGCCTTAGCGACTGACCAAAGGGACCTGGAATTGTTGGGACAAGCGAGAAGTTTGTTTCTAGTTCGTCCGTCCGTCCGTCTATCCATCTCTGTCCGTCTGTCACACCCCCAATTTTCTCCGAAACTATTTGTCATAGATAGTTGAAATTTGACACTAATATAGGAATGGATGGCCTCCTCAGAGCCGTAAAGTTTTGTTGAAAACTCATTTTAGGTGTGCTTTGTAAAGTCAGTAGTAAAGTAAAATAAAGTTTATACCTCCGTAACAAAAATTTTTGTTTTAAAAGCAATCAACGTTCGGAACACTAATTGAGCAAATCTGATTTGCACTTGGCCGGATATTTTAAATTTATTTTCGCTGTTATTTTTCTCAATTTACAATGATATTGTTATGAATGCATTGTCAACTCCTAGTTACCGTCGAAATTGCCTCTTCAATTTAACCTGGCTGGCCGCAAAATCAGTGTCGGCCTATACTAAGTGACGGTAGTCGCCTGCGACATTAACAGCGTGTCAAGGAATAGCACAACTCCATGGGCGGCTTTCCAATGATAATGTACCTTTTGAGCTTTTAATATGAGATAATAGAGGAATTTGTCTGACTTAGTATAAGCACAGACGATATAGGAAATAATTCTTTCCTCTATGGAGTAGGTTAGAAAACGGGTTTTTAAATGTTTAAATTCTCTGCTGGTTAAACACAACTCAATCTAAAAACTTTAGCAACTTTGTCCAAATTTTTTTTGAAATCTTAACTACTTAAACTAGACCATACCTTGGCTTCCTTCTGCCCTCCATTATCACTTTCATGTTCATCATTTCATTGCCGAATGAGTTCAGTTGTCGTTCCTTTTTTGTAACTTTCTTCAACTAGCCCGTCTTTCTTTGATTTGATGCATCATTTCCTCATATGTAAACTTCTGTACTCTATTTATTTCCAACATCGCCACGTTTCAAATGCTTCTCTTTCTATATAAAGTAGTTCATTTTTCGCCAGTGAACAGTGGCTCGAAATGAATTTTTTTCGTTCAAAATTATCTAAAGCACTTATTTCGCAACCGATAGGGATATTTTTTTCTTAAATACTCTTCATTTAATTTCAAAAAAACGTAAGAGGGTCGATTTTTTAATTATTACGAACAGATGGAGGAAAATTGGCCAAAATTATAATTTTTTGTATAAATTTTAGTAAGACTTGCTGAAAAACAATTTTTCTTTACTACTACTTTACTTATATATTGTTGCTTGGGGAGGGTTCGTGGTCGCTGATTTCGAATATGAAGCCCAAATTTTATTATTCCGAAATTCGAGATGGCGAATCAACTATGGCCGCTATAAAATATAGATTTATCATAAATATCAATTTATAACAGCATTTTTACTGCGATATAGATTTTATATGTATGTTTGATCTCTAATTCTCAACAATAAAATATACTTATTGTTGAAAACATGCAATTTCAACTTTTATACTATTTCAGTCATGCACTTAATATAAAATAATAATTATATAGCTATTGTAGTAGTGCCAAATAATATAAAGAAAAAAGTTATTTTATTTATTCACTCTTCATTTTTTCATATTCTTTAAAGTGTACTAATCTAAAATTTATAAAATGCGACTTCTCTCTGTCTGTCTGTCTGTCTGTCTGTCCGTTAGTGCGCTTATCACTCGAGAACCCCTTATCCGATTTACGTGCTTTTTTTTAAACATACATATGTTCTCTGGCCAGGTTCTAGAATGTATTTTATTACGTTAGGTAACATAGGGAATAAGCAGTGACGATAATAGTGAATCAAGTCGGAAAAAAGTTTGCCGCTAGCGCGTTCTCTTGCAACACACTGCCTACTAACTTAAATATGGAACAATGTCATGTAGCAAAGAATATAATATATACAAAATGCAACGTCTCTCTGTCTGTCTGTCCGTCCGTTAGTGCGCTTATGACTTGAGAACCACTTATCCGATTTACATGTTTTTTTTTTAATTCATACATTTGTTCTCGGGTCAGGTTATCTATAATTTTCTATAATATATATCGAATGCGACTTCTCTCTGTCTCTCTGTCTGTTTGTCCGTTAGTGCGCTTATCACTCGAGAACCACTTATCTCCTTTACGTGTTTTTTTTTTTAAATTTATACAGGGTGAGTCAACGATAGAGTAAAGTTCATTATCTCATTTGTTTCGGGAATGACGAAAAAATGTTAAATATAATAGTTTTAGGGAATGTTAAGGTGCTCAGTTTAAAATTATTTTTGAGTATACAGGGTACTTCAAAAAAGTGTGTTAACATTCCCTAAAACTATTGTATTTAGTATTTTTTCGTCATTCCCGAAACAAATGAGATGATGAACTTTACTCTATCGTTGACTCACCTTGTACATTTGTTTTCTGGTCAGGTTATCTATACTTTTCTATAATATATATAAAATGCAACGTCTCTCTGTCTGTCTGTCTGTCTGTTCGTTAGTGCAAACATATATATGTTCCCTGGCTAAGTAATAGGATATATTTTATTACGTTAGGTAACATAAGGAATAAGTAGTGACGATAATAGTAAATTAAGGCAGAAAAAAGTTTGCCGTTAGCGCGTTCTCTTGCAATACATTGCCTAACCCATTAAATATGGAACAATATGATGTAGCAAATAATATAATATATATAAAATGCAACGTCTCTCTGTCTGTCTGTCTGTTCGTTAGTACGCTTATGACTCGAAAACCACCTATCCGATTTATGTGTTTTTTTTTATTCATACTGATGTTCTCTTTCCAGGTTATATAATAATAACAATAATCTATAATATATATAAAATGTCTCTCTGGCTGTCTGTTTGTCTGTCTGTCCGTTAGGGCGCTTATCACTCGAGAACCATTTATCCGTGTTTTTTTTTTTTGAGATTTATACATATGTTCTCTGGCCAGGTTATAAGATATATTTTATTACGTTAGGTAATATAAGAAATAAGCAGTGACGGTAATAGTGAATCAAGTCGGAAAAAAAGTTTGCGCACTCTCTTGTAATGCGCTGCCTAAACCGTTAAATATGGAACAATATAATGTAACAAAGAATACAATATATATATATATATATATATATATATATATATATATATATATATATATATATATATATATATATATATATATATATATATATATATATATATATATAAATGCAACGTCTCTCTATCTGTCTGTCTGTTCGTTAGTGCGCTTATCACTCGAGAACCACTTATCCGATTTACGTGTTTTTTTTTTAATTCATACATATGTTCTCTGGCCAGGTTATATAATAATAATAATCTATATAATATGTATTAAGCAATGTATCTCTGTCTGTCTGTCCGTTAGTGTGCTTATCATTCGAGAACCACTTATACGATTTACGTGTTTTTTTTTATCCTTAACTTAATATTTATCAAAAAAAAGATCTATAATATACATAAAACCCTACGTCGCTCTATTTGTCTGTCTGTCTGTACGTTGGTGCGCTTAGCACTCAAGATCCATTTATCCGGTTTACGTTTTTTTTATAAAATAGATATTTTCTCTGGCAGGTTATAGAATATATTTTATTACGTTAGATAACATAAGGAATAAGCAGTGCCGATAATAGTGAATCAAGTCCACACGAGCAGAGCCGCGGGCACGGCTAGCATAGTAATAAATATAATAATAAATATATAAATATAAATAAAAATAATAATAATACTAATATATTTATTAGTACTTAAATTTTAAATGGCACAATTGACATAAATAACAGCTATCTCAGTTTACAGTTTCTGACCATGTTAATCAAATATGATAACATTCCATGCAAATTGCCATAATATTTAATTCTCAACGATAAAATGTACTATTTATAGAAAATTAAAATATAACTTTAAAAATGCATAGTTCATTTTTGTCTTTTTTATAATAATTTATTGGAAAATTTTTCAAATAGTTCCAAAATATATATATATATATATATATATATATATATATATATATATATATATATATATATATATATAATGCAACGATATGGGACGTTTCACGTCAAATTTAAAGTAGTCGTATCGCAAATTTAAAATCAGAAATCAGTAACATTGAAAAATCTGAAGTAACCAGTGTAGCCCAAGTAACTAATTTTTTATAAATTTTTAGCATTTTATCGCTCTATATTGGATCCGCCATCTTAGATTTCAGACTTTAACTAGATCGTATTTCAGACCCAGAGTAACATGTTTAGCCCAAATAACTCATTTTTACAATTTTTTAGCATTTTATAGCGGCCATATTTGATTCGCCATCTTGAATTTCGGAATAGTAAAATTTGGACTTCATATTTGAAATCAGTGACCACTAAACCCCCAGGTAGCAAGATATAGGTAAAGTAATAATAATTTATTTTTCTGCAAGTATTATTAAAGTTTATGATAAAATGATAATTTTGGCCAATTTTCCTCCATCTGTTTGTGATAATTCAAAAATCGATTCTTTTACGTTTTTTGGAAATCAAGTGAGTATTTTAAAAAAATATATATATTCCGAACGGTTGCGAAATAAGTACTCTAGATAATTTTGAACGAAAAAATGTCATTTCGTGCCACTGTACAGTGTCCAAACTTCATACTCGATAAGGTCATAGTCTAAGTAACGAAAGTCTTCAACTTCCTTCAAATTGCCTCCGTATTAATTTCGATAGGAAACTTCCATTTCCAGTTACAGAGCTTTTGGTTTCGTCGATTTTTCTTTCCACATTTAGAATAGTATATTTTATCTAAATTTAATTCAGGAATATCAACGAACTGAAAATTAATTGGAATTAAACCGACACAGGAGAAATTCAGAGGAATTATACCAATTATACCTATAACACCTCCGTATTGTTTACAATACTTACTAGCTCAACTTTAATAATCTAAAGTTAAAGCACAATTTTAGCCTTTAAGTAGCCCTGTTTTATCTTCCTACTGCATATTTAAACAAACAACTTTCCATAATTTAAAAAAAAAACCAAAACCCTTTTAAAAAACAATTTATTTTACCCTTAATGGGAAATTGTTTCATATCTTTCAAATCACTTGCCACCCATCCCTTCGACATGAAAAAAGGGCTTCTGTGTTACCTTTTTAAGCTTTTTAGTACTTTTCAGTTGTTTTTATTACTTCTTTACTATCTGCCAATTAGCTAATGGTACTAATAGCACTAAACATCAAGTCTGTTTTGATAATTTTTGGCGCCCGGAGTTGTTATATAATGTTTAAGTGTAAACTTTGATGAAAAAAGTGGCTAAAGTGGTATTTGAAGAAGTTATCTGTTGTCTAGGCGGTGGCGACGTAATGCTGGCGTAAGATTCTTTTTTGAAAAATACCAACTACACTGGTGAGCAAAAAAATCGACTCAAACGATTTTGTTTCATTTAACATCGATCTTTGAATTTAATTTTCAAACAGTGGTATTATTTTTGATATCGTTAGATTGCTGATTTTCTGCTCTTTCCAATAATACCAAAAACATTTGGATTTTCAAAAAGTTTCACTGATTAAAACGGTTTTAATCCATAGAACCATTTTTGCTCGCTCAGCAACGTTGCGCGCTATTCGGCCCTAACACGTACAACTGCATTTTCTTATCATTCCTTTATCGGAACTTAAACCATTAACATCTCTGCTATACCTACTCACTATTTACGTCTTAGGAAAATGCACACCACCCCGGAAGAAGCGGCGCAAGTCATTGCCCTATTGCAAGAAGGGCATAGCCAACGTGTAATCGCTGCGCAACTGCACCTGAGCCAGTCAGCTGTCTCGACAATCTACAGACGTTACTAAGAACTTTATAGGGAGACTAGGATCAGAAAAAAGAAGGTGTACCCCCGAGAAAGACGACCGTTTCGTTGCCAACACAACTCTAAGAAATC
>CM032456.1:100923127-100925627 GCA_019049505.1 Pachyrhynchus sulphureomaculatus
GGTTAGGGATTCTTACTCTTTGTGCCCTATTTATCCTGGAAACTGCTATCATGATCTTTAAAAAACATCGTCTTGAGGCAATGCCAGTCAGCCGGCACGGCACTAGGCGAGCGTTCGTCCTGCCATTGCCGGCCCCGAAAACGAAGCTGATCAAATCTGCAATTGTTTATAATGGCAAAAAAATATATAATCATCTGCCTCTCAAACTGAGAGGATTGAATTGCGAGAGAGTCTTTAGACCAAAGACTAGGGCCCTACTTATAAAAAAGGCGT
The DNA here is from genome assembly GCA_019049505.1 of Pachyrhynchus sulphureomaculatus. Lineage (NCBI taxonomy): Eukaryota > Metazoa > Arthropoda > Insecta > Coleoptera > Curculionidae > Pachyrhynchus > Pachyrhynchus sulphureomaculatus. The sequence continues at coordinate 100,923,401 of CM032456.1, forward strand.
ACTATGTATGTTACTTGAGGAATTCTACAATGATAGACTGGAATAAGCATATAACAGTAGTTGAGTGGTTGGTATTTGGGTTGACATATGTGTAATTTTTATTTCTTTTATTTTGTATTTACTGCATTGACTACTAATCTTGTTCTGTTTCCTTATTTTTTCTTTCTTTGAATTTGTGTTTATTAATATAATAATAATTTAAAACAAGCTTGCTTTGTCAACAAATACGTTGTATTTTAGGACAATAAAGCATATTTCTATTTCTATTTCTATATATATATATATATATATATATATATATATATATATATATATATATATATATATATATATATATATATATATACCAGGAGTACAAGTATGAAATGCGGATTTTTTTTCTAAAAAAACATATTAAATTCGGAAAAATGATAAAAAGTGCTTTATTCAAAGTATGCTCCATCGCTTGTTATACATTTTTCCCATCTTTCGTCTTTCGGGCAATGTGTGAATACCACGCCAGTAAAAATCTTTCCCTTTTGCTGCGAACCATTCATCGAGCCATTTTTTTTCACATCTTCGTACGAACCAAAACGCTGCTCAGCAAGTGCGTGACCCATCGATGCAAACAAGTGGTAATCGGAAGAAGCCAAGTCTATTGAGTAAGCCGCATGGGGTAGAACTTCCCAGCTGAGTGCTTCCAACGTGTCGCGAACTGATTTTGCCGTATGTGATGGAGCATTGTCATGAAGAAAAATGACTTTGTGTTGCCTCTTTCGGTATTCTGGCCTTTTTTCAAGCAGCGAACGGGTTTAAATCGGTCAATTGTTGTTGGTAACGTTTAGTATTAACCGTTTCCCCAGGTTTTAACAGCTCATAATAGACCACGCCCCTCTGGTCCCACCAAACACAGCGCATCGTCTTTCTGTCAAAGCGATTCGGTCTTGCGGTCGATGTGGATGGTGCGCCTGGGTCTACCCATGATTTTTTTACGCTTGGGATTTTCAAAATAAATCCACTATTCATCCCCTCTAACTATACGATGCAAAAAAGACTTCCTTTTGTACCGAGCGAGCAAAATGTCACACGTGTTTTTGCGTTTTTCCATTTGCCTGTCGTACAACTCATGTGGTACCCATCTACCGGCTTCTGAATATTTCCCATCTCTCGTAGCCGATTGGAAACAGCTTATTGACTAACGCCCAATTGCTCGGCGAGTTGTTTTTATGTTTGCGAATCATCTTTGTCCAAAAATGCTTGCAATTCAACATCTTCGTACTTTTTTGGCGGTTTTCCACGTTCCTTGTCTGCAACATCGAAGTCACCACTTTTGAAACGCCGAAACCATCGTTCACACGTATCTTGCGATGGAGCATGTTCACCATAAGCTTCTCGAAGTAATCGGTATGATTCAACAGCAGTTTTCTTCAAATGAAAACAAAAAATTAATGCTGTCAGCGAATGCTCTTTGTTCGATATAAATTTCGACATATTGAACACAACAACACAACACTATGCACACACTTTCCCAATTTATCACTCGTGCGCGTCTGACACTTGTTGATGACACAACAAAATGGCGCAGTGTCAAATCTTTATAGCACAAACTGCATTGGTGCACCATCTGTTGTCTGAAATCCTCATTTCATACTTGTACACCTGGTATATATATATATATATATATATATATATATATATATATATATATGTATATGTATATGTATATATATATATATATATATATATATATATATATATATATATATATATATATATATATATATGTATATGTATATGTATATATATATATATATATATATATATATATATATATATATATATATATATATATGTATATATATATATATATATATATATATATATATATATATATATATATAGTCGACACTGTTTATAGTGTAACTCTATATGTATAGTGAAAAACTCTTTATAGTGCAATTTTTTAAAATACATACATAGCAATATATACGGATTTTTTCTCTCTATATAGTGAAAAACTTTCTATAGTGAAATTTCGGTCAACATTTTGGTATTTCACTATATAGAGTGTCGACTGTATATATATATATATATATATATATATATATATATATATATATATATATATATATATATATATATATATATATATATATATATATATATATATATATAATTATATATATATATATATATATATATATATATATATATATATATATATATATATATATATATATATATATAT
>CM032456.1:100930627-100952805 GCA_019049505.1 Pachyrhynchus sulphureomaculatus
AACAAAAACGGTTTTCGCATCCAGTGAAATGCCTTTCCACACCATGACAGAACCTCCTCGTAGGCGACCGTTTCAGTAATGCACATAGCACTCCCCAGGCCTCCTATAGATTCGTCTTCTTCCATCATTGCCATGTAGGCACATTCCGGATTCGTCGGAGAATAAAACGGAGCACCATTGCTCTAAGGTTCAGTCGACATGTTCTCGGACAAATCTGAGTCGCGCTAGTCGATGGGATGCTGTCAATTTGGGCCTGTTAGCTGGTCTCTTCGGAGTTAGGTTAGCTTCTTTAAGGGGTAACACCATTGTAGAACTGACAAAAAATCGATTTTTTTATTGGTTTTAAAATATACTTTGAACATTTAAGAATAAAGAGGTTTTATGTTTACACGATTTTTTTTATGTGAAATTTCGAGCACTTTTTGAAGCGCATCGAAGTGCCCCGAAACGGCTCCCCATGACGCGCGGTATGTCTGATTGCATAATGTAGGACACAACTTACCTTTCGATTTTTTTAACTTCTCTAATACACTAATAAATGTCATTAGAAGCAGTTTATGTTAAGTTAAAATTTTCTTTTTCGAAAGGACCATAGAATAGACCTCGGAGGGAAAGGTAAATTAACTGCCAAATTAATTGATGAATTAACAATTTATTATGGCTTGGCAATACGGCGGAATCCAAACTCTGTTGAAAACATGCAAAAAGATATGTGGCCGACTTTGTATCACAAGATGTCAACCGACGAAAAAAGCCGCAGCACGAGAAATGGTCAGAGTCTTGGTGTGACTGGAAGAAGGCGCAAGCATCAGATTCCTTAGGCTCCTTCTATTATAAACCACCACTTTCCGATACAGTTTTTTATGCCATAAAACTTATTTATGAAGAACTGAGCCGTGACGAGTTGCTTATACGTTGCTTGGAAGGATATACACAAAACAACAATAAAAGTACCTAATGTAGCAACTGATATTGCTGTATGTACTTTCAATGATGGTATAACAAGTATTTTAAAAACAAAGACAGTATTAGGGTTAACGATTGTCTGCCAGTCCTATAATTTTTGCCTCGAAGCCGATGCTACTCGCTGAGGAGTAACTGACGGATTTTTTTTTTTTTTTTTTTTATACAGGGAGAAATCCGCTTTATGGATTTCTGGAGCAGTCTGCGTCACCGTAAGGGTGCCCCAAAGTGCTCCAGGTATGTGGGGCTCACCGACCTGAAGGGTTGGCATACCCACTAAAACTCCTTGTGAGCTGGGAAAACCCTCTACTCCTTTTACAATTCTGGTTTGTCAATGTCTAGATATTTGATGTATGCTAACTCTAAGGTTAATTTTCTAATATGTGGATCTAACCTACCTTAATGCTAACTTAATGCTAACTTAATGCTAACTTAACCTAGTTCCCCATTTTCCGGGGGGGTGTGGTGTTATAATTGTGTTAGTCGTGTGTGTTGTTTACACTTTTTAAAACTGAAGGAGTTGCTCAACTAAACTACGGCCTTAATTAATCAAGGGTAGTCCATGTTGAATCTAGTGTTGGTTAGTCTAGTGGTAGAATGTCCGTTGGTCGTAGGTATCGATTGCCGACATTTACGTTGCCTCTGAAAGTGTTCGCTATCTCGGGGTTAGGATGGACCGCTGCTTTCTCAAGGAAGCGAAGCTGGGCATTACGCGTGAATTCTTTTATTGTGGGCATTTCAAACTCCCTGTGCAACTGATTGTTGCGGACGAACCAGGGAGCTCCTGCTATGATACGGAGGGCTTTATTTTGGACTGTCTGGACCTTGGTCCGATGAGTTTTGGACATCTGGCACCAGGCCTGACAGGCGTACGTAAGTCCGGCCCTGATTATCGATTTGTAAATTAGCAACTTGTTGTTAGTTGATAATTTACTACGATGATTCAGGAGCGGATACAGCTTCCCTAGAAGCTGATTTCCCTTGCGCACGACCATAGGCACTTGGTCCTTCCATACGAGCCGTTTGTCGTATAGAAGGCCCAGGTACTTGATGTTGTTGGCCCATCGGAGCCTAGTTCCATTCAGTGAGAGTTGAGGAGGGGGTATGCGGAAGCCTTTTCCAAAGATTATGGCCTGGGTCTTGGCTGGATTGACCTTAATCCTCCACCGGTCAAACCAGTCACAGAGGCGCGTTAGATGACGTTGAAGTCGGGCCGTGATGTGATCAATTCTCGCTGCTGAAGCGGTAATGGCCGTGTCGTCTGCGTACAATTGGAGGTTGGTGAATCGATCCTTAGGGATATCGGACGAGAAGATATTGAATAGGTGCGGGGATAAGGCGGAGCCTTGTGGGACTCCGGCCCTTATACTCTTTACCTCGGACAGGGATTGTTCGACACGGACTTGGAAAGTCCTATCGGCGAGGAATGATTGAACCAGAGTTGTTAGGTGAGAAGGGTAGCCAAAACGGATAAGCTTAAGGATTAAGCCTTCGTGCCAGACTTTATCGAATGCTTTGGAGATGTCAAGGAAAACAGCGCCAACCCGGAAACCGCGGTTGAAACCGCTGGAGATGTACTGTGCCAGTTTTGTGGCGTGATGAATGGTACCATGCTTTGGTTGAAAGCCGAATTGTTCATCAGGGATGATGTTGAGTTCGGTGCTTTTGTCTCTGATTTCCTCAAGGATAACCCTCTCGGCCACTTTGCCCAATGTTGATATTAGGCTAATTGGCCGGTAGCTGTCAGCCTCGTGGGAAGGAGAGCCAGGCTTCCGAATCATCACAATTTCGGCTTTCTTCCAAGTAGTGGGAAAATAACTGAGTCGGAAAATGCCATTGATGATGTTGGTGATCTCTGAGATCTGCTTAGGAGGAAGCTCCTTCAGAGATTTGGCAGAGATTTTATCATGGCCTGGAGCTTTCTTAGTTGAGCGGGTCTGAATGATGGACTTGACTATTTGCGGAGTCGTAAAGATCCGCACGGGAGGAAGTGGGGTTTGATTGAAGATGCGAATGGTTTGGGCCACCACCGCATCTCTGCCGAATCGTGGGTGAGTGTGAGGGTTTGGTTGAAACCTGTCCTCGAGCATTTCTGCGAATAGACCTGCCTTCTCTAGAGGGGAAGACGCGGTGCCATTCTCGTGACGTAAGGAGGGAATTTGGCTAGGTCCGTCATTGGAGACGGCTCTCGCCATCCTCCAGACGGATGTGGTATCAGGGTTTAAGTCTTCGAGTTTGGAGTTCCATCTATCATTATGAAATTGATATAGGGCCTCTCTGACTATTTCAATATGTTGATTTGCGAGCCTTTTGATGTTAGGGTCGCCGGTCCTTGTAGCTCTCCGCCGGATGCGGTTTTTCTCTCGGATTAGTTCCTTGATGTGGGCGGGAAGTTTGCCCTGCATCTTTGCTGGAAAAGTTCGAGTGACAGTGGCATGGGAAAAAGCCTGCTGAATGTCTGCGGTTAACTTGTCAACTGCAGCATCCAGTTCCTGAGGGGAGTTGATCCTTGGGATTGGATCAGTATTGTGAAGCTGTTGTTGGAAACTAGTCCAATCTGTAATTTTGCGAGTGACAGTGTCGGGGGTTCTGTCAGCCGGATTTCCCAGTGTGAGAATGATTGGGAGATGATCTGAGGAAAGTTCGTGGAAAACTGTGATGTTATGGCGGAGATTCAGATTCTTGACTAGGAACATGTCAAGAAAATCTGGTTGACCTCTACCGATGAAAGTGGGCTCGTCTGGAGTTATGGGATTGAACATAAATCTTTGTTGAAGGGCGTATAAATCAGTGCCATTCCTGTTCGTTGTTAGGTTTCCCCACAGAACATTCTTGGCATTGAAATCTCCGCCCAGGATAGTTACTTGGTCATCAGGACCGAAAAGTTGCCTGTAATCATTTAAAACTATGGGATGGGTTGGGGAGCCCCTCTGGTAAATGGAAGAGATCATAACAGAGCTATTATTTGACATGTGGACTGTGATTGTGGACGCCTCGGCAGAGACTAAGTTGTAGCTTGGGGGTGGGGGGTTGTGGCTGAGGGAGCGCCTGACAAGGATGAGAGTGCCACCATTCAGGACGCCCACCTTGTCATCCCTGTAAGCATGGAAATTTGGGATTTTGAAACGTTTACCTGGTTTTAAGAAAGTGTCTTGTATGAGGGCAATATCGATTTTATGCTCTTGCAGGAAATGGAGCAGCTCTTGTTTTTTTATTGGAGATGCTGAAGCAATTCCAGGGCATAATGTTTAAAGTCGACGGTTTGAGTTGTGTATTCATGTCTGTGCGTTAGTAATAGTTTGGGTCATGAGCGTTTTCATCTGCTCCGCGAACATCTTGGCTATTTGCGCAAGCTGTGCGTGGGAGAGAAGGGATTCGTTAGAGGAAGCAGGTTTGGGAGCCGGCTTTTGGGGTTTTTTGGGGGAAAGACGGGAGTTGTCTTGGGTCCCCCAACCTTTAAAGGAAGATTGTTTTTGGGACCTGATCTGGGAAGGGTGCCGCGGGCACCCGCTGAAAGAGGCAGGATGGTCACCTGCGCAATTTGCGCATTTGGGTGGAACTTCTTTTGGTTTTGTGCATTGAGAAGTGTGATGATTTTCACCACACTTTACGCATTTAGCAGGGATATGGCAGCACGGGGCGGCATGCCCGTGGTCCTGACAGTTGTAGCATTGAACGCCACGGGACTTTGATTTTTGAGCTTCTACACGTACTTCGAACGTGCGTATGACTTGGAGTTTGAAAATGTCTGTCTCGGATTTTGGTAAGAGAACTAGTACAAGTTTCATGGGCCAGCCGTTGGTGTGACGCCAACGAATAACCTTTTTTGGGTGGAACCCTTGGTCTTTGAGATCGTCTAGGATCTCCTCGTCTGTGAGGTGTTCAGGAATACCACGGAGGACCACGTGGTTGGATTTTTCTTCCGGGAAGCGGAAGGTATAGAATGGCTCCTTGTTTTGGTCAAGGAGCTGTGTGGCTTTCCTGTAGTCTTCCTCGGAACAAGGAAAAATCTTGATTCCGTTTCGGACTACGATTGCTGATGAATATTTGACATTATTTGTTCTGAAAAGACTGGAAATGCTGACAAATTTGCCAGCATTTGTGATTACAATGGGGGGTATGGATTTTGTCCTGACAGGTTTAGGGACGATTTTTGGTGCAATTGTCGGAGCAGCTGGGGGGGTGGTCGGGGCAGCAGGGGGGGTGATTGTATTTCCGGGAGTAGGGGTAGGAAGGGGTGGGAAGTCTTCCCGAGTCAATTGTCTATGATTCAACATGGACTTACCTGCTGGGGCGTTCGTGTTATCCGGCTTTAGATTGGTTTTCTTAGGAGGCTCGGCTTGTTCGTCGTCAGACGATTGAGCAAACTTCCTCCTTCTCTTCTCTTTCCTATTCTCTTGTCTGGTCTGGATCGTATGGAACTGGTCCTTTGAATCCTCCTGTTCCTGGTTCGCTACGTAGGTATCCATTGCGTCCTGGGGAGCATCGCTTCCAGAAGCGGAAATTGCTTCTTCCCCTACGCTGTCTACGGTTGAGTTATTGATCTTTGCAGCTTGGTATTGTATTATTTCAGTTAGCTCATCGAGCTTTTTCCTAAGTTCGGTTATCTCGATGAGTAGACGGTTGTTTACTTCATCTTTCTTGATGGCGTCTTCTCTCTGCTGACGGATGGTATCCTTAAGTGTCTCGATCACCTCCGCGTAATCCATTGTCCGACACTTAAAGTCACTTGAGTTTTAAAGAAAAAAAACACTTTATTTAAAAAAAGAAACACTTTAATAGTTTTTAAAATTCACTTTGGACTGTAGCTTGGGTTTTCCCCACAATAATGAACGGCTGCCCGGTTTCCGCCGGGCTTCACTTTTGTTGAACTCCGAGTGCAGGTAAAGTGTCGACCTTACCGGACCGAGGTCTAGACAGAACTGTAACTGACGGAGGCGGCAAAAGAGGCTCACGCCAAAATGGAGAGGCCAATTTAAGCTATGGAGGACAGCTTTATGGAGATGGGATTGCAGACTAATAGTAAAAAATTTAAAACACTCTAAATTTTTATTCTTTGATATAAATAATGTGACTTAAAACTATGAACACGTTTTTCTCGAATTACGATTTTGCAAAACGGCACGCAGCATAACTCGAACAATATTCATTATATTCACTCCAAATCTAGAGAAATACGTACGGGATTTTCGATAAGTTGATTATACCCTTTTTTTATTAAGAAACCACTACCATTTTTTTGGGTCGAAAATCGAACTTTTTCTTCGAATGCTTGCCATTTTCACAGAAATCAATATTTTCAAAATCCTTAAAATATTTCTGTAGCTATTATGATGTAGATAAAGAGATAATTTTTGTGTATTTCTAGATTCAAATTTGCGGCAGTTATACTGCGTACCGTGGAACCTCTTCATTTCAAAATATCTTATGAGAACAGCTGATATTTTATAATATTTTTTAATAAAAAAATAATATCCTTGAGTATTTTTATTCAATTACTTTCCCTTCCACATGAAAAAAAAATTGCAAGAAACGCTTGATTTTCGCTCGCCACTGTAGTATTACCCCTTAAATCTTTTTCTGACTGTCCAATGACTGTCAGCCCTACCACGAACTTGTGAGAGCTCCTGCTGAACCTCAAAGCCGGTCAGGTGACGATTTCTTAGGGTTGTGTTGAAGCGGTCGTCTCGCTCCGAGGTACACTTTCTTCTTCCCGATCCTGGTTTTCGTGTAAAGGCGCCAGTCTCTGGGTAACGTCTGTAAACTCTGAAGACAGCTGACTTTCTCAGGCGCAGTTGCGCAGCAACTATACGTTGGCTCGGCCCTTCTTGCAATAGGGCAATGACTTGTGAGGTTTCTTCCGGGATGGTATCCATTTTTCAATGACGTAATTAGTGAGCAGATATAGCAAAGATATTGACGGTTCAAGTTCCGATAAAGGAATGATAGGAAAATGCAGCTACATGTGTTTTTATAGGGATGAATTGTGTGCAACGAGTACGTTGCTGAGCAAGCATAAACGGGTATATTGAATAAAACTGCTTTAATCAGTGGAACTTTTTGGAAATTCAAATGTTTTTGGTATTATTGGAAAGAGTAGAAAATCAGCATTCTAATGATACCAAAAATAATACCATTGTTTGAGAATTAAATTCAAGCATCGTTATTAAATGAACCAAAATCGTTTGAGTCGATTTTTTTATTCACCAATATGTATATATATATATATATATATATATATATATATATATATATATATATATATATATATTACATGGGGGGAAAAATTCGGGGACTTTTAAAGAAAAACAATGTTTTTGCCAAAAATTAATTTTATTCTTCAACATAGTTTCGTTCAAAAGCGATATACTTATTCCAGCGATCTCTTCATCTAAGCCAAATCTGTTTCCCTGGTGCCACCTGCATTATCTTGGTGAAACAACACTTTTTTTTCGCTAAATACGACTTTTTTTTTCTTAATTTTAACGGTCAACTAAACTAACGTAATAGTCTTCGGTGATCGCCCCTTCTCAAGATAGCCGATCAGTATTATGTCATGAACATCCCCAAAAATACTTGCCTAAACCTTTCCAGCTGATGTTTGTGTTTTTGGATACTTCGGTCGGCTTTCTTGCAGTTCCAACTACTCTGCGGGGGCTGCCTGTTGGATTCAGGCGTGTAGTGATGGATCCATGTTTCGTTCATTGTTACGAATCGACGCAAAACCTTTATTACACCGAAATAATGCCAAATAGCGTTCTAAATCTTCAACACGTTGCTGTTTTGGATCCATCGTGAGAGTACGCAGCACCCCTCGGGCACATAGCTTTTTCATATGCAAATATTCATGCAAAATATGCGTCACGCGTTCTGTTGATATCTTCACGATGTCAGCTATCTCTCTCACTTTCACTTTGCGGTCATTCAAAACAATATGGTGAATGTAAGTTCAGGTTAGTTCAGGTTACTCGTTTTGCGTTAGTTCTGTTTTTGGTTGCAATGTCTGTCCAACGTTTGATAAGCAAAACGTCCGCGGCGGTTGCATTTTCTTGTTGTTCTACATAAGTTAATGCTTTTTCTAGGGCTTCTAGTCCTTCTGAATGTGACATTTTTACTGGAATATCGTCAGTGGATTCTACTTCGTTATCATCATCTTCATCACTGTCTACTTTATTAGCATTTTTGCATACACTTTTTTCTTGGTCAGTCATTTCATCTTCCACACTACCACTGTTTCATTCACAAACATCTGTTTCCGTAACACTTTCATATCCTGATATTCTTGTAGTAATTTGATGTAAACTTTCATTACCTTCTGTTTCTGCCTATGAGTAAATGTCTCTCCTCTTGTGGAATCAATTTTGACCAAGATTTTTCCAGAATACTACTCTTTACTTGATTCCAGGCTGAAGCTATCCAATATATAACATTTTTTCCAATTTATCTTTTTTAGACAATCAAGATTGCCACCTTCATCTACTTCTTCTAAAATATGCTCCAATAACAAACGCCTGTAATTGCGTTTTAAATTTTCCAGTACATCCTGATCCATAGGCTGAATGAGAGAAGTCACAACAGGAGGCAAAAAAACATTATTTTTATTTCCTCACTTTCAAGTTGCTCCGCACTTGGGTGAGTGGATGCGTTATCTAGTAACAGAATACATTTTCTAGGATATCCATGTTATTTTAAAAAAAGTTCCACTTTCGGAACAAAATCTCTAAAAAAACCAGTCTTTAAATAGAGTCGCATTTATCCAGGCATTGTTTTGATTTTTATACAAAACAGGAAAAGCATTGCGACGAATATTCGTGGATTTGCTGACTTACCAATACATAATAATGGGAGTTTGTGTCTTCCAGAAGCATTACTGCATGCAAGAACAGTAATACATTCTTTGCTACGTTCGTAACCAGGTGCTCCAGCTTCCGTTTTTAAAGCTAAGGTATTTGACGGCAACATTTTGTAGTTCAAGCCTGTTTCATTACAATTGTAGATTTGGTCTGGTTGTAAACCATGTTCTTTCATAAGCTGCTCAAAATTCTTTGCAATTTTTTTTTGCAGCAGATACGTCAACCGACAATCTTTCTCCACAAACTTTCAGTTGACGTACACCATGTCTTTTTTTCCACCACTTGCAGAAAAATTTACAGGCGCTTCAATATCCGGCAACTCTTCGCTTAAACTCACTGCCTTATGTTTGAAAATTGTTCCTGAAATTGGTATTCCCCGTTCTCGATTCTGTGTAAACCATAAAAATAAAGAATCATCCACTTTTTGGTATTCACCGCTTTTCATACTTGTTCATGCCTGTGTGAGTGATAACAAAACACTCCAGCATTTTTCAAGTTTTTCGCGATTTTTTCTCCACTCTGAAACAGTACTCACGGCTACACCTAAATCCTTCGCTATATTTTTAAGAAGTTCACCATTATCTAAACGTTGAAAGTTTCTCTTCTAAGGTAATAACAACACGTTTACGCTTATTATTATGACGCGCTCCATTTTGTAAAATATCTATTAAAACGAAACTATTACCTCTGCGATAGTAATAGACGTAATAACACTCGTCGACTAACCAAAACATAGACAGCGGTGAAATTCTAGACGTCGGGGAGTTCCCGACGCGTTAAGGAAACCACTCATCGTCTGTTTCGAATAATGGGAATTTTTCGTTTAATGGGAATACAATTTGCTTTTTAACAGTTTGTTTCGGATAAGCCGAATTTCAGATAATCGCGATTCGGATAATCGGGATAGTACTGTATATATATATATATATATATATATATATATATATATATATATATATATATATATATATATATATATTTATATATATATATATATATATATATATATATATATATATATATACATATATATATATATATATATATATATATATATATATATATATATATATATACATATATATATATATATATTTATATATATATATATATATATATATATATATATATATATATATATATATATATATATATATATATATATATATATATACACTCCTGGACAAAATTAACGCAACAATATACGATACAATATTATATATATATATATATATATATATATATATATATATAATATATATATATATACGTATTAAATCATACAATATACAATATACGTATTAAATCATACAAATCTCTATAATGAATTAATTTTAATAATTTTTTATGAACATTGGTTACACTAAAAGTTAGAAAAATCTTATTCAGATACTTTAAAAGTGAATTAGCTACCAAATTTCTCTATAAGATTCGAATTAAAATTATTCTTAAGACCTAATAACAAAATCGTTGAAATTATGTAATAATGAAAAAAATAAACTGGGACACTAGTAGCAAAATTAATGGTGTAACTAGGACACTAGTAGCGTGTGTTACCTCCTCTACGTCGGATGACAGCGTTTATGCGCCTAGGCATGCTTCTAATTAAATTTTTGATAAAATCTTGAGGAATTTGCGGCCATTCTGTGATAACTGCATTTTCAAGTTCCCTCAGGTTTCTAGGTGCAGGTTTATGACGTTTCACATTTTTCTTAAGGTGATCCCATACATGTTCTATCGAATTCAGATCCGGGCTTTTGGTGGCCATTGCATAATTGGTATATCAACTTGATTAAGATCTTCGAGTACCTCCCTAGCCACGTGAGGTCGAGCGTTGTCTTGCATAAACAGGAAATTGGGCCCACAAAATGACCGAAATGCATCACATGTTCTATTACAATATTCTCAAGATAGTAGTCAGCATTCATGGATTTCATACGGACAGGAACTAACTCTGTGCGAGCATCAAAGCAGATGCCACCCCAGAACATAACAGAGCCACCGCCGAATGGAATCCTTGCAGAGATATTGCAAGGAGCAAACCTCTCTCCTGGTCTTCGCCATACTCGCTCACGACCATCTGGATGTTTTAGACTAACTCTAGTTTCATCTGTGAAGAAAACTTGTTTTCAATCATCCATAGACCAGTTTTCGTGATTTCGAGCAAAACGTAACCTGGCAACTCTGTTCTCTCTAGTAAGCAAGGGCGCAGTGGCTGGTCTCCTACTGTTTAATCCAGCTTCATTTAACCGTCTTCTAACTGTTTAAGAAGAAAATTGTGACATTGCGAACAGCTTCGAGTTCGTTTCTTATTATAGAACTAGTGACAGTCCTGTTTCTTAAAGCATATTGTCTTGTAAAACGTTCATCTAGGTCGCTAGTGCAACGTTTTCGCCCTTGCCCTAGTCTTCTAGAATAAGTTCCTACTTCATTCAAGCGTCTTACCATACGACTTATTGTGGAACGATGTTTGCCTAACAAATTGGCAACATAACTCTGACAATATCCCTCGTCCAATAAAACTGAGGCTCGCACTACCTCGTGTTCAGTTAAATTCCTTGTTCGATTCATTTTTCTAATTCTTCGGGGTCAAAAATAAAACAGTCTACCACAAAAACGTATTACTTTGAAAAAGGGAACAATTTATAAGCTTACTTTTAAAGAAAATCTATCGCATTATTACAGAAAATTGTTTATCTTCTAAAAAATTCTTTAAAACTGTAAATCTAAACGAATTGTTTTCATTTCTGTCATGAACAACGAAACAAAATATGCATAGCCTACTATTCAAATACTCGATAAACTTTAAAACTGACATAAGAAAAAGATAAATTAATTTTCAGATTGTTGCGTTAATTTTGTCCAGGAGTATATATATATATAACACATGGGCTGAAAAGTCCCGGGCCTAACACATAGATGGCGCTAGTTTTATTGCAGTCACCTTTTTTTCAGTTAATACTAACCTTCAAAAGCTGTTAAAATTTCATGATATTCTATTCATTAGTTTGTGAGTTATTGTGCTAAGAGTGACGCTACTTTTGTTATTTTCAAAACAATGGATCAAAAACAATTTCGTGTTTTAATTTTACACTGCTTCCTTGATGGGAAAAAATACCGTTTCAAGCGAAGCAATGGCTTGAAAAGTGTTATGGGACTCCGCTCCATCAGAAACAACAATAAAACGTTGGTTTGCTGACTTCAAACGTGGTCGTAGAGACACCGATGATGCAGAACGCAGTGGACGTCCAAATGAGGCGGTAACACCAGAAAACATCAAAAAAAATCCATAAAATCGTTTTGAATGATCGAAAAGTGAAGTTGCGTGAGTTAGCTGACATCGTAAAGATATCAAAAGAACGTGTTGGCTTTATATTGCATGAGCATTTGACTATGAGAAAGCTCTGTTCAAAGTGGGTGCCGCGTTTGCTCACTGTTGATCAAAAACAAGAACGCGTTGATGATTCTGAGCAGTGTTTGGCCATGTTTAAACGTAACAAACCGGAATTTTTGCGTCGATATGTGACAATGGATGAAACATGGATCCATCACTTCACTCCGGAATCAAAACGATCGTCATCTGAGTGGACAGCAACTGGTGAACCTCGTCCAAAGCGCCCGAAAGCACAACAATCGGCTGGAAAGGTTATGGCCTCGGTATTTTGGGATGTGCGTGGTGTAATATTCATCGACTATCTTGAGAAAGGAAATACCATCAACAGTGAATATTATATAGCGTTATTGGAGCGTTTGAAGGCCGAAATTGCAAAGAAACGACCGCATATGGCAAAGAAAAAAATTTTGTTTCATCAAGACAACGCACCGTGTCACAAGTCAATCAAAACAATGGCAAAACTACATGAATTGAACTTCGAATTGCTCCCACATCCACCGTATTCGCCAGATTTGGCTCCCAGCGACTACTGGCTGTTCGCAGACCTGAAAAAAATGCTCGCCGGTAAGAAATTTCGCACGAATGAAGAGGTTATCGCTGAAACTGAGGCCTATTTTGAGGCAAAAGATAAATCGTTCTACAAAAGTGGTATTGAAATGTTAGAGTGGCGCTGGAATGATTGCGTTGCTCTTGATGGAGATTACGTTGATGAATAAAGCTAATTTTGAACCAAAAAAAACCGTATTTTCTTTGTTAGGCCCGGGACTTTTCAGCCCATGTGTTATATATATATATATATATATATATATATATATATATATATATATATATATATATATATATATATATATATGTATATATATTTATATATATATATATATATATATATATATATATATATATATGTATATATATTTGTATATATATTTATATATATTTTTATATATATATATATATATATATATATATATATATATATATAACTTATTAAAGTAGAAATTGAGAAAATATTTAGCTCGTAAAAAAATAAGAAAATTATTTTTAACAATTATATTTTTACCTGTGTCGCCCTGTTAATGTTAATTATCATAAGTATTATTTTTATATATCCACGACTCTCGTCATTAATTATTACGACAATCATTTCAATAGTCTGAACTGATAATTATTAAAAACACTTACCTAAGTACCGGTCTTTTATCAGTCAATTAAACGTTAAAAAATATGGAACAATGTAATTACGAAACGATTCGTCACATTAGTCGCAAAATCCTTTATAGTCTATATATAACACACAATTTTTTATGTTCTATATAATAAATACTATTAAGTATGTAATATTTTACTATAGTTATTTAAACTACCGTATAGAAATATCTTCTATTACTGGCTGGCTAATGATAGCACGATTTTTTCTTCATTCATCTTGAACGTTTGAACACCAAATTCTGACGAACATATTCTCTAAAAGTATGAATACGGAGGTATAAAATGATCCACGAAACACACCCCAAATGAGTTCTCTACAAAGTTTGTTTCCAATCTTTACTGAAAACTGATCACCTTGAAATCGTGATAATTTTCATTCAATCTACACCCTGTGGAGAATATTCCAGAATTTTTTCAAAATTTTTTGCTCAGTTCTTTTCGAGATAAGGGGGGACAGCGATTTTTCGCGATTTTTTAAAAATAATACAAAGAAAAGTGTACGTGTAGTATTACATTATATATATATATATATATATATATATATATATATATATAT
Organism: Pachyrhynchus sulphureomaculatus; assembly: GCA_019049505.1. Taxonomy (NCBI): domain Eukaryota; kingdom Metazoa; phylum Arthropoda; class Insecta; order Coleoptera; family Curculionidae; genus Pachyrhynchus; species Pachyrhynchus sulphureomaculatus. The sequence continues at coordinate 100,944,603 of CM032456.1, forward strand.
ATATATATAATATCTATATATATATATATATATATATATATATATATATATATATATATATATATATATATATATATATCTATATATATATATATATATATATATATATATATATATATATATATATATATATATATATATATATATATATAATATATATATATATATATATAATATCTATATATATATATATATATATATATATATATATATATATATATATATGTATATATATATATATATATATATATATATATATATATATATATATATATATATATTTCACTCGTGTTTTCACAAGCTTTCATTTAACACGACACTCGATGACCTAATAAAAATTTTTCTTTTTACTTCCGATTTCACCCCTCAGAACTAACCCCTTAAGTCAAAATTTAACATTCAAAACTACACGGCTCTAATGAAGTCATCAATTCTTATATTTATGCCAAATTTGAACTTTCTATGTCAAATAGTTTCGGAGAAAATCGGGTGTGACAGACGGGCGGACGGACGGACACCGAAGTGATCATATAAGTGTTCCGTACGGAACACTAAAAAGCATTTTGCCGACCATATAGCACCCTTGTAAGTGTTAAAAGCTAGTTTTTTCTTGAATCTGAACATAAAACTTTATTTTTTGATGTCAAGTCAGGATTAAGAACTTCAAAAAACACGGGAACTAATAGTTTTGTTCAATATTAATAAAAATTAAATAAAAACAATTTTTTAATTTAGCGGTTGCACATATTTATTTTAAACAGCATTTTGCTACAAAGCTTAGTTAAAGATGATGTATGCGTATTTTTTGTTAAACATGAACACTAAAAACCTAATATTTTTAAGTTTTTATGATAAATGTACATTCAGAACATTTAAAAATGTCCTAAATAATAGTTTTATTCCATAATTTTAATGATTACACAGTTTTACATTAAAATGTATTTTTTTTCAATTTAATAGCTTTCTGACAACTTCTGAAAAAAACTTCATGATGGATGTTTTTTTTATGATTTTTTTGGATTTAGCACTTAAAAGGCAGAGAATTATTTTTTTTGTATACCTGTGTTATCTGTTATAGATTATTGTTTTATGAATAGAAATTTATTCTTAGGCTTTGCTTGACATTATTTGACTTTATTTAGATACATATAACATACTATATATGTCATGGACCGAATGATTATTTGTAATGCTTATCAATATGAATAATTAACAGCTAAAATCGGGCAATTTAATAAATGGTTGTTTGGCAACTATACAGTCGATCAAGTGAGAACGTGTCGCGCCGTGTTCATTAAAAAATGGATTTATTTAAAAGTTTGGATAGTAAGGGATTGCTATTAAAATTCTAATGTTTCAGTAGTTTGCCCAGTCCACATCAGCGTCAATGATCGTCTTGCATTTGCTTGAGACAATGATTTAAAAATTGTTCGAATTTGCCGTGTGAAACTACTTCACTGTGAACACCTTTTTACTACGAACCTTCTGCTTGTTGTATGACCACACGTTTCAGATTGGGTCTACATCGGGCGACTGGGTTGGCCAATCTAGTGTGATGATACCGGTTTCGTCTTTTCACTAGTTACACGTTTTACTCCGATATTTGGGGGCGATATCCTCTTGAAGAATCCTCTCCTCACTTTTATCGACAAACCACTGTTTGGCAGTTAGTACTAATGGCTTCTTGTAAATCTGAAGTACTTTTTAGCGTTCAAATTGTAGGTAAAGATGAAGAGGTCCAAACATGGATCTTCGCAGGATGTTTGACGATGCGCTGAACCCGTCGGTTATGGATTAGTAAAATTAACCAGTCTCGTGGGGGGATAACATAACATAAAAATGAAGCTTTATAGTAAAAAATTACATTCCTTTGGCCACGCGAGTCGTTTCTCTCCGTGTTTTTCGTTCAGCAGTGGTTTGTTGATTGTTCTCCACTAGTTCAAATTGTTATCCCGGAGATGAGTGCGAATCATTTCATACGATCTCTCCAAACCTTTCTGCTTTCCCTTTCCACCTTTCCACAAGGCATTGTTTGCAGAGGTGCCAACCTCAAAAAAAGGAAAATTTCTTTTACCGACTACAAATTATCGTAGACACGTTCTTACTTGACCGACTGTAAATAGTGTTAGTTGCTGGCAAGGACCCGTGTTTATTTCACCATTTTATGTATCATTCATTGAAACGATTTACAAAAGTAGAAATAATCACATTTTGAACCACATAACAGTTATCATCACTACACTAAACACTTTAATTATATAATCGATTCGGGTTTTGTTAACCACGTTAGCATTATCGGGATCGATGACTAAAATTGAAATAATTATGCTAAGTTTTGATTAGTCAACCGGAGCCGAACAATCGCAGACGCCGGCTTAGTTTCAATCAAGTACCCAGTACAGGAGACTGCAAGGAATAGATTCTCTGTCTACGTTTAAAGTATTTTTGAAATTTATATTTTCGGTATTTTCGTATGCTTCTAATAATCTCCTATTAGATACATTTTTAATTATACTTAAATTATCTAATATGACTATATGAATATGTACCTGGTACGATCTAAAATTTCCCAGGCTAACACTATATAGCAAAAACGCGAGACGGTAGTGAGTCACACGGATATATGGCGGTAGGTACAACGCTACGTGACAAGTTTCAACTTACTACCTCGTTCATTTTGTTCTGTATGCACTCTGCGTTTCTTAAAATTGTTGTAATAGAGAGCGGTGTGTAACTGTGAAATTTTTGTTTTAAAATCAACAAAAATACTACTGAAACTTATAAGATGACTCGAATAGCATTTGGGTACGAAGACCTGAGCCCTACGTAAACTTTCGAGTGCTTTTCGCGATAGAAGGCTGGCCGAACTTTGATGGAAGACAATGGACCTTCCGGAAGACCTTTTACTGCAAGTTCAACAAATCATTGCTGAAAACTTCCGTCGGACAATGCTGAGCATCTATAAAGAACTTTCTGTTGGTTAGGAAACAGCAAGAGCTTTGTAATGAGAATGGTTTTCTCCTGCATTACGATAATGTCCAAAGTTCGTTCTGTATGCTACAGTTTTCAGTAAAGAATACGATGACTGTTATATCCTGTTCTCTTATTCGTCTGATTTCGTACTCTTGTTGTTTCCTTATATCAAGATGAACGGCGCTAGAGCCAGTCACAACATCGATCTTCCAAAAAATGATTGACAAGTATAAAAAACGGTTGTGCCGGTGAATTCGAGTGCAAGATAACTACTTTGAAGGTGACGGGAGTCACGAAGCTTCAAAGTAACTACTTCAGATTTAATTGCATTAAGTCTGGAACATTTTTATCTCATCACATACTTACTTTTTCTTATCTACTGTATCTCATTTCTCATATTTTTTTAATCAACCTTCTAGTTTGCTCATTGTAATCATTACAACTTTTTATTATTTATTTATTTTTTCCTCTTTTTTTGACGTACTTGTCCTTCAGACTTCCTAAGATATTTTTCAAGTTGTCTGATGACTTACAATCTAACCTAAGGCATACCTTATTAACCTTATTTAGACTATTGTTTTAAAAACATGTTGCAATATAATATTAAGAAAATTTATGTTATTTACAATGAAATGAATCCTTGGGAATATATATTACGGTATCGTTCATACAGAGGTCAAATAGTAATTTATTATTGTTTTTAATAGCTAAAATACACAAGAATGGTAATTGTGCTTTATTCTCCGTTCTACAATTAAACCTAATGGTTGTTTCAAATATTTAATTTAGAAACAAATCATCTTCATTTAATTTCATTGTGTTAAAAATCGCGAATGCAGCATCCACATAGCTATACTAAATCCTTGGAAAGTTTTAAAATTCTTGCCTTCAAGCTTACTCACAAACAACACCCACAGCTGTCTTTTTTTATCAAGAAATTGATTGTGATATTGAAAAAAAAATTATTTCATACAAAGTTTAGTCAAAACTAAATCTTCAGAGAGGCACTGGAAGAAACTGATGAAGAAATACTGCGTAATATTGACCGAATAAATAATATTCGTTATGCTGACGATACGGCAGATATAGCTGATAATTTAAAGGGTGTACAACATCTTATGACAAAAACTTAATATCAGCGAGACAAAGTATTTGGAAATCAGCAGGTCTCCTGTTCCTGCTACTTTGTTGATAGTTAACTATCAAAAAATACAAAGAACTACACATTACTCATATTTAGGTACCATGATAAATGAACAGTGAGATCACTTCGCAGGAAATTCGTTGCCGTGTCGAAAAAGCTAGAGCAGTGTTCCTAAAAATTACATCACTTTTCAAAAGCTTAGCAGTAAGAGGCACTCCATTCCCTAGCATCGTCACTCAATTTGTTGGGCATTAATTTGGGAGCAAATCTGTCTGGCAAACATGTTGCAGGGAAGGAGAGCTTCTCAAAAGTTGGGAATATTATTTCGAACCAGAAAGCTTTACACTCCACAACAACTGTTAATTCTTTGCAAAGCTCAAATTCGATCAACTATGGAATACTGCTCCCATGTTTGGGGCTCCGCTCCCAAACACACACTGCATTTGTTGGATTCTGTTCAGAGAAGAGCTGTTCGTTTGATTGGAGACCCGGAACTGACCGACGGCCTTAATTCGCTGGAACATCGAAGAATGTTTAGCGACTTGAGTTTGTTCTACAAGTATTTTCATGGAAAGTGTTCGAATGATGTAGCCCGCTTAATTCTTCCCAGAGCGGTACATGTTAGAAATACACGTCGCGCTAATACTTCACATCCGTATGAGGTTCAGCTTGTTACTCCTCTTTTATATGGAGAACATCATCCCTTTGAAATAATTTGCCCAGGGCTGTGTTTCCCACCGAGTACAATTTACAGCGATTCAAGAACAACGTGAATCACTTTTTCCGCTTTAGGGACTTCCCTGCAGCACGTGTGCTAGACCCATAAAAAAAATAGCAATAAAATTAAGCACAAGAATAAGACTCCTAAGATGTTATGTCTTCAGTGTACGTCTTTACGGTGTGGAATTTTGGACGCTGACTGAAGCCACTTCTAAGAAGCTTGAAATATTTGAATTATGGCTGTATCGCAGAATTTTGAAAATTTTTTATACTGACCATATTACCACTAAGGATCTCTTACGGGCGCATGAACAAGAAAATGGAAATCATGAAAACTATTAAAATAAGAAAATTAGAGTATTTGGGACATATAATGAAAAATTCGCCCAGATATCAATTACTACAGCAAATATTCCAAGGAAAGGGAACCCGGAAGCAGACGTATCTTCTCGTTCAACAATCTGCGAAGTTGGTTCTCAACAAATACTACTGGTCTTTTCAGAGCTGCGGTGGATAAAGTAATGATAGACAAAATGAATGCCAACATTCGAACTTTAAGAAGAGAAGAGAAATATTCCGAAATACTTTACTCCTCGAACTCATTCAGTTTTTAGGAAAGTTCTGGAGATGTGACAAGTGACATCGCTACACTAAAGAACAAAGGATTAATACCAAAAAAAAAAATAAAATTTGGCCTTCATTGAGAACTAAATCTTTAGTTTTTATGAATGAATTCTAAAGAGTATTTCATGGAAAAGGGATTTTCTTTACAAAGCACATTTTTAAAATCATTTGAGAACAATTTAGAAACTAAATATTTGGTGATCCAACCGCCTAATCGACGCAGTTGTGTCTCGCCAAAATCTGTAGTCATGCATTCTTTTAACTAAAGATTGAAGTACACTGTTATCCTATTTTTTCGATAATGTATCAACAATTGTACAAGTATGAGTGTATATTTTTTAAAGGTTCGTTATCAGTACCATAGTACTTACTCAAATCAAATCAGCATAAAAAAATTGTAATAATTTACGATTTCCATGACTTTTAAACAAGTTTTTTTAATTGCAACTGCTAACTGTTCATGTATGTTCATTATTGGTCTGCTATTTTTCAGTGTCGATCAGTCTCGCATGGTTTCTCCGCATAAAAACACCATTAAAATAATTACTGCATAAAATTTATATTTTTGTTAAAATGTTATAAAACATAGTCGATTCTCGTGACGATTGGTTAGATTTGGTTATCACGGCTGTTTTGTTATGTTTTGTTGTAAATGAACTTTAAAATTTTATTATTATTGTTATATTGTGTTAATAGAATGCGTGTGATCTGAATTTAAATAAAATATTAGGTAAGTTTTGCATTACATAATTTGCCATATTACCATCATAACTCATAAGAACGGCTTTCGTAATAACGCAACGCGACTTAGGCGCGATATTTTAAACAGATGTATTTCGAAATTGTTAGTTTAAGACGTTTAGCATGCTAAACGTCTTAAACTGGTTTGGTACGTTATGTTTATTCATAAAATAACACGCTGTCAATTCAATACGTATCTATAATAATAATAATAATATTGTTTAAATATTGTAATAATGGGTTGTCGAATAGGTATTGAGACTTTTTCTCGTTATTTTTTTTTTTTTTTTATGGGTCTAGCTCACGTGCTGCAGGGAAGTCCCTAAAGCGCTCCAGGAGCGGCACGAGTGCGGAAAAAGCGATTCACGTTGTTCTTGAATCGCTGTAAATTGTACTCGGTGGGAAACACAGCGCAGGGCAAATTATTCCAAAGGGATGACGTTCTCCATATAAAAGATTGCTTGAAAAGCGTTGTACGCGGAGTAACAAGCTGAACCTCATACGGATGCTAAGCACCAGCGCGATGTGTATTTCTAAAACATGCACCGCTTTGGGAGGAATTAAGCGGGCTACATCCTTCGAACACTTTCCATGAAAATACTTGTAGAACAGACTCAAGTCGCCAACCGTTCTTCGATGTTCCAGCGAATCAAGGCCGCCGGTCAATTCCGGGTCCCCAATCAGACGGACCGCTGTTCTCTGAACAGAATCCAACAATTGCAGTGTATGTTTGGGAGTGGAGCCCCAAACGTGGGAGCAGTATTCCATAGTTGGTCGAATTTGGGCTTTGTAAAGAATTAACAGTTGCTGTGGGGTGTAAAGCTTTCTGGTTCTAAATAATATTCCCAACTTTTGAGAAGCTCTCCTTGCTATGCCTGCAACATGTTCATGCCAAGACATATTTGCTCCCAAACTAACGCCCAACAAATTGAGCGACGATGCTAGGGGAATGGAGTGCCCCGACATAACTATGTCGGGTTCAGCAACGTTAACTTTTTTAGAAAAACTGCCGCTTGGGTTTTTGTAGCGTTAAATTCCACTTGGTTACTGTCACCGCAAGATAGAATTTCTTCCAGGTCTTTGTTAAGTTAAACGACCTCCTGCTGTCTGCGGATATTCGCCTGAGCAGCCGATGGCCGAGCGTTCAAGGTGAATGAAGAGACAAGCGTACTGTCATCTGCAAAGCTATAGATTGGATTCTCGGTCTTTTCCAGCCGATCGTGAATGTAAATGAGAAAGAGAGTAGGAGACAGTATGGAGCCCTGGGGCACATCGGCGTTGATAGTGAGGGTGTTAGAAAGAAATCCGTCGACCGCCACTCGTAAAGAACGCTCTCTGAGGAAACATGAGAGCCACAAACAGAACCTTTCAGACATACCACAAGAGCGTAACTTAGCCAACAGTCCATCGTGCCAAACACGGTCGAATGCCTTGGATATGTCAAGAGCAACCGCTCGAGATTCTCCAAAGTGTTCAATTGCGTTGTTCCAAACATGTGTTACATAAGTCAGAAGATCTCCTGTTGATCTATGTTTACGAAAACCATATTGGTGATCGCTAATAATATTGAATCGTTCAAGATATTTTAGAAGATGCTCATTGATAACCTTTTCCATGACTTTCGATATTATTGAAAGCAGTGCAACTGGTCGGTAGTTATTTGGCAAGGTCTTCTTACCTTTTTTAGGTATCGGCTGAACCGTAGCACATTTCCAGCAGGATGGAAATATTCCCTTTCTGTAGGATAGGTTAAAAAGTCTACAGAAAACTGGTGTTAGTTCCCTTGCACAAGTTTTTGAGAACTATGGCAGGTATTCCGTCAGCGCCAGAAGCCTTCTTGGTGTCTAGCTTCATTAAAAATACGCTTTATGATGCGCTGTCTGAAGACAACATCGGGCATCCTTGACTGCAATATGGGAATAATAGGTGGTGTTTTTCCTTGGAAATCGACACTAGAATGTGAAGCAAAGAGTTCAGCCAACAAGTTCGCTCTCTCAACAG
>CM032456.1:100952905-101096457 GCA_019049505.1 Pachyrhynchus sulphureomaculatus
CCACTACAATTAGACAAATGTCATAAAATAGCATAACGCTAATTAAGGTTGCTGCTTTCGATAACAAAAAGTTCAGTTACGTCAGTGTCGGAAGGCAATTCAATGATAATTTTTATGATGAAAAGTTTTAAATAAATTAATATCTGAGCATGTACTATCTAAATGTAATTTTGTAGCATTAAATTCCACTTGCCTACTGTCACTCCAAGATAGAATTTCTTCTAGGTCTTTGTTAAGTTGGATGTCTGTAGATATTTGGATGAGTAGCCGATGTTCGAGCATTTAAAGTGAATGAAGCATTCTGTCATCTGTAAAGCTATAGGTTAGATTCTTGGTTCTTTCTAGCAGATCGTTAATGTAAGTGAGAAAGATAGTAGGCAATATGGAACGTTGAGGCACGTGAATATATTAAAAAGAAATCCGTCGACTACCACTCGTAAAGAACACTCTCTGAGGGAGCACGGGAGCCATAAACAACTTTTCAAACATACCCTAAGAGCTCAGATTAACCAACAATCTGTCATGCCAAACATGAGCGAATCCCTTGGATATATCAAGTGCAAATGCTCGAGATTCTCTAAAGTGTTCAATTGCGTTGTGCCAAACATGTTTTACATAAGTTAAACGATTGATCTTTGCTTACGAAAGCAATATTGATTGTCGCTAATAATATTGAATCCTTCTTTTCCATAACCTTAGATATTATTAAAAGCAGTGCAACTGGTCGGTAGTTGTTTGGCAAGGGCTTCTTACCTTTTTTGGGTATCGGCTGAATTGTAGCGCATTTCCAGCAGGACGGAAATACTCCCTTTATATAGGATAGGTTGAAAAGGATAAAGAAAACTTGCTGTTAGTTCTCTCACATATTTTTTGAGGTATTCCAACAGCACCAGGATGTGTCTAGCTTCATTAAACTACGTTTCATTATACGCTGTCTGAAGACAATATTGGGCATCCTTGGCTGCGCTGTTGGTATGTTGATGGTATTTTTCCTTGGAAATCAACAGTAGAATGTGAAGCAAAGAGTTTGCACTTGTGTTTCTTTCTGTAGCGATAACTATATTTTCTGTGGCAATACTTGAAACTCTTCATAATATTCAGTTAAATAATAATAATAAATAAATTGTATACTTATAAATAATATTAAACAGTTTTTCAAAAAACTATTTTAAACTAATTAGCTAATTAATAAGTGAAATAGCAAAAGTAATATCCTTCTTTTTTTGTTGTTAAGCTCATAATAATAAAAACGAATTATAGGATTAATTGATATTAACGAAAGACTATTAATATAAAATGATGTTATTTTTTTAAATACCATCTTAAAAGTGATAAATATTTTTTGACTTTAGTTTTATTGCTGCGTGTAAAAGAAACACACAACTTATTTAAAAAACGGCTTATAGTGTTATAGTACTTGTACATACACTATTATTTCTTTGTGAAAAATTTAGTTTTGTTCTTAATTCTGCAAAAATGAGATGGTATGTCGATTATTACCTTAGTTGATTTGCAATTAATATTTTATTAAAATGGCTATATTTTGTAATTTTTCATATCACAGTTTATGATATATGTACACGAAATTTTCTAAGAATATTGTTTTATTTGCGTTTTGTACTTACTAAAATAAGTCTTTTTATCAAATTTACATGTTACTTAGCCTCGCAACGAACAAGTGTTTAAAAGTATCACCACAGTAAACATAAACCACAGTAGCGACAGTCCGACTCGGCACGTTTGATATCGAGGGGTTCGAGTTTGTAATGATCCCATGACCTGTCGTCATGTTGCTGGTATAATGCCCGCGAGTTTTTGAAATATTTCCTTCTTTCAAGAAAAATCCTATTGTGTGGAATAAAAATGAATTTTACTGATTGACAGAAAGAAAAAAAACGAGGAAAATTTTTTCTTAGAAACATTTTTTTGTCAAGTTCCTGTTAAAACAGATATACGAAATAAACAGGGAAAAGCAAAAATACAAGGAAAAAATACGTTTGGCTTCAACGCTTTTTACACGTTATTCATTTAAATATCTTATTGTTGAATTTATATTTCTCAACTATTGGAGATATTGTCCAGGGGGGAAAAATGTTCATTTTGAGCATATATCTCTGCACACCTTCAGCTTCGCGCATATAATGTTAACAATCATCCTCCTTAAATATCAGCGAATCCCCGTGATCTGGATTATCATTTTAAGATCGTCTTTCTTCTGAACTTAAAACTGAAGTGAACAAACTTTTTGCTCCATTTTACCATTAGTTAAATCTAATATTTTCGTACAACTACTGACTTTTCGTGTCTATATACTACTTATAAAAAAAATTAAATCCATGCACTGATTTATTCAAACTCATTCGTGCTGGAGAATTACTACTTTTGCATGCCCAGATTAAGTTTTGAAAGTTGAGTTTGCGAATTTTAGCAGGTAATATAATTTAACTCTAGCAAACATTCTGCCTTAAATTCAGAAAGTAAAAGTACAAGTGGGATAACATAAACCAATGCTTAACAATAATAAAACATCAACGGTTTTACAAATAAAATGTATCTCCAATATGAAAACACAATTATCATAATCTTTATATAATGTATTGCATAATAGAAATAAAGAATTATCAATAAAATACCTTTTAGGATCTTTGGGATATCTAAACAAACTAACTTCTTTGGAGATACCACATATGTATTTACAAGCACGAACCGCATAACAAAAACTTCCTCTTGACATATTTTTTATAATTATTTTCAATTACTTATTGGAACATTACTAATAATGAATGTCGAAGCACGTTATAAAAAGATTCTCCTTGAAATCTAGATGTAAACACAATCCATGGCCGCGCTGGCAGCCATGTTCCCGGTATGATAGGGGACGAATGCGTGATAAAAAAAACAGGGCCTAACAATTTTCTTGAGCGTCGCAACTGTGTTTTGTGTTTACTGTGATATCACCTTTTGTTCTCTTTACATTACGCGCTACTGGGATACCTCTAAATCGCTACAAGAACGGCACGTATGCGGAAGTAACGATTCACGTTGGTCTCGAATTGCTGTATGTTGTATAAGAGAGAAACACTCCCAGGTAGTACATTCCAAGAATGAATTTTCCATATAAAAGAGTTTTTGGGGATAGTAATTCGAAGATTGACAAACTTAACCCTAAACCAATATGATATATTTGCCCGACTCGTATTCTTCTAGAAAAATTGAAGCAGATTAGATACATCAGACACTTCGAGATGGTTATCAATCCAATACCGCACTGATGGAAAAAGAATTGATAAACAATCTCTAAAGTGAATTATTTAAACGGTACCGTTAATTCTTTAGCTCAATGACCAAACTGTCGCATTTTTACATTAAAACACATTCACACATCTAATCTGTCGTGAAAATTGATTAACTGGCTTGACTGCTAACTAATGCGTCAAATACATAGTGTTGTCAAACTTCAAAAATTTTCCAAAATTTTTGAATGTGAGCTTTCTCAACATCATTAAAAGTTGAACCTAATGAACAGTACATTTTTAGCTAATAAAAAAAGCTAGTAAATAACATTATTTTCATAAGTAATGTTTAATATAATTTAATATAATTTTTGTATACAAGAGGGTTGTAATTTACTCAATTGTTTTCTACTTGTCCTTCCCTTCCCGCTCTCACTGAAATTTTAAATTGATGCCTGTTTGAACGGAAAGCAATTTCATAAATGACATAGTTTGTTTCCTCTTGGGTATAAAATGTTTTTGTCAATTACTTGTTAAAGTAATTGGCAGGTTGAAAAATTTTCAAGACATTAATTACAATTTTAACGAGATTTATAACCTTTTTAAAAAATGTCCTTACCTATAAAACACTCTGTATATATATATATATATATATATATATATATATATATATATATATATATATATATATATATATATATATATATATATATATATATATATATATATATATATATATATATATATATATATATATTATATATATATATATATATATATACATAAACTCACAGTCTGAAAAGTTTGTGGTCTCTACTTAAAACTCATTTTTTTTTACAAAATTCGACTTTATTCATCAATATAGTCTCCTTCAAGAGCAATACAATCAGTCCAACGCTTTTCTAACATTTCTATATCTTTTTTATAGAAGAATTTGTCTTTGCCTTCAAAATAGGCCTCAGTGTAGGCTATAACTTCTTCACTGGAGCCAAATCTCTTTCCCATGAGCACTTTTTTGGAGGTATGTAAATAGATAATAGTCGCTGGGGACCAAAGTCAATGCAAATTATTCCATGGGCATCCTAAAATACAGAGGCTAAAACCTTCCCAGCCGACTGTTATGTCTTTGGTCGCTTCGGGCGGCTTTCACCGGCTGCTGTCCACTCAACTGACTCTAACAGCGCTCAGAATGATCAACACGTTGTTGTTTTTGGTCCACTGTGAGCAAACGCGGTACCCATTTTGAACAGAGCTTTCTCATATCCAAATGTTCATGCAAAATATGACCAACACGTTCTTTTGATATTTTTAGGGTGTCAGCTATCTCACGCAATTGCACTTTACGGTCATCCAAAACAATTTTGTGGATTTTTTGATGTTTTCCCGTATAACAACCTCGTTTAGGCGTCCAGAGCCTTCAGCATCATTTGTATCTGTACGACCGCGTTTAAATTCAGCATACCAGTAAATAATGAGTGATTTTCCAGGGACAGAATCCCCGTACTACTTATCAAGCCATTGCTTTGCTTGAACGGTATTTTTTCCCATCAAAAAAGAGTGTTTAATCAACACACGAAACTCGATTTTTTCCATTGTTTTGAAAATATCAAAAGTAGCTCACTAAAACCACTGTAACTTGTAAACTAATCGTCGAAATGTCATGAAATTTTGACACGTATCGTTTGAAGGTTGGTACTTCCCAAAAATCAGATGGATTTTTTGAAAAGGGCGACATCTATATGTCAGATCAAAAACTTTTCAGCTTACGTGTTATATACATATAATTAAATATTAGGCACATCTGTATTTTTAAACTTGAAACAGCTTTATGACGTATTCGCAAAAGAAAACGCATATAACTAACCCGTTACGCAAAAATTTTAATTCAATTAGAATGTTCTTTTTTACTTTATTCAATACTTTATTGAAATTATTCTATTTCGCAATTACATTTTACGATTTTACAGTCAGTTCACAGCCAAATTAATTAAAATAATTTGCATTAAACTCGTCAAAGGAAATTATAGTTCATATTAATGTTATATCATCATACATAAATATAAAACAATCTTTTACCTATTCAAAGTTAATTGATTTTTTATTATATGTTACTTTCTTGGTAGTAGTTGCCAATAGTTATTTACACGACGATGCTGTAAATGCTTTCATGAAAGCTTACCAGTCCTGTTAAAATACTACCCTACCTTATTACTTTTCGAACATTGATATTAACCACAGACATGTCATATCAATTTTACAAGCGGTTCCTGCCAAATCAATCATCTATTAAAAATTTTAATAAGTGCACTAGGGACAGGCAGAAAATATTGATTTAAATTGAGACCCGGTCAGACTTTCAGCGCGTCCTGTAACGTCATTTGAATGACCAACTGATGTTTTGTATTACAAACCGCTTTGAATATCGAAAGGTTGTTTATTAATTTTAATATTCGGTTATATATAATTATACATAACTTATTAAAATACAAATTTCAAAATATTTAGCTGTTAATAATATATATAAAATTATTTACTTTTGATATTGTGAATGCCGGCAAATCAAGGAATTTTTTAAATTTTGGATTCTGTAGATATTCGGAGGCTTTCAAATGTTTTTTCAGTTTCAATTTTGGGAATAGGAAAAGTTCGAGGGAGCTAAATCGGAGGACTATGGAGGATGATTAATCAGCCTAATCCGTTTATTGTTTGCCAAATTAACATTGTACAAACAGTTTTAGACACTTTTCCTTTGCGTTTTTCCACAATTTTTTGTCGAAATTTAATTAATAATGAAAAATAATATTTTCCAGTCACAATTTTATCGTAGTCCCAGTAATCTGTAAAAAGAATACCATCCTGAAAAACAGTAGCAACAACTTTATCTGCTGCTTTTTGTAAGGAGCATGTTTCCACTACTTCGACTGTTCCTTTATCTCGGGATGATAATGATTGACCCATGTTTCATTCAAAACGTTAGATGAATCTTCTTCAATACGGCTACAAATAATCTTGGATGTGGTAACTCTCAGTCGTTTTTGGTCGGCATTCATATATTTAGGGATCCATTCAGCTGATAATTTTATAAAAAACACGTTTTAATGAAATGTTCAGTCTCTGATATACGTTTCAGCCCAAGTCGTTGGTTCTCCAAAATTATTCTCTGGGGTAAACACAGAGGCGTGCTATCTATTCCCAGGTATTTTCCAGGTTAGAATGCTCTTCTGTAACAAAGTTTTATTATCGATCAAATCATTTCATTTGCATACCTTCCTGTTGCCCCAACTATAAATACATATTTAGAGCATCATGCCCAAGTGACAAGCCAGTTAATGACAAGTCAGTTAGTGTGTTAACAAAATGTCTTCTCCAGCGAAACTCCAAAAGTTCGGGCAGCTAACCCCTAATGAAAAGGGTATAGTTAAAAATATGGTTGATGGCGTTAAAAACGATCAAAATTGTGATTTAAGTGTGGACGATTGTGTGACAAAATGTTCCTTAATGACCGGAGTTGGTAAAGCCACAGTTTACAGAATTTTAAGAGAAGAAAAAGAGGGGGTATAGACTCTTCAAAAAAAGAGATCAAGCAGAAAAGAACTTCAGCTGACAGACAACACAAAACAAACAGTAAAGTGTAGTCTTCATGACTTTTTTATGGAAAAAATAATTTCAACTTTGGATATGATCCTGCAAGCTGCGACAAGCAACACAGAAATAACGAATGTTAGTAGAGTAAAACTATGGAGCGTTTTAAAAGGTGTTAGGTTAAAAGCAGAAAAATTGTACACTGGAGATGAGACTTAAAGAAAGTTAGAAAAGCTCGCTCTAAAGAAAAAAGCATATATTACTTAGATGAGACGTGGATAAATGAAGGGTACACGATCAAGAAATTTTGGCAAGATGGGAATATCAAAAATGGTCGCCAAGCATTCAATTCTCTATTGGTCCTAAACCGCCACCTGGTAAGGAACGTAGGTTAATTATTACGTATATTGGAAGCGAAAGTGGTTTTGTAAACGGAGGTCTTTTAACATTCGTATCCAAGAAAACAGAAGATTATCACGAAGATATGAATTCCGATGTATTTGAAGATTGGTGTTCGCAGATGATAGACTTAATACCAGACGGTTCTGTTGTAATGGATAACGCAAGCTATCATTCTAAAAAATTAGAATGAGTTCCAACCTTGGGTTAGCTGAAAACGGACATCCACTCTTGGATGACCGAGAAAAACATTTCATTTCCCAAAAGAGCGTTAAGAGAGAATTGTTAGAACTTCTAAAGTTGAAGTTCTCAGAAATAAAATAACCAAACATGGTTTTATTTTTTAAAATTTTGAATTGTTTTGTAAAGAAAAATGTTTTCGGTATTAATTCTACTTACTAAGCCGTCTCCTCACTTAGATTGGTGATCCATATAGCTAAACGAATCTTAGAAACTGCTGCTCGAAAAAATATCACCCGAAGCACATCCAAACCACCTTCGCATGTCCTTCAACCAAGAAATTTGGCGAAATGTAACAATTCGTATTTTGGGCCCCTCATTATATGTCCGAAATATTAAGATTTTTTAACTAATAATGTTTCATTATAAAATGTTATTTTTTTCTAATAAATGTTTCAAAATTATAAAACTCTTTCCTTTATACTATTCACAAATAATATGTGTACGCTCAGGCCCACCACCACTGGCCAGAACGATTTCAGACTATTTAGCCTCAAACAGCAAAAAAATGGCCGTTTTCCCATTGTATTAAAAAATAAGAGATTGCGAATCTTAGACCAATGCTAAATGGTATTCCAATAAAGTTGTTGAACTGCTACATTACAGGTAAAATGTGTTGTATAATGCTGGATGATTTATTGCTATCACTTTTAAATAAATTAAGTATAATCATTGACGACGGTTTTTTTTTCTCTTGAAATCCACAAGTCAGTTTTTGATTGTGCTGATTCCTTCAATATGTTAACCAAATTGTCGTAAATTTTTGTAGCAGACAGTCCTTTCAAAACGAGACACTTAATCTCCTCTCGATACTTAATTTTATTAAATTCACAATTTGTGTTGGTCATATACTCTTTAAAAACCCACTATAAATAGCCCAATGAAATCTGGACCAAAAACTTGTGTACGTCTTTGCTAAATGTCAAACTACTAATTATACCAACAGCATTTGTTTTTGATAATGGAAAGTTGTCTAGACTAACTAGTTATCAACACCCGTAGTATAAACAAATTATATATAGTTATTCTTTTGTTGAAGTTTACATAACAGTTACGAAATAGCTAGCTATGGAAAGTTTTCCTCACTAGTGGTCTAGAGCCTATTTACTGAACAAAACATTTTCCGGAAAGTAGCAATTTCCCAGAGGATGGCACGATAATATATTATTTGATTATTTTTTTTATCTCTTTTAGGCTACTCTGGAAAAAAACGATTTGCAAAGAAATTATTTATCAGTCAGGGTTACATGATGCATTCCCAGATTTCCATCGATTCAGCGACGAAAATACCCATAAAGGTTTTTAAATACAGATGGGTGATCTTACTTATTTATGGCATTGTAGCCATAATAAATTTTATGCAGCTATTACAATTCTCAATTATTGCTAATATTATTACAAAGTAAGTATCTTTTACTAGGACAACCTGTAGGTTAGGAAATCGTAGTTGTCGAGATTAGACCATCTCAATTTGGAGTACCTTTCCGACGCTTCGCCGGCGATTCAACGAGGGCTTTTTTTAGAACGGTGGTCGGTTTATCTGTTTCAAATGAGATATAATGTTCATCGCACATTGATAAAATTCTAAACAATTAGAAGTGGGTAACAGACAGTTCTTGAGAAGCACGACCGTTTAAGCCATCATTTAGACATATATTGGTATGAACTGACCTTCTGTAAACCGAATGTTTCAAGATGCCGTCACCTTCCCTTTATACTAGTACATCTAGAAAAAGAAGAGAACCTTGTGATTCCATAGTAAATTTTATGTTTAAATGCTGTTGATTGAGGTGATTCAAAAAAGATTAAAAACCATAAAGCTGGACCCTGTAGAAAAGTTACTCCATAATGACACGGTACAATCTAAAGAACCATAATCTCTCATCTAACCAGAACCATGAAAGCTTCCATTCCATCCTGCATGTCATGAATTTTTTCTAAAAATTGGAAATAAGTGATGGGAACAGAGATATTGAACTTTTATATCTAATTTTAAATTGGTGTAATATAGATACTAATAAACAGGATTTTTAAAATTCTTTTCAATCACAAATCTTGACAGGTTTAATATGTAATTTATATCTTATCGTTATAGATTTTACAATGTTGAGAGTTATATGGTGGACATGACAGGCTTAATATTTTTTATTTCGTATATCTTATTTTTCTACCCAGTCAGCTTTCTTATAGAAAGATACGTAAGTATAATTATATTGTTTATATGGTATATTTATATTTTTATATATTAATACATGTAACCACAGCACATCTTATAGTTCGGCATGAAGTAATCTTAACGTAACGAAAAACCAGTTGATGAAAATATTCGAGAAACCAATTTCATAAAACTTGTTACGTACGAGGGCTACCTTTTAAGTTTTTACAAAAACAATGAAAAAAAATGTTTTTTTGGTACAAATTACTTTTATCATCATCATTAGCTTATTCCATCCATAGTCGGATGTAAGCCTCCCCAAGATGTCTCCAACGAGCTTTGTCGTTTGCTTTTTGCATCCAATCGTGTCCTGCTATTCTTTTAATATCGTCCGTCCATCTTGTCTGTGGTCTACCTCTGCATCTTTTGTGTTCTCTAGGCGTCCATTCAACTATACAGCGTGTCCATCTGTTATCATTCATCCTTGCTATATGCCCCGCCCAATTACCTTGATGTACATGTTCGTTCAAATCTCGATGTTAGGAATACGATCTTGAGTATAATATTTAGCATTCTCCTCTCCATTGCCCTTTGGGTTACATGGAGTTTATTTATTATACTTTTATTTAAAGCCCACCTTTCAGTGACATATGTTAATACCGGCAGTACATATTGATCGAATACTCTGGCTTTTATTGTATTTGGGATGTCCAATTTAAATGTAGATTGTAACCTTCCGAACGCAGACCAACCTAACGAGACTCTTCTATCTAAGTCACCCTTTCGATATTTCGATTTTTTGTCCTTAGTATATCAATGTTTGTAGCTTTCTTATTCTTTCACCTTCTATTAATAGTTCCTGGCTGTTATCTTCACTTTCGTTGTCCAAATATTTGGTTTTGGTGAAGTTTATTTTTAGACCTATTTCTCGAGACTTGTTATTTAATTCCATCAACGTTTCTTGTAATTCTTCTTTTGTGTTGGCGATCAGAGTGACATCATCTGCGAACCTTAAGAGATTTAATCGTTCACCGTCCATTAATATTCTTTTATTTTCCCACTTTAATGATTTGAACATGTCTTCTAGAATCAACGTGAACAGCTTTGGGGATATCGAGTCGCCTTGTCTAATTCCTCCTTTAATATTTATTTTATTTGTTTTTTCTTCATGCATTATTTGTAAAGTGGCATTTTTGTATATTAGTCAAGAAAAGTTGTGTATCTTTCATCGACTCTGCTGTTACTTAAAGCGTTAAGGACTGCCCATATCTCTACCGAATCAAATGCTTTTTCGTAGTCAACCATTGCTATCCATAAGGTGACCTTATATTCATTTGCTTTTTCCACTAGTAATCTAATTATTTGAAGATGGTCCAAAGTGCTGTATCCCCATCTAAATCCCGCTTTTTCACGTGGTTGATAACTGTCTAATTTGTTCGTTAATCTATATATTATAATTCTAGTGAGTATTTTTTTATAGTACCGATAACAAGCTGATGGGTCTGTAATTCTCCAATTTAAATTTGTTCCCATTTTTAAAAATAAGCCCAATCAAGACGTTTACCCAAGATGTTAGTAGTTTACTATCTGTAGGGCATCTGTTAAATAGAGCTTGAAGAGATTGTATTACCGATGCCCCTCCATATCTTATCATTTCTATAATTATTTCATCGTCCCCTGGTTCTTTGTTGTTGTACATATATTGTAGGGCGTTCATTATTTCATCCGTTGTTACATCGGGAATTTCTTCAGATCCCACATTTCTTACTATCGCTCTATTTCCTTCTTTTTTGCCGGGCGGTGGCGATATTTTCGTGTCATATAATGTTTGATAATATTTCTCTGTAGCTTCCTTTCTCTCCTTGATTTGTACGATCTCTTAGTTATCGTTATTTACATGTTTTATTATTTGATTGGCGCAATGGGTTAAGATGCCTGCTATGAATCAGGACGTTAGCGGTTCGATTCCTTGTGTCGGCTCGGTGTGTGTGATTTGATTTTCGAGTTTCTGTATTGTCTGACGTTTTCTCTGATCTTTTTCTTTATTTTTTTGTCTATTTCTGCAAATTCACCGTGAACCCGAACTAACCTGAACATAAGATGCTCAGAACAAATCTCTTTATTGTTTCTCAGAATATTCGCCCTCAAGATTTATACACTTTTGCATGCGTTCGGACCAATTTTCGAAATATTTTTTCCCCTCTGAATTTGGTACCTCAAAAACATGGTTTTGAAAGGATTCAACTGCTTCTTGAGGTGATGAAAATCGGTGTCCACGCATTTTTTTTTTGACACTCGAGAACAAAGAGAAGTCGTTGGGCGATAAATCAGGTGAATACGGGCAATGAGACATTATTTAGATGTTTTTCTCCGTCAAATAATCAATTGTTTGATGTGCTGTGTGAGAAGTGGCATTGTCATGATGAAGAATGATGATGCGATGTTTTCGGTTATTTTTCCTGATTTCATCAATGACTTCTGGCGAAGAAACTATTGTATACCATTCAGCATTAACTGTTCTTCGATCCTCTAAAGCAGTGGTCGCAACATGATCATTTTCTTGGAAGTGCTTCGCGAACAAACCACTTTTGTTGGATGCAGTTCATCTTGTGTTGTTCAGTTGTTGCTTAGTTTGCGGCTTCGGATTTTTCATCTCATCGGTCGAATTTTTTGAGCATTTCCTTACACCCGTTTGGCTTGTTTTTGAGTTTCGGTCAAATTATGCAAAGTCCATCGGAAGCAGATCTGTTTCACAGCTAAATGTTCATACAAAATCGAATGTACTGCAGTCTTCGATATGCCTAAGGATCCCTCTGTCTTAAGATAAGTCACGTGCCGATCCTCTTCAATCATGTTGCGCACAGCATCGATGTTTTTTGGAACAGCCGATTTTGGTCGACCTTCACGAAATTCATCGCTGACGGAAGCACGACCATAACGAAATTGTGCAAGCCAATTGTAAACAATCTTTTCTGATAGTGATTCATTACCAAAAGTGGAACGAAGCATTTCGAGGCATTGTTGTTGAGTTCCAACCAAAACCTTCACGTAAAATTTCCACTTGTTACAAAACTGTTTTTTTTTAACGCTCACTGTAAACAAACTACTTCGGCCAATTTTTGAGCTGCTACTATTTTAACAATAATGTCAAATTTTAAAACAATGCTAATCGGAATCGTTTCCCCTTTGTCTTACTTCTGAATAACTAGCTATATTTCTTTACTAACCGTAACCAACTACTCCCCTTTTTTTTGTGAATAGAGCCCAAAATTAACGGAGAAAAAATAACCTTCCGGAGTTAATCAAAGGAATGCCAGCGATTAATTTCATGTTTTTTGCTCAGTACGTGATTTTCGGGTGCCAAATCAATCGAATACTCGAACGATCATTCAATTATTGTAATAACTTAAGTACTAGGTACTCAAATATTGCAGTATGTCACATTTTCACTTGTATGTCATATACCTGAGGTATTTAAAAACAAATGTTTATGCTTACACACACTTGTACAAACATGAAGAAGGTATGGTAATAGTTCTATGAATTTTCAGACTCTAAAAATTACTGTCGTCACAGCTACAATATTGACTTTAGCAGGAAACGCACTAAAACTACTCGCAGCTCATCCCAGTACCTTTTGGGTAATCCTGGTAGCTCAGTTCTTGATATCTATAGCTCAAGTATATCTGGGTTGCATTCCATCTAAACTGGCTACAACTTGGTTTGGTAGTGAAGAAGTTTCTACAGCGTGTGCTATAGCGGTTTTGTTTATACAATTAGGTAAGATGTGAATCCCTAAAGAGTAGTAAAAGTATACCAGTAATCGACATTATAAGTACTCTCAAAATAGCGGTAACAATATTTCACTTTCCAGTGTGAAGATTCCATATTTGATTTGTTCTGTACTTCAAAAATTTTAGAATCATTTTTCTATTTTGCGTATGATGAACATAATATTAAAAACTACAAGACTACTAATAAAAATGAACAAAGTCCGTATTTCAGCAGTCGTTACTGTTCCGTTATCTGTCAGTTCATCTTAGGATACGTTTCGTCGTATCACGGCTTATCAGCGGAGCTAGGATCTATAAACTTCGGGTGGCGACCCGTGACTCCGTGACGTAGTAACCTGCTTCCGGTGCAGAAGGTCTCGGGTTCGAATCCCGGCAGGTCGGTATACTTTATTTGTTAATTTATTTAACTATATTTGTCCTGGCCACGTACATAGATAGTAGTTGTTTGCAGAAATGCAATTACGTCCATGGCAGCACTACCGCGTCGTCTAAAAGGTGCTGTGAAATATAAAAATGTATGTTTCGGTACTTAGACAACGTTCACGAATATTACGACATCCCGGCCGATATCCTCAGACTATGAAAAAGGGTAAAATCCCTACTCAGGCGGGGAGGTGAACAATAAAAAAAAGAACAAGGCTCAAGGTACTTATTGCAGTACTGGCGTAACATGTGACGCAATAAGTACTTCGAGTTTTGTTCTCTCGCTTGTCGATCCTTGCTGGGCTCGTGAACCGTGATATTTCGATTCTATTTCTATTCCCGATTTAGGCGTAACTTTGGAATCTGTCTTTTTGTCAGAAGCGACCTCTCTTGCCAACGAGAAGAGGCTCTGTAACCCCCAAACTTTGATGTTATGTGGTTAAAAATAACGACTCAACAAACCACAAGGTTCATCTGTATCCTCTATCAACCACCAAGTGATACTAACCTTAGAACACTTTTCGCTTCTCTTGAGGACACCATTGATCATTTACAAATTAACTCTCCAAATGCCGAAATTGCAATCCTGGGCGACCTTAATGTCCACAACATCAACTGGCTTAAATAATCAAATACTACCGACGAACAAGGTCGTGAAGCTGAATCATTTTCAATCAGCCGTGGCTTAACTCAGCTTATTGACGAACCAACACGGATCCTTGATCGAGACGGGGAGTTCGCCAGTCTTCTTGATCTGTTTTTGACCACCAATCCGGAGATTTACACTGTCACCGTAAATCCGCCGTTAGGTTCTTCCGATCATAAACTGCTTTCTACTACCTTCCTACCAATCAGTGACAGAGAGGCGCCTAAATCGCACAAGATTTGGCACTACAGATCTGCTAAATGGGAAGATCTCATGGAATATTTTCGAACTTTTCCTTGGTTAGACGTTTGTTTTCGTTCTGACAACCCATCTGACTGCGCCAGGGAGGTTTCCGATGTTATTTTGGCTGGTATGGAAGCTTACATTTCTTTTTCGAAGAAATGCCCTTCCAACGGCAAGCCTTGGTTTGACCGAAAATGCAAAGAAGCTGTTGCTTCTAAACATCTTGCCTACCGACAATGGCGTGACAATCCTAACATCATAAATCGTAACACCTTTGTTCGTGCCCGGAACGGATGGAAAGAAATTATCGACGAAACCAAGGAGGCACACAATCAGCGAATTCGAAACAAACTTTTCGCTTGTCCCAACAATTCCAGATCATTTTGGTCAGTCGCTAAAGCAGTTAGCCAAAATTTCACCAAATCTACCATACCACCACTCACACGGCGAACTTGTTGGCTGAACTCTTTGCTTTACATTCCACTGTCGATTACCAGGGAAAAACACCACCTACTGGTTCCATAGTGCAGTCAAGGATGCGCGATGTTGTCTTCAGACAGTGCATCATAAAACGTATTTTAATGAAGCTAGACACCATAAAAGCTTCTGGCGCTGACGGAATACCTGCCATAGTTCTCAAAAACTGTGCGAGGGAACTGACACCAGTTTTTTGTAGACTTTTCAACCTATCCTACAGAGAGGGAATATTTCCTTCCTGCTGGAAGTGTGCCACAGTTCAGCCGATACCTAAAAAAGGCAAAAAGATCTTGCCAAATAACTACTGACCAGTGGCACTGCTTTCAATAATATCGAAAGTCATGGAAAAGGCTATCAATCAACATCTTCTAAAATATCTTGAAGAATTCAACATTATTAGCGATCACCAATATGGCTTTCGTAAACATAGATCAACAGGAGATCTTCTGACTTATGTAACACATGTTTGGAACAACGCAATTGAACACTTTGGAGAATCTCGAGCGGTTGCTCTTGACATATCCAAAGCATGCGACCGTGTTTGGCACGATGGACTGTTGGCTAAGCTACGCTCTTATGGTATGTCTGAGAAGTTCTGTTTGTGGCTCTCATGGTTCCTCAGTGAGCGTTCTTTACGAGTGGCGGTCGGCGTATTTCTTTCTAACACCTTCACTATCAACGCCGGTGTGCCCCAGGGCTCCATACTATCTCCTACTCTCTTTCTCAGTTACATTAACGATCTGCTGGAAAAGACCGGACGCTCAGACATCGGCTGCTCAGGCGAGTGTCCGCAGACAGCGGGTAGTTGTTCAACTTAACAAAGACCTGGAAGAAATTCTATCTTGGGGTGACAGTAACCAAGTGGAATTTAACGCTACAAAAACCCAGGCGGCAGTTTTTTCTAAAAAAGTTAACGTTGCTGAACCCATATAGTTATGGCGGAACAGTTCATTCCTCTCACATCGTCACTCAATTTGTTGGGCGTTAATTTGGGAGCAAATATGTCCTGGCATGAGCATGTTGCAGGCATAGCAAGGAGAGCTTCTCAAAAGTTGTGAATATTATTTCGAACCAGAAAGCTTTACACTCCAAAACTGCTAATTCTTTGCAAAGCTCAAATTCGTCTAACTATGGAATACTGCTCCCATGTTTGGGGCTCCGCTCCCAAACATACACTGCATTTGTTGGATTCTATTCAGAGAAGAGCTGTTCGTCTGATTGGAGACCCGGAACTGACCGGCGGCCTTGATTCGCTGGAACATCGAAGAACAGTTGGCAACTTGAGCCTATTCTACAAGTATTTCTATGGAAAGTGTTCGGAGGATGTGGCCCGTTTAATTCCTCCCAGAGCGGTGCATATTAGAAGTACACGTCGCGCTGATACTTCACATCCGTATGAGGTTCAACTTGTTACTCCTCGTCTTTTATATGGAGAACATCATCCCTTTAGACTAATTTTCCCCGGACTGTGTTTCCCACCGAGTACAATTTACAGCGATTCAGGAGCAACGTAAATCGCTTTTTTCCGCACACGTGCCGCACCTGTAGCGCTTTAGGGACCTCCCTGCAGCACGTGTGCTAGACCCATTAAAAAAAAAATAGCGAAACGCGTTCCGAGATGAACTGACAGATGAATGAATCACTGCTAAAATATGGGCTTTATTCATTTTTACTATTCGATATAGATACCTTTGTTCAAAGTTTGTTTATTTATTATTTTAGGTTCTGCCTTAGGAGCTATTCAGTCACCATTTATCGTGAAGAATAGTGATAATGATACAATAGAATCTCAACTGTTTGACATGTTCGTATATCAAGCTATAGCCAGTGCTTGTATATTTGTTCTCGTACTAAGCTGTAAGTATAAATACCTGTTTGAAACATTAGCTAATATTCATTTATTCATGATAAAATGGTATTATTTGTCCTTGTTCATTTGTTTAGCCAAGTTTATACCTTATTAGGTAATCCATTTGAATATTGTAAAATTGCTTATAGCCTATACTAATATTAAAGCAAATTGGACAAAATGAAAGACAAAATGAACGAAAAAAATCACTTTCATTGGTTAAAACTTTTGACTTAAATTTTTTAACAAATTAGAATTATTTTTGTTCATTTGTTTTAGTTGGTGACGACTGCATAACTATCTTTGGTATTCTACCCTCATCCATTCTATTAATGTGACCGTATCATATTAATTATTTCTGTCGTATGTGTTCTAGAATGGGATTACCTCTGATTATACTTCGTCTTATTTCCTCATTCTGTATTCTAGCTGCTCTTCGAAGGTAAATAAAGGTTTTCTAGTCATATATTTATAGCACCTCTCTATTATGAACGCTTATTTTAAATTGCCGCCCCAACGGTTATATACATGGAAAGCCCCTACGGATGGAAAATATAACAAAAACATTCGAAATCAAATAGACTATATAACCATCAATAGAAGACAACAAATCTGCCAAAACCTATCCTGGAGCAGACATACCTACAAACCATAATTTGCTGCTTACAACTATCAAGATTAGACTAAAGAAGTTAAAACATGAACAAACAACAACAAATATTAACATCGACGAACTCAAAGAAGAAGTCATAAAGAAGAGGATTCATGAGTAGATTGGTATAAGTCTGGATACAAACAAGCTGGAAATTCATCAGACACCGGAAGAAAAATGGCATCACATCAGAGAAACACTGGAAGAAGTAATGGAAAAGCACCTGAAACAAAATACAATCAAAAAGAAACAATCATGGTTGACGGTACTGGATATGATGGAAGTAAGAAAAAAGTATAAAAACAACAATAATATAAAATACAAAGAAACGCACAACCTAATAAAAAGAAAGATAAAGAAGGTTAAAGACATGTGGCTAAATGACGGAAATAAAAGCATTAGAGAAGAAATATGACAGATTTAATTTACATAAGAAAATCAAAGAACCTGATGCACTAAAGTTACAAAGGCAACCACAAGTAATAGAGGATAAGGAAGGTAAACTACTACTGAACATACATGAAAGAATAGATAGATGGGAAGAATATATAGGGAAAATGTATAGTAACACAACTAGACAACATAATACAAATAAGCTTAATACAACGCCCCCACTCCCATAAATAAAGACGAAATATTAGCAGCAGCAAATCAGCTTAAAAACAAAAAGACAGTAGGAGAAGATAATATATCTACAGAAAACATTAAAATATTTTTCTTGAAAAACATATAGACATTATACAGGACCTCTTCAACAGCGTATACAACACAGGTGATATACCTCATAATTGGTTGACATCAATTTTTATACCATTGCCAAAAAAGAATAACCCTAGAAAGTGCGAGGAATACCGGAATATAAGTCTAATGAACCACATTTTGAAACTCTTCCTTAAAATAATCCACCAAAGAGTATACAAAAAACTAGATGAACGTACTGGACAAATACAGTTCAGCTTTAAGAGCGGACTAAGAACAAGGGACGCATTATTCTCCATCTACTTTCTGATTGAAAGATGTAAGGATGTCAACTCTGGTGTTTATTTATACTTCATAGATTTCCAAAAAGCCTTTGATGTGGTAAATCATGAGAAAATAATGTAAATACTACAATCGTGTAACATTGATGACAAAGACTTACTTATACTGGAACCAGACTGCCAAAATAAAAGTTAAGAATCGCATGTCCAAAGAAATAAAAATGAAGGCGTACATCAGGGGTTGCATTTTGTCACCCCTGTTATTCAGTGTCTATTTGGAGGAAATCTTAAATAAAACACTTTCTGATAAAAAAAAAGAATTGCAATTAATGATGTGTGTGTAAATAACCTCAGATACGCTGATGATAGTGTCATTCTAGCGGACCGTGAAGAAAAGCTCATGAGTGGAATTGTTGATGCATGTGAGGAATATGGAATGAAACTGAATACGAACAACACAAAAACAACTGTGGTCAGTAAGAATCCTAATACAAACATAAATATTAAAGTACATCAACAAACACTTGAAAGGGTGACAAAAATGATGTGCGTAATTGGTGAAGGATCTATTGAAATTCGCTCTAGAATTGAAAAAGCACGAAGCTCCTTTAATAAAATACGCAACATACTCTGTAACTGTCAACTAAACTTAAAAACAAGAATAAGAGTGCTAAGATGCTACGTGTTCTCGGTCATGTTATATGGTATAGAAGCTGCAGCAATCATAGAGACAACTCAACAAAGAATGGAGTCATTCGAGATGTGGTGCTATCGTCGAATGCTGCATGTTCCTTGGACAGTGCATACCACAAACATGGAAATGCTTGATCGGAGGGGAAAGGAACGAGAGTTAATTCCAGTTATTAAAGAAAGAAAAAGCACTTACTTTGGCCATATTATGAGAAGGCGAGGACTAGGAAGGCGCCGCAACTCCTGGTTGAAGAACTTACGACAGTGGATAAACATAACATCTACTAAACTGTTTAGAGCGGCAATAGATAAAATCAGATGGGCAAATCGCCAACGTCCTTAGAAGATAAGGCACTCTAAGAAGAGTCATATTTTTGTTGATCGGCCAGGCTTCACTTCCGTAAGCTAAATTACTTTTCACAATGGTATCATATATTCTTAATTTGTTTTCTTTGAGATATTATTTTGCCATAAAATTTAGTTAAACATTCCGATTATATTTTTTGCAGTAATTATTCTATTTTGGATTGTTTTATCATGCGTACCGTCCTGGCTACGTTAACGCCCACTCATCGCATGGTTTTATCACGTAGCTTGCCTCTATATCTAATTCTCGAGGTTCTCCAGCCCCACACAGATGTTTTGTTTTTTGCAAGTTAATTTCTAGCCCCCACTTCTGATATTCTTGGTATTGCTTTTTTACCATAAATTCCGCGTCTTCATGATCTTGTGCTGGGACGACCTGGTCATCTGCTTAGTGAAGTATCATTAACATCTTATTGTTAACAAGTATTCTCATGAATTTATAACTCTTTTTTCAATGCTCAAGTACGGTATTTAAATAGATATTGAAGAGTAAGAGGGACATGCAGCATCCTTGTCATAAACCCTTTGTAATTTTAAAAATATGACTGAGGTTTTTACCCAACTTTACTTGAGATTATGCTCCTTTATATAACTCTTGTATCTCTTTTATTACAGTGGCATTGATGTTGGCTTGCTGCAGTACTTCAAATAATCTATTAATTGGTACTGTATCGTACGCCTTTGTCAAATCAATAAAAACTAAGTGTGTTTCCCTATTAACTGATGTTCTTTTTTCAAGTAGTTGGGTAATACAGAAGATATTATCATTGGTGGATCTTCTCGCTCGAAATCCTGATTGCTCTTCTAATTGATGATGTTGATAATCATTTAGTACCAGCTGATTCAATATGTTTCCATACAAACGACTAACTGAACAGATCACAGATAAACCTCTATAGTTTGAACATTCATCCTTTACCTCTTTCTTATGTAACCGTAGGCTGAAAAGTTTTTGGTCTGACACATAGATCTCGCCCTTTTAAAAAATCCATATCATTTTCATCATATTTCGACTATTAGTTTACAAGTTATAGTGGTTTTAGTAACGTTACTTTTGATATTTTCAAAACAATGGAAAAAATCGAATTTCGTGTGTGGAGTAAACACTGTGCCTTGATGGGAAAAAATTCCGTTCAAGCAAAGCAATGGCTTGATAAGTATTACGGGGCCCTGGAAAATCACTCATCATTTAGTGGTATGCTGAATTTAAACGCGGTCGTACAGATACAAATGATGCTGAACGCTCTGGACACCCAAATGAGATGGTTACACCGGAAAACATAAAAATATCCACAAAATTGTTTTGGATGACCGTAAAGTGAAATCGCGTGATATAGCTGACACTTGATCATATTTTGCGTAAACATCTGGACATGAGAAAGCTCTGTTCGAAATGGGTACCGCGTTTGCTCATAATGGACCAAAAACAACAACGTGTTGATGATTCTGAGCGCTGTTTGGACCTGTTTAAGCGCAATAAAAAAGAGATTTTTTCATGCGATATGTGACAATGAATGAAACATGGATCCACCATTATACACCGGAATCAAATCGGCAGTCAACTGAGTGGACAGCAGCGGTGAAAAGCCGCCCGAAGCGACCAAAGACACAACAGTCGGCTGGGAAGGTTTTGGCCGTTGCTGAGAAGGGAAAAACCATCAATAGCGAATATGCTGAGAAGGGAAAAACCATCAATAGCGAATATTATATAAATTTATAAGTGCTTTTGAAGGCAGAAATGGCAAATAAACAGCCCCAAATGAACAAGAAAAAGTACTCTTTCATCAAGACAATGCACCATGTCACAAGTCAATAGTTACGATAGCAAAATTGGAAAAATTGAAGTTCGAATTGCTTGCTCATCCGCAGTATTCTCCAGATTTGCCCCCAGTGACTATTATCTATTCGCAGACCTCAAAGAAATGCTCGCGGGAAAGAAATTTGGCTCCAATGAAGAAGTTGGACTGATATATGGTATTGCTCTTAAGGGGACTATATTGATGAATAAAGTCGAATTTTACAAAAAAAAATGTGTTTTTTAAGTAGCTACACCAAAAATTTTCAGCCTACGTGTTGGTGGGTTAATCCATGTTACTTTCTATTCCGATGGCACATCTTCCCATTCAAGCATCTTTCCATAAATACTCTTATCATTGATATAAATTTTTGTCAACCATATTTGATTAATTCCGTAGGAATTTTATCCGGACCTGGTGCTCTTTAAAATATCTCCTTCTAATCGTACTAGCGCCCCTGTTATTTGGGCATACTTATTTTCTTTTATTTTGAATTTGTTCTTGTTTTTGCAAGCATATTCGCAAAGTAAGTGTTCCATCGGTTAATGTTTGTATATAGAATTTATGCTTACTTTATTACACCTTGTCAATATTTATTTGCGTTCTTTCATATTTGTTTACAATCGTCAGCGATCTGTCGGTCGCTGAATGTACCAATCACCCTAACTAACATTTAAACTTGTGCTTTGTAACGTTTTACATATCATCGGTTCTTTACTAGTTTATCCTTATTGATATTTTTACTATTTCTAAACTTAACATCTCACAAATACGTAGTTTTCAGATCCAAACCCAGCTTACCGCCAAGCCAGTCACAACTTAACCTTATTTCCAATGATAACAGTGAATTCGCCGATTCAAAGTTTTTCACCAACATCAAGAAAATTGTAAAGAATAAAAATTTTTGGTACATTGTTTTTTCACTTGGCTTGGCTAATGGAGTATGGAATTCATTTGGAATTTTGGTCAATAACATTTATTTACATTATTTTCCAGTAAGTACAAAAAAAATGTTGTATTTCTACCTCTTCTGCTCCATAGTATATAAAGTATGTTAAGAAAAAAGCAACATTACGAGGGTATTTATTAACGTTACTTATGTAGACATGGAAATAATGCCATGAAAAATGATTTGGTTATCAAATTGCTGCTGCTGTTCTCAGTACTTTACCGAATTTATTTATAAAATCGTTGCATTTTCCAGTTTTTACAATCTTTTTTCTTTCGAAAAATGAGTAAAAGTATTTTACTAAAGAGAGAAAGAACACAAAAATTAATCACGTAAAACCTGAAGTAGGCCATTAGGTAAAAACGTCCGAATTCATGAAGAGCCAAAACTTTGCTTTCAAACAACTGCAGTGTCCAGTATACTCGCACAATTCAACCATTACCGAGAGTCGCGGATTCAAGTTATAACATCCGCCATATATCCCTCCTTTAGCGCCCCGCGACTTTTTTGGCTTAAATACTTGAAAAAAAGATCATTCGCCTATGAATACCATGCGTCAAAATTATTAAGGCAAGAGCTGCGTAAGTAAATATCGGGCCAAGTGCAAGTCCGACTTACGCAATTAGTATTCCGTATGTTGATTGCTTTTAAAACAAAATTGTTTGTTACGGAGGTATAAAATGATCAGTGACTTCACAAAACACACCCCAAATGAGTTCTCAATAAATTTTGTTTCCGATCCTTGTTGAAAACTGATGACCTTGAAATTTTTGTTCTTTATATATACCAGATATATTATTAAAGGTAATATAATGTAAAATTTTTTGATCAGTACTTTTCAAAAAAAAGGGGGGAGACAGCCATTTTTGACAGTTGTTTAAAAATAATACGAAGAAAAGTGTGCGCAAGTATTACATTATACATATTTTTGAACTCGTGTTTTCACAAGCTTTCATTTGACACCCCACTCGATGACCTGGTAAAATTTTTTTTTTCACTTCCGATTTCACCCCCCAAAACTAACCCTTTAAGTCAAAATATAACTTTCAAAACTACACGGCTTTGACGGGGCTATCAATTTATACGAGTATAGTGGGCCAAATTTCAACTTTCTATGTCAAATAGTTTCGGATGTGACAGACGGACAGACAGACACCGAAGTGATCTTATAAGTATTCCATACGGAACTCTAAAAATTATTCATCATCATTAGCTTATTCCATCCAGAATCGGATGTAAGCCTCCCCAAATAGTCTCCAATGAACTTTGTTGTGTGTGTGCTTTTTGCATTCAGTCATGTCCTGCTAATCTTTTTATGTCGTCCGACCATCTCGTCTGCATCTTTCTTTTGTGTTCTCTATGCCTCCAACTATACGGCGTGTCAATCTATACGGCGCCCAATTCCACCTTAATATATGTACATATTCGTTGTATTACATCTGTCATTTTTGATCTTCTTCGTATCTCGATGTTAGGAACACGATCTTGGAGTCTAATATTTAGTATTCTTCTTTCCATTGCTCTTTGAGTTACCTGGAGTTTATTTATTATACTTCTATTTAAAGCCTACGTTTCAGTGCCATATGTTAATACCGGCAGTACATATTGATCGAATATTCTGGCTTTTATTATATTTGGGATGTCTAATTTAAATGTAGATTGTAACCTTCCGAACGCAGACCAAGCTAACGAGACCCTTCTATCCAAGTCAGCCTTTAAATTATTTGTTGATATTTTGATTTTTTGTCCTAAATATATGACTGTTTGTACCTTTCCTATTCTTTCACCTTTTGTTAACAGTTTCTGGCTGTTATTTTCACTTTCGTTGTTCAAATATTTGGTCTTGGTGAAGTTTATTTTTAGACCTATTTCTCGAGACTTGCTATTCAACTCTATCAGCATTTCTTGCAATTCTTCTTTTTTTGTTGGCGATCAGAGTGACATCATCTGCGAACCTTAAATGATTTAATCGTTCACCGTCCCTTAGTATTCCTTTATTTTCCTACTTTATCGATTTGAACATGTCTTCTAGAGTCAACGTGAACAGCTTTGGGGATATCGTGCCGCCTTGTCTAATACCTTTTTGTAATTTTAATTTTATTTGTTATTTATTCAAGCATTATTTGTGATGTTGCATTTTTATATATGTATTCAAGAAGAGTTGTATATCTTTCATCGACTCTGCTGTTACTTAAGGCGTTAAGGACTAGCCATATCTCTACGGAATCAAATGCTTTTTCGTCAACCATTGCTATCCACAAGGTGACCTTATATTCATTTACTTTTTCCACTAGTAATCTAATTGTTTGAAGATTGTCCAAAGTGCTGTATCCACGTCTAAATCCTGCTTATTTACTTGTTTGATAACTGTTTAATTTGTTCGTTCATCTGTATGTTAGGATTCTGGTGAGAATTTTGTATAGTACCGATAACAGGCTGATGGGTCTGTAATTCTCCAATTTAACTTTTTCCCCTTTTTAAAAATAAGCACAATCAAGGCGTTTTCCCAAGGTGTTGGTATTTTTCTTTCTATTAGGCACCTGTTAAATAGAGCTTGAAGAGATTGTATTATCAATGCCCCTCCATACTTTATCATTTCTATCGTTATTTTTTATCGTCACCTGGTTCTTTGGTGTTGTACTTATGTTGTAGGGCGTTCATTATTTCATCCGTCGTTACATCGGGAATTTCTTCAGATCCCACATTTCTTACTATCACTCTATTTCCTTCTTCTTTTCCAGGCGGTGGCGATATTTTCGTGTCATATAGTGTTTGATAATATTTCTCTGTAGCTTCCTTTATCTCCTTGATTTGTGCGATCTCATGGTTATCGTTATTTATAAGTTTTATTATTTTGATGTCTCCCTTCATTCATTTTTTTTTAGATGTTTCAAACTTTTGCCCTTTTTCAAAGACCTAAAAATCATTGCGATTAATTAAATATATGTTCAGTTTACTGAATATAAGGTTGGTTAAATTAAGTTTAAACCTTCCGATTAATTATGAAATATAATTCCATTTAAATGGGCACCACGGCTAACTTGGCAGTAGCCCATCCTGTCAACCCATTTTTTCAGCACATTTTGGATGATTTATGGCTTCATTTGGTGAATAGCTCGCTGAATATTTTCCTTAACCACGTGAATTATTAGAATAACAACGGTCCTTAACAGTTTCCTATAAAAAAGTCAAACGGTGTCATATTACAGCTGCGCTGTGGCCATGGTACAACTCACGCTTGCAGAACTTAGTGTGCAAAAGATTGATTGTTGCGTGGCTGGTGAGACAGGTTGCGCCATTCATTCAAATCAGTTACCTTGTCGCTGCAATGCACTTTATTCACCGAAACGTTGTTGCCAACTTCATGTTCAAAGCAGGAAAGACCAATAATGCTACCACTCCAAAAACCACTCTTTGGGGACGCATTGGCTTTTCTACGATTACTACGATTTTAAGACTTTAATTCTTCAGTTTTGCTTGTGTACATATCGTCTGAGATGAAAAGGAACTTCGTCCGAATAGATGATTTGCATATTTGAATTCATTTGAAGTTCATACAAAAAAAGCGATAACGAAGCGGATGATCATTTTTCTTCAATTCTGTGAATGAATGAACAAATAATCTTAGATTTTCATAAAAAAAATTATCCTCAGAGAACTGCAACTGATGTTTAACTATTAAAATCTGCTATTAGTTAAGGTTCTTGGATCTTCACGCACAACTTTCTTTACGAATTTCCTTACATCAACCGTTGAAAGGGCTTGATTTCGACCAAAGTCTTTTAAATTTTTGCGCAGTTTCTGTAACACAGCACTCACTTTGGAAATAATATTTTCTAGCGTTGTTCAAGCGCAAATCGGTCGGTTTTTCAATCTTCCTGTTAGCAGTATCGAAATAAAGAAACCCAGATGGCCCACCCTTTATACTACTCAGTATATGTCACCACTACACCAAACACTTCGTTTTTGCCCTCGACGCGCGTTTCGCTAACCATGTTAGCTTCATCAGGAGCGATGATTGGCTCAATCATCATTGTGCTAAAGATTCCACATCCTCAACATAGCCACCCTTTATAATAACTATTTAATAATAGCGTAAAATATATTTAGTTATTATTTTCTGTTCAAAATGTCTTGCGTTCTATTGTTGACTTATATTAATATTATTTTTTTTTAGAATGGAGAAAGTGATGCTGGTATAATAACTCTGATAACAATTATTTCTGGAGGATGTATAGGCAGCATGTTTTTTTGGTATAATTTTAGATAAAACCCACCATTTTAAGTAAGTTATAACAAAGTTTATGATATTATGGAGATTTTGGAACGCTTATTTTGGTAGGACACTGTCTTAGTCTTTGTTTGAAGGAAGCGCCCACCGTTTGGAACTTGCGCAGTAGTAAAAGTCTCAGCTGTTATCGTTATTTCTAGCATGCACCTACCATTTGAAGCTTGCACAGTATTGAAACAAAATATGAGAAACCTTTATTAAGGACAACGATTTCCCTTTCGGAATTTATAAAAGAGGTTATTTGAATTTCGTTATTCTTATTGATAGGGCCTGCTTTTTTTTCTACTTAGGTATACAAACCACTAAGAAAATACGGTAAAATTGAAATGATAATCTTTTATTCCAAATAACACTGGCACCAGTTAATTAGTGTTCAGATTATGTTGAGATTTTTCAAATGAAATTTTATTTATCCCACATTCGTAATACCTTGGAAATATTGAAGGAAATGATAGAAACCTGCTAGACATAGCTTTCATTTAGAAACCCATCTAATACTAATAAATAAATGAAAAAAAATCCCCGAAGTTTACAGAAGATGAATACTAACCTAACCTTGCAATTCCTTCGCGATAATACTGGGCATACTTGAGATAACGATAAGAACAAAGGTGTGTGAAAAATAAGCATTGCAAAATCTCTCTAATATATATAACTAGTTCTAAGCACTTATTTTAGAACTGGAGATTTTCGCATAAAAGGGTGTTTAAAAGGACTGTTTTTTCTGCCCGAAACAAATATGGAAAACTAGTTTTATTACTTTAAAGAAACAATAATGATAACGGAATGTTAAAATAAATTTTATGTATTTCTAGTTTATATAGCTCAGAGCAAACCTAAAAGAACATGCTCTATTTTTTTATTTCTTTTTAGGCGAGTAAGTTTCTGTGTGTTAGTAGCATCAGCCTTAACTTACATTTTAGTTACAGTTTCTTATGTGGAAAAGAGCAGAATAGGAGCATACATCACAGTTCCTATTTTTGGGTAAGTGTTTTTTGACAGCTTAACAGCCCCTATTTCAAAATCATAGTCAGAAATACTGACATCTGACCCTCTTTCCCACTTCCATATAGTATAAGAAGCTACAAAGATAAATAAAAACGAAATACAAATTCAACTTCCTTATCCACTTCTTCTTTCTTGTCAAACTGGAAGTGATACATAACTCAAGAACTAAAAGAGATGAAATTGTACTTCCTTCAGAACTCTGAACCTAAACTAACCTGAACTCACCTCACCGTTTTCTGCAGGTCCTGTTTTCGATTAAACCAGAAATGTTTAGAATATAACGAAGAAAAATCACCATTTGGCGGGATTAACAATACAGAAAATTATCCCACCAACTCTTGATTGCTTCAAACATCTTCCCTACGCCCCTTTGTTTTACAGTGTTATAATATTAAGGTCAAACCCATTTACAGCACTGTAAACAAGAGAGTCTCGAGAAAATGCTAGCAGCAATCAGAACTTAACGGGATTCAGTTTCTATAATGTTAATCCCGTCAAGCTCTGGGCGTTATAATCATCTTTTTTTTTTTTATGGGCCTAGCACACGTGCTGCAGGGAAGTCCCTAAAGCGCTCCAGGAGCGGCACGAGTGCGGAAAAAGCGATTCACGTTGTTCTTGAATCGCTGTAAATTGTACTCGGTGGGAAACACAGCGCTGGGCAAATTATTCCAAAGGGATGACGTTCTCCATATAAAAGATTGCTTGAAAAGCGTTGTACGCGGAGTAACAAGCTGAACCTCATACGGATGCGAAGCACCAGCGCGACGTGTATTTCTAACATGCACCGCTTTGGGGGGAATTAAGCGGGCTACATCCTTCGAACACTTTCCATGAAAATACTTGTAGAACAGACTCAAGTCGCCAACCGTTCTTCGATGTTCCAGCGAATCAAGGCCGCCGGTCAATTCCGGGTCCCCAATCAGACGGACCGCTCTTCTCTGAACAGAATCCAACAAATGCAGTGTATGTTTGGGAGCGGAGCCCCAAACGTGGGAGCAGTACTCCATAGTTGGTCGAATTTGGGCTTTGTAAAGAATTAACAGTTGCTGTGGGGTGTAAAGCTTTCTGGTTCTAAATAATATTCCCAACTTTTGAGAAGCTCTCCTTGCTATGCCTACAACATGTTCATGCCAAGACATATTTGCTCCCAAACTAACGCCCAACAAATTGAGCGACGATGCTAGGGGAATGGAGTGCCCCGACATAACTATGTCGGGTTCAGCAACGTTAACTTTTTTAGAAAAAACTGCCGCTTGGATTTTTGTAGCGTTAAATTCCACTTGGTTACTGTCACCCCAAGATAGAATTTCTTCCAGGTCTTTGTTAAGTTGAACGACCTCCTGCTGTCTGCGGATATTCGCCTGGACAGCCGATGTCCGAGCGTTCAAGGTGAATGAACAGACAAGCGTACTGTCATCTGCAAAGCTATAGATTGGATTCCCGGTCTTTTCCAGCAGATCGTTAATGTAAATGAGAAAGAGAGTAGGAGACAGTATGGAGCCCTGGGGCACACCGGCGTTGATAGTGAGGGTGTTAGAAAGAAATCCGTCGACCGCCACTCGTAAAGAACGCTCTCTGAAGAAACATGAGAGCCACAAACAGAACCTTTCAGATATACCACAAGAGCGTAACTTAGCCAACAGTCCATCGTGCCAAACACGGTCGAATGCCTTGG
Organism: Pachyrhynchus sulphureomaculatus; assembly: GCA_019049505.1. Taxonomy (NCBI): domain Eukaryota; kingdom Metazoa; phylum Arthropoda; class Insecta; order Coleoptera; family Curculionidae; genus Pachyrhynchus; species Pachyrhynchus sulphureomaculatus. The sequence goes on from CM032456.1 coordinate 100,982,354, forward strand.
ATATGTCAAGAGCAACCGCTCGAGATTCTCCAAAGTGTTCAATTGTGTTGTACCAAACATGTGTTACATAAGTTAGAAGATCTCCTGTTGATCTATGTTTACGAAAACCATATTGGTGATCGCTAATAATATTGAATCGTTCAAGATATTTTAGAAGATGCTCATTGATAACCTTTTCCATGACTTTCGATATTATTGAAAGCAGTGCAACTGGTCGGTAGTTATTTGGCACATTTCCAGCAGGACGGAAATATTCCCTTTCTGTAGGATAGGTTAAAAAGTCTACAGAAAACTGGTGTTAGTTCCCTTGCACAGTTTTTGAGAACTATGGCAGGTATTCGGTCAGCGCCAGAAGCCTTCTTGGTGTCTAGCTTCATTAAAATACGCTTTATGATGCGCTGTCTGAAGACAACATCGGGCATCCTTGAGTGCAATATGGGAATAGTAGGTGGTGTTTTTCCTTGGAAATCGACAGTAGAATGTGAAGCAAAGAGTTCAGCCAACAAGTTTGCTCTCTCAACAGGTGTGGTTGCAATGGAATTATCTGGCCGTGTGAGTGGTGGTATGGTGGATTTGGTAAAATTTTGACTAACTGCCTTAGCGACTGCCCAAAAGGACCTGGAATTGTTGGGACAAGCGAGAAGTTTGTTTCTAATTCGTTGATTGTGTGCCTCCTTGGTTTCGTCGATAATTCCCTTGCATCTGTTCCGGGCATGAACAAAGATGTTACGATTTACGGTGTTAGGATTTTCACGCCATTGTCGATAGGCAATATGTTTAGAAGCAACAGCTTCTTTGCATTTTCGGTCGAACCAAGGCTTGCCGTTGGAGGAGCATTTCTTCGAAAAAGGGATGTAAGCTTCCATACCAGCCAAAATAACATCGGAGACCTCCCTGGCGCAGTCAGATGGGTTATCGGATCAAAAACAAATGTCCATCCAAGGGAAAGTTCGAAAGTATTCCATAAGATCTTCCCATTTAGCAGATTTGTAGTGCCAAATCTTGCGGGGCCTAGGTGCCTCTCTGTCACTGATTGGCAGAATACTCGATGTCGAAAGCAGTTTATGGTCGGAAGAACCTAACGGCGGATTTACGGTGACCGTGTAAATCTCCGGATTGGTGGTTAAAAACAGATCAAGAAGACTGGCGAACTCCCCGTCTCGATCAGGGATCCGTGTTGGTTCGTCAATAAGCTGAGTTAAGCCATAACTGATTGAGAATGATTCAGCTTCACGACCTTGTTCGTCGGTAGTATTTGAATATTTAAGCCAGTTGATATTGTGGACATTAAAGTCGCCCGGGATGGCAATTTCGGCACTTGGATAGTTACTTTGTAAATGATCGATGTTGTCTGCAAGAGAAGCGAAAAGTGTTCGAAAATTGGTATCACTTGGTGGTCGATACAGGATACAGATGAACCTTGTGGTTTGTTGAGTCGTTATTTTTAACCACATAACATCAAAGTTTGGGGGCTCCAGAGCTTCTTCTCGTTGACAAGAGAGGTCGCTTCTGACAAAAAGACAGATTCCAAAGTTACGCCTAAATCGGGAATAGAAGTCGTACCCAGGATAAAGATAGTTGACCGTGCTGGTCGATGGACTGACCTTGGTTTCACATAGAGCGAGTACATGAGGTTTATTTGATTGCAGGTGGGTTCTCTGCACTACTTTGTATACAGTTTTACTACTCAGTGTATATCATCCCTACACTAAAGTATAATAATAATATCAATAATAACCCTTTTTAGGTTCTTCATTGCACCAGTTCTCATAATAGGATTTGAATATCTAGTAGAAATCACTTATCCCATACCAGAAGCTTATAGTGCTTCCATGTTCAACGCAGCCTTTTATTTCTTAGCAATAGTAGCCACATTGGTATTTGAAGCTCTTTTTGATGCCATAGGTTACACGTACACCTTAATAGTGGTTTTTGCTGTATTAATTAGTTGCGCGGCAGTTCTGTTGCTTGTAAACTCGGATTTAAAAAGAAGAGATGCAAATTTACAGCAGAATGAAGTAGGTGGCAACACTGAAAATGAATATACTAGTAATGATACTAGCAGGAGTACTACAGTAACGGATGCAAGATTTTAATATGTTCTGTCCTAATTTGGTATGTTATAATTCCAAAGTTTGTTTTAAATTACGATTTATACATGGGGCGAAAAATCCGGGACTTTTGAAGAAAAAACAATGTTCTGGCCAAAAATCGATTTTATTCTTCAACATAGTTTCCTTTAAAAGCGAGACACTTATTCCAGCCATCTTCTTATTTGGACATCTTTCATATAATACGATTTGTCGAGCTCTCTAAAATAAGTCTCAGTTTCCCATTCGAATTCTTCATTTGAACTAAATCTCTTTCCCTGGTACTACCTTTTTAAATTTGAAAAGAGGTAATTATCGCTAGGGGGCCAGATTTAGTGCCCAATTGGTCCAATTCACCATCGATTTTATCTTTATCTTGGTGAAACAACACTTTTTTCTTCGCCCCGTACGACCTTTTTTTCTTGATTTCACCATTCAAACAGTCAAATAAACCAACGCAATAATCTCCGCTGATTGTTCTACCCTTCTCAAAATAATCAATCAGTATTATTCCATGTGAATCCCAAAATTATTTGCCTAGACCTTTCTGGCTGATATTTGAGTTTTTGGACGCTTCAGTCGGCTCTCATTCATTCCAGCCATTCTGTGGATTGATTGTTGGTCTTAAGTGTATAGTGGTGGATCCATGTTTCGTTCATTGTTACGAATCGACGAAAAAAAACTCCTTTGGATTACACAGTGCCCAATAGCGCGCTTAATCTTCGACATGTTGCTGTTTATAATCAGTTATGGGCGCGGAACCGATCATAGCTTTTTCATATGCAAATATTCATGCAAAATAGGCCTCACGTATTCTATCAAGATATCAACCTTCGTGATGTAAGTTATCTCTCTCACTTTCACATTCAGAACAATATGGCAGATTTTTTGTGTTTTTTGAAGTGACCGTATTTAAGCTCACTAAATCTTCGACATATATTTTCTTTCGACAGAGCAAATGTACCATAACACTTCTCAAGCCATTCTTGGGTTTTTTCCGATCAAGAAGCAACGGAATTCTTTTTGTTTCATCGGCATCGTTTTGCAAAAATCAAAAGTAGCGTCACTCAAGGAGCTGTAACTCGCAAACTAATAAACAAAATCTCATGAGAATTTTACACGAATCATCTGAGAGTTGACAACAACTGAAAATCATATAGTTTTTTTTTGTTTGTGCTGTCATTCTCTCGGAAATTCTTGGAACTTTTCACCCCATGTAGCATAATTGTCCTTACATTTAATTATTACTCAGAATTTTTTTTTTAGTTTGAAGAGAAAAGACATTACTGTAAGATTATTTGACAACAGTCATGGATTGGATCTTGCCAAACGATGTAAAAATTTAATTTGATCTTAGGTTTCTTTCGCAGGCGGCTGTTGCTATCACTCTTGTACGTAAATTTGTACCAAGCCTCTGCATATTTTTCATTAAAACACGACCATACATTTAATCTGTACTGAAAATTGGTTGAGTGGATCGACTGCTAATCAGTCGGTCAAATGTTTAGTATTGCAGACTTCCGAAATTTAAAAAAAATCATTGAATCATTGGCTTTCTGAATACCATAAAATCTAATAGAGTGCATACTTTGCGCTAATAGAGAAGAAAGTAAAGAAAATTATCTTTATAAGTGACAGTTGAATATTTTCTAAATTTGTATTTTAATAAGTTAGGTATTACACTACACAACAATTATCACCACTACACCAAACACTTTATTTTATTTTTACACTTGACATGCGTTTCTCTAACCATATTAGCATCATCAGGAGCGATGATTGGCTAAATCTAAGATTAAAAATTAGACTATATAATAAAATTATGATTTACCGGAATTGAACCGACAAATCACAGGCACAGGTTTAGTTCCAGTCTAATACCCAGTAAAGAGACTGTGAGGACCTTGGTCTTTATTTAGACTATTTTTACATTTTATAAGTTCAATACTTTCATATGCATTTAATAATTTCCTATATATATTATTAACTTAAATTTTCTAATATTACTGTATGACGAAATTCAAGGGCATGTTCGCAAGTACTTGATTACTCTGATCTACCTTCTCTTAAATAAGCTAAATGTTCTTTAAATCTTGTTTGATTCGACCTTCTGGTTTGCCCAAGATTTCTGTTGCAATTATTACAACTTATTTCATATGTTTCACTTCTTTCAAGTTTGTGAATTTTATCCTTCGGACTTTCTAAAAGCTTTTTTAAGTTATCTGATGACTTATAGACTAACGTGAGGCCTACCCTATTAAATATTTTATTAAGTCTTCTTTCTAATCTGTTCTTATTCAATGATAGTATCTTAATCATGTACGTTAACTGGGAAGCCCTGTAGATTTCGAGATAACAAGTGATATTGACAATTTTTACATAGTTCTTGTAAAAGTGATCTACAATTACGTCACAATGCTAGTTTACGTTGATGTGGGAAACCACACAAAAAAAAAATCTATTTACGTGGGTCGCAATCAGATGACAGCGGAAACGATTTTTTACACTAAAAGGTACACTGTCATGTGATTTAATTTCCGATATGACTAAAATTTTAAAAACAGACTTTAGTATAGATCATAAAATACATATCTAGTGAGATTAGTTAATATTTTTAGTGTTAGTAGATGTTATTTTTGTGATTTAGTTAAATTTAAATACAAATGTTATATGTAAAATTATTATCATAAATTAAATTGATAATAAATAATTATTTTATTATATGCCGCGGTTTTGTTTTTCTTTAATATGCAAATTTTTCAGTAAATAATCTCCCAAATTTACAATTTCAAAAATATTTCTTCTTACAGCCAAGTAAAACGAATTTGTCTAGTCAATATATATATATATATATATATATATATATATATATATATATATATATATATATATATATATATATATTATATATATATATATATATATATATTTAATTCATCTATTTATTGGTAGAACATTATATAAAAAAAATGAAAAATGTACTTTACAAGTTAAAAATTGTTTTACTTATTCTAGCCTTGAAAACTAGATAAAAAACCACTTTCAAAATCATTAATATATATGTCAAATAAAAATAGTCCCAGGTGGCTTTCTAGGACCACCACCGAGTTGACAATAAACTCCTCGAAGACTGCACCCTTCTCACTGTACTAACTGAGTCCTTCCAGTGAGATAGCCCTCCATCCACCTCAACAGGTCTGCTTCAAAACTGAAAGCATGAAGCTTGGCAAACAAAAGTTTTACATTAACAGTGTCGAATGCCTTTGGAAGAGTCCATATATATAACCTGGGTGTAATTCTCCAGCATAAATTGAGTAAAGCACATCGTGTTGGTTGTGGTACACTTACCACTGGAGACACAAGATGTTCCTGACTTAAAACAGAGATGTGTTTTTTTTTATTAGATTTATAATTATATTTTCAAAGAAGGTATTATGCTAATGATACTGATTATATATATATATATATATATATATATATATATATATATATATATATATATATATATATATATATATATATATATATATATATATATATATATATATATATATATATATATATATATATATATATATATATATATATATATATATATATATATATATATATATATATATATATATATATATATATATACAGTCGACACTGTTTATAGTGAAACTCTATATAGTGAAAAACTCTATATAGTGCAATTTTTTCGAGACCTACATACATAGCAATATATACCGATTTTCTCTTTATATAGTGAAAAACTTTCTATAGTGAAATTTCGGTCAACATTTTGGTCTTTCACTATATAGAGAGTCGACTGTATATATACATATGTATATATATATATATATATATATATATATATATATATATATATATATATATATATATATATATACATATATATATATATATATACATATGTATATATATATATATATATATATATATATATATATATATAGAGAGAGAGAGAGAGAGAGAGAGAGAGAGGGGGGGGGAGCTGTTAAATGGGAGATGGGATGATTTACCGGATTTGGTCTTCAGGAAAGCCAGGCTTATATCTAGGAGGCGCTTTTTTTTTCAAAAGCGTTTTTATTATTATTTATCTTGTTATATGTTTTTTTTATAAAAAGGGTCTTTTATATTTTCAAATTTACTAAAGTTCATGCTTTTTTTAAGGGAGTGATTTTTTGGAAAAGCTGCAAATATGTACGTCAGTATATATTAAGGCCGGGGAATAGTTTATTGATAAAAACCGACCTGCGGAAAATAAGAAAAAATGCGTAAAATCAACAATCAAATTTGCTCAAAGTAATAACCCTGCAATAATTCGTTTCAAAGGAGCCTTAAGAGTCTTTAAAATTTACTCAGGCACACTTAACATAAATCCGCTAACTACTTTTCAGTATTTTAGGATAAGATTGGCGGCGTGTTCGAGAAATCTCGGTCTGACTTTAATATTGTTTATTTAATTTATAGTTGCAGGCATAAGATGTTTTATAAAAGACAATAAATATTGACCAGAATCGTATGGTTTCATTGTGACCCTTACCATTCTTTACGAATATCTCGTAAGGTTAAATCTCTAATGTAGCTGTAGAAACTAAATAGCCATCATGAAATAGCTTTAAACCATTTGGAAAGAAATAATGTTTCTTTATGGTCTGCAGACCCTGAAAAATGAAGAAATACAAAAATCGCGCAGGTTGTTTTTTCGCGAATTGCAGATTTGTACAGCTGATTTTTTTTAATCAAGTGCCATATATTTTAAAACTGGTCTTTGTTTTTCATTTTAAATCAATCTTTATTACTAGCCTTATTAGAATTTTGAAAATGAGAGCCTCTGTATTATTTTACGATCATGTTTTGAAAAAAACTGTCCACAACAAAACTCTCGAAATTTTATGACTTGTTTGTGCCGTTCTGGTTTTTGACTTTAAATTTTGCAAGTTGTTTACCACAAAATTTGAATCAAGGGACTAAAATATTTAAATTTTATTTGTTGTTTGTGAGTTAGAAAACCTCGTGCCTGCCTAATGATTTTGTTTTGAACTTCGAACAGTAAATTGTTTACTTCAAAATCACGAAATGACAAGCTCAAAAAGAGCTTGTAGCATAATGTTTATTTATTTATTTACTTAGAATTTAGTAATTGGCCTGTGATTTGTCATAGTTTGTCCAGTTGTTTCTTATCACTGGAGCTGTAAAACTTCTAAAGAATATTATCAAACACTCGTGTTTGTTTTCCTTTGCTGATGGCAATTACCAAGTAAACTGTAATTTTATAACAGAAGTTATCTTTTAATATGGCGGTGTCTTGCTTGCGTAAATAGAGATTGTTAAGTATGATTGTTTTTATGTTTCGAGGGTAGAAATTATTATTATCGAGTAAAACAATTTATATAAGGAAATCAGAGATGAATTTAGAGTATAGGCAAAATGGAAAACAGTTCACCTGGGCAAGATTTGGTTGAGAGATATAGCACACTCATTTTTCTAACACGTAAGCTAAAAATTTTTTGGTCTGACACATAGATGTCACCCTTTTCGAAAAATCCATATGATTTTTAGGAAGTACCAACCTTCAAACGATATGTCATTTCATGACATTTCGACTATTAGTTTACAAGTTACAGTGGTTTTAGTGACGCTACTTTGGATATTTTCAAAACAATGGAAAAAATTGAATATCGTGTGTTGATTAAACACTGTTTTTGGGAAAAATACTGTTCAAGCGAAGCAATGGCTTGATAAAAAATGTTACGGGGACTTTGTCACTGGAAAATCACTCATCATTTACTGGTATGCTGAATTTAAACGCGGTCGTAAAGATACAAATGATGCTGATGGCTCTGGAAGCGCAAAGGAGGTGGTTACACCGGAAAACATCACAAAAATCCACAAAATTGTTTTGGATGACCGTAAAGTGAAATTGCGTGAGATAACTGACACCCTGAAGATATCAAAAGAATATATTGGTCATATTTTGCATGAACATTTGAGCATGAGAAAGCTCTGTTCGAAATGGGTACCCGTTTGCTCACAGTGGACCACAAATAACAACGTGTCGTTTAAGCACAATAAAAAGGATTTTTTTCATGCGCTATGTGACAATGGGTGAAACATGGATCCACCACTACACATCGGAATCAAATCGGCAGCCAGCTGAGTGGATAGCAGCCGGCGAAAGCCGCCCGAAGCGACCAAAGACACAACAGTCGGCTAGGAAGGTTTTGGCTTTTGTATTTTGGGATGCACATGGAATAATTTTCATCAACTGTGCTGAGAAGGGAAAAACCATCAATAGCGAATATTATATGAAGTTATTGGTACGGGAAAGAGATTTGGCTCCAACGACTAAGTTATCGCCGAAACTTAGGCCTATTTTGAAGGCAAAGACAAATCCTTCTACAAGAAAGGTATAGAAATGTTAGAAAAGCGTTAGACGTGAATTTTGCAAAAATAATTGTTTTAAATAGCTAAACCAAAAACTTTTCAGCCTACGTTTTATTTGTGTTTTATTTTTACTTACCTATGTTTTAAAACATTATTTTGTGTAATTCATGAAGGAATATCCCAATTGTACGGCAATGACGCACCATCTTATTTTCAAGTATGAATGAAGATCTTCGTTTTTTTATGAGCATAGCACACATGCTGCAGGAAAATCCCTAAAGCCCTACATGTTCGACGCGTGTTCTTGATGTTCCAAGGTATCAAGGTTTCTGATGTGAGTCTTCAATCAGCTCTCTTCTGAATAGAGTCCGACAAATGAAGTGTATGTATAACAGTTGTGAAATGTAAAGCTTTCTAGTTCGAAATAATATTCCCAGCTTTTCAGAAGTTTTCTTTCTTATGCAAGCGACATGGTCATGCCAAGACATATTTGCTCCCAAGTTAACGCCTGGCAATTTGAGTGACGAGGCTAAAGGAATAGACTGTCCCGACATAACTATGTCGGATTACGCACCGTTAATTTTTTTAGAAAGAACTAGCGTAGCGCTAGATCCTACTTGATTACTGCCACCCCAAGAAAGAATTTCTTTCAGATCTTTAAGTTGTCTTGCTATCTGCGGGTATTTGTATAAGTAGCCCATGTTTGAGCTTTCAAGGGGAATAAAAAAATAAGCGTCATCTGCAAAGTTGTAAATTGGATTCCTGGCCTTTTCCAACAAATCATTAATGTAAATAAGAAAGAGAGTAGGAGACAGTATGGAGCCTTAAGGCACACCGGCGTGGACAGTGAAGGTATGAGAAAGAAATCCGTCGACTGCTACTCGTAAAGACCGGTCTCTGAGGAAACACGAAAGGCAACAATCCATCACGCCAAACACGATCGAATGCCTTGGATTCATCCAGTGTGACCGCTCGAAATTCTCCAAAATGTGGAAATCGACAGTAGATTGTGAAGCAAAGAGTTCAGCCAACAAGTTGGCTTTCTCAACAGGTGTTCTTGAATAGTATTATCTGGTCGTGTGAGTGGTGTATAGTGGGTTTAGTGAAATTTTGACTAATGGCTTTAGCGACTATTCAAAATGACCTGGATTGTTGGGGCAAGTAAGAAGTTTGTGTTTAATTGTTAATAATAAATTAATTTTAGTGGTTTCTAAAGAACCTGAAGTATCCGAAACTTCAGTTTTTAAGATTGCGCACGATGTTTAAGAGATTAAAAAAGTTTCTGTGTGATGAATGTCCAAATTCTATGCACCAAAGAAGAAACTGATGGGAAAAAAGTTTCGCAAAAACATTCGACCGTTTTGTAGGACGATCAGCGTTACTTTTCGCGAATTGTCACAGGCAACGAAACGTAGACGTTTTATTGGGACCCTCGAAAGAAGCAGGAGTCAATACAATGGATTCCACACTTCTTTATCTCCAAAGAAGGTGAAAATTCAGTTTCTTTCTAGATGGTTGATGACCACCGTTTTTCTGGACATTTCGTTCTAGAGTTATCGTACCAATAGCCGGACAATCCGACGGAAATGAGTGAATATGTTTTTCGTAATCTTAAAACGTTAAAACGGAAAGAAAAACAAAACTCTAAGTGTAATTTTTTTACTGCTACAATACTGGAATGTAAAAAAGGTAAAAGCGTTCTTAATCTTCTAATTCTGTTTTGTCATTTATTTATTTATTTTAATTTTCTAATTTTTGTGAGTCATAGACCGTCCATTTATGTATTAGCTCAAAAATCAAATAGCCAAACCAAAAGATAAAACAACTCATCAACAGAGATTCACTAATAGATATATAACTAAATACTTGCCCATCGTCAAGGTACACCTACATTTATTTTGCCAAAAAATCTACAAAATTCAAAAGATTATATTATACCGGTTGGGTTGTTCTTAAATTGTTCAAAATCGTAAAATTTACTTGGGAAAAGATAGCGGCAATAAGGATGGCCCTAAAAGATGCTCTATTTGTTTCGCGATGCTTCGATTCTTTATTTCAATCATTATGAAGCTAATGAAGCTACCACATATTGCATCGGTTATCTTTATATCGTATGGTATCATAATAAAACATTTATTCCTCGTTTACGTCACTATTATAATTGGAATATAATTTAAAATAATATGAAACAAGAGATTTATTAGGCATATACAATCAGTCCAAAAAGTCTCCGTACACCACCTGCTTTCTATACTATTTTTCTGTTATGTTTAATTAATTAGTTGGAACTATGAGAAAACATGTTTAAAGTAATATTTGAAACTTAACCAACGAGGATTAGTATTAAAAACAACTACGGAACATCTTATTTAGAAATTAAATCATTATTTTAAAAATGTAAATACATTCAAGAACTCCATTGAAAAAAACACTTTATAATCACCCTCATTTTATCAAGCTATCTGTTGCTCACTAAACTGAAAACAAATGAATAATTTTCGGTCATACTTTATAATCTGTCACTTGTTGCTAGTATTTTTGCAGTGGGTTTTCAAAGTAGTATTAAAAATGAGCGAGAGAAATTGTAAAATTCCATTTCAAGTTCGAAAGATCATAATTGATTTGTGAAAAGATGGAAAATCGTACAGAAATATAGGAAAAATTGTTAAAAAGTCGCATGTTACTGTTCAGTACATTATAAACCAGTATAAATCACCGGTTTCCTATAAAATTCGACCACGCACCGGTCGTCCCAAGAAACTGACTCCACGTGTAGAGGCAAGTATTATTAGACAAATAACTATAGATCCCAAGAAAAGTGCACTAAAATTAAAAGAAGAAGTATGCGAACATTTTCGAAAAATATTTGTTCACAAACAGTGAGAAATTGTTTACACAGGGCAGGCTATAAGGGGTGTGCAGCCAGGAACAAGCCGTTAATTTCGGAAGCTAATCGCAAAAGCGGTTAATTTTTGCGAGGGAATACGTTACTAAACCTCCTGAATTTTGGGAATCCGTAAACTTTAGTGATGAAACTAAAATTAACCTTTTTGGGTTTAATGGCAGAATTAAAGTTTGGTTAAAAACATTTGCTCCACGGTGAGACAAGGTGGCAATATTCTACTTTGGGATGCATGTCCGCTGGAGGGGTCGGAAATTTACATTTTACTAATGGTACCATGGATCAGCATGTTTATCTGAACATTTTGAGAGACAATTTAAGAGAAAGTGTCCAAAAATTAGCACTCGAAAAAAGATACATTTTCCAATAGTATGGTCCATAATGTGCTTCATACACCTCCGCGATCACCCCATCGAACATTTGTGGGAGGAACTTAAACGGCGCGTTCGCAAACATAATGTTTCAAATAGAGAAGAATTAATAAACAAAATATTGAACGAATGGGACAGCAGAAGTTGCTAGAAAGCTAGTTGCAAGCACGAGAAAAAGGTTACGGGAGATTATCAAGGTCAAGGGCGGTCCCACTAAATATTAGTTTAAACGAAGTTGTTATTTTTCGTTAAACTCCGTCAAACTATTATTGGTAATTGTTAAGTGTATGGAGACTTTTTTGACATTAATTTTGTTTACATTTTTATAACGAAGATGTAACTTCTAAATAAAATGTTCCGTAGTTGTTTTTAATGCTAATCCTCGTTGATTAAGTTTCAAATATTAATTTAAACATGTTTTCTCATAGTTCCGATTAATTAGTTAAACATAACAGAAAAATATTACAGAAAGCAGGTGGTGTATGGAGACTTTTTGGACTGACTGTATATTACCATACACAATAACCTTCAAAACTGACGTCCTCAATTCCAAGATCTTCTAACAACTATGTATATGTTAAGGACGTCATTTACCATGAAGTAAATTTTAATATTAATACAATTAACAATTTTCAGGAAGTATCTTCACATTTCATTTATTGACAACTAGCTAATCTATAACTATAACTATTATCACAACGATAAGATAGAACATGATTAACAGTTTAGATCTTAAGATATATACATGGCAGGGACCTAATTAATTTAACCTATGTAAGGAATTTATATAAATGTATTGAAAGGATTTAAGATATTTCAACTTAAGATATTTCATGAACATAAACTTAAAATTAATATTAATTAAGGTTAACTTAAGCTAATCAGGGGGCAGGGGATCGTTAGGTCTCGGCAGACGGCCGCGGGCATGACGTGGAGGGGGGCGATAGGCGGTACTGAGTGTGAGGTTGGGGTGCTGATTGGCTTTGTCGAGGAAATTGGTCTGGGCATTGCTGAAAAATTCACGGATTGTGGGCATCTGGAGGTCTCGGTGGAGTTGGCTGCTGCTGACGAAGCCTGGGGCTTTGGCCTTGTTTTGGATCATCTGGAGGGTGGATCTACGGGTGCGTGACATCTGGCATCAAGCTGGACTGGAGTAGGTCAGTCCGGTTCGGATGATCATCTTGTAGATTGTCAACTTGTTACGAGTTGACAATTTGCTGGACTTGAGTAGAGGGTAGAGCTTGGCGAGCAGTTGGCTGGTTTTCTTGGCGGAGGCGGTAAACTGGTCCTTCCATACTAGCCAGGATATATCTATAATATATACATTCTTAGTCAATTGTTGACAAAGTAGGTGAGCCGTAATTTGCCGAAATGTCAACAAATAAAGATCTGTAACAAAAACTTTAGTAATTTAGCATTGGTAACATTTGAGATACATAATCAATAACCTGAAACGGGAAGGTTTCAATAATTCCGAGATACAGAACTACTATTTCCAAAACCTGATTAGTCTATAATGCCATAATATTATATAAGTTTTTTTTTATGGCCATAGTACACGCGCTACAAGGAAATCCCTAAAGCATTATAGGAGCGACGCGTATGCGAAAAAAGCGATTCACGTGAGTCTTGAATCGCTATAAATTGTACTCAGTAGGGAACACAGTTCGGGGCAAATCATTCGAAAGAGAAGAGGTTCTCCTTCTAAAAGACTTCTTGAAAATGGTTGTACGAGAAGTGCAAGCTGAACTTCATACGGACGTGAAGTAATAGCGCGACGTGCATTCCTAGTATGCACGGCTTTGGGAAGAATTAAGCGGGCTATATCCATCACGCAGTTGCCATTAGAATACTTGTAGAATAGACTCAAGTCGCCAACCGTCAACTGCCTTCCGGATTTCTGAGCGTTAAATTCTACTTGGTTACTGTAATCCCAAGATAGAATTTCTTCCAGGTTTTTGTTAAGTTGAACAACTTCCTGCCGTCTGCGGATATTTGCACGAGTAGCAGATGTTCCAGCGTTAAAAGAGAATGAAAAAATAAGTGTACTGTCATCCGCAAAGTTGTAGATTGGATTCCTGGCCTTTTCCAGCTAATGTAAATAAGAAGTTACCGATGGACATCAAAAACTTAAACGTGAACCAATTTAAGACCAAATAAGATGCCTTTTGATCAGAAATGAATACTTTTCTATCAATGAAATCATGAAATAACTGAAAATACTGACACGAGTATATATGTAGGTTAAAAAGCAGAAATCTGAGGTAAATGGGGTTCACCCTTGATCTTAACTTTGTAATGTGCAGTTTTTGAGGATAGTGTTTGTTTTGTGCTTCCTATTTATTTACAATTCTTTGTTTGTCCTTTTATGCAACTGTTGTTTTCTCATATTTATTTTTAATTATAAAAGTTTTAGGACAATTAATTGACAAGAGGTACAAACAACTCTTTGCATAACTCATTTTCATTTTTATAGTATTTTATGTATTTATTATTCTTTATTTTTATTTATTTTGTTTTTATCGTTTTACTTTGATAATATTTTTTACTGCTACATTTTATTTTATCTTTTTTTAAACGTGCCAATTGCATAATTTTAAGTAAATTGTTGTGAAAAAATAAAAAGTTTCAAGTTAGATGGACTTGTATCGTTATATTTATAGTACAACGATAGATTTTAATATACCTTGATTTCTCTATTGCTTAAAAAAGTGTACTTTTTTAAGGTGACGCCATCTAATATGGAAAATATGAATACATTTAAGAGCCCTAATTTATAATTTTTTATAGGCCAAAATATTCAGTAGGTAGTTTAGAAACTTCCAATATGTGTAGCGTGCTCAAACAGTAATTGACCCTCTTAAGATTGACTTTCATTTGTCTAATGCCATTTATTATCGAGAACAGTGAACATCCATTTAAATAGGTCCCATCAGAATAATTGGAAGTGAGGATTCCGGGTATACATATGGCTTTGGTACAAGATAAGCGACAACTCCAACTAAATCTTTTTAACTTATTATTTAAATAACCAGTCAAGTGCAAGTTGGACTTGCGCAATTAGTGTTCCGTACGTTGACTGCTTTTAAAATAAAAATTTTTATTACGGAGGTATAAAATAATCAATGACTTTACAAAACACATCCTAAATGAGTTTTCAACACAGTTTTTTTCCGATCTTTACTGAAAACTGATGACCTCGAAATTTTTGATTTTTTTATATACTATATAAATTTTTAAAGGTAATGCACTCGTGATAATTTTCGTTCAATCTACACCCCGCGGAGAACATTCCAGAATTTTTTCAAAATTTTTTGATTAGTACTTTTCGAGATAACAGGGGGACAGAGATTTTTCTCAATTTTTTTAAAATAATACAAAGAAAAGAGTGCGCAACTATTACAATATATATATTTTTACAAGCTTTTATTTGACACCTCACTCGATGACCTAGTAAAAAAAAAAATTTCACTTCCGATTTCACCCCCCTTAAGTCAAAATTTAACTTACAAAACTACACAGCTCTGAGGAAGCCATCAATTCCTATATTAGTGCCAAATTTCAACATTCTATGTCAAATAGTTTCGGAGAAAATCTGCTGTGACAGACACACAGACAGATGGACGGACACCGAAATGATCTTATAAGTGTTCCGTACGGAACACTAAAAACACGTTCCATTACTAAACTTAAAAGTTTTTTGCATGAAATCTCCTTCCCTGGTAAAAACTTACGATAATTTTCAAGTGTCTTCTTGAGATGGTTCTTTCCAAGACGGGGTGACCAAAATATCTACACACATTCCTTTACACCTCCCACAAAAACATAAACAACAAAATAACAAAACACATTAATGTCAATCCAAATTTCAGTTTATTTTCGAGGCCCCGAAAAAGGTCCTAGACCGTAAACCAATCACACTTTAATATCACCCTTAGGTAGCACCCTTATCTCGACCAATGGCAAATTAGAATACCCTTACTGGGTGGTACCTTCAACTAATGGTACTCTAGTGGTTAAAAACCTACGATTTTGGCATTTGCAAATTAGTTGGGTAGTTGATTGATCTGAAAATACTACGCCTAACCATGAAATTAGAGAAATATTTCTAAATTAGTTATTATTGTCATTAGAATAGAGAACTGGACATTATTCGGGCACTCATTTTTGACACTAGTGACTAAAAATTAATTGTGATATTTTATAAAAACCGTTTTAAGTGTATTTATTATTAATTTGAACAGTTTTTGTGGTTTAATTATCGGTAAGTTAGAATTATCTTTGTCGAGAATGGATTCCTTCGGTTATGTTATGGAACGTCCCGAACTTACTGGACCTTATAGCAAATTTGAAGGTATGTTGAATATCAATATCATCTCCTTCTATCTGAGGTAAACAAGAACCTTATATATATATATATATATATATATATATATATATATATATATATATATATATATATTTTTTTTTTCCCTTTTTTATTTATTTTTTTGAACAAGTAACAATTATCTTCTTTTTATAATTTTCTTGGGTTTAATGTTGTTTAATGAAATCAAAAGACTTGCTTTATATCATAATAGATATTTGTGGCAAAACGTTTCGACCATATATTCTGGTCTTCATTAGTTGTATCTGTTATTTATTTTAAAATAAACCAAAACAATACATGAGAACATCAGATGGACCATTTTACATGGACAGTTACATTTGAATTTCGTATTAGCACTCGAGCATTTTCAAAATTTTATGCGTCAGTTCTGTCGTTTACAGCATTATTTCTTTTTTAATTTCAAGCATTTTTCTTATATATAACTTGGAGTAATTTCTATATTTATAATTTTAGTTTCATTATAAAGTCGTGTTTTTAGTATCTTTTATGTTTGTTTAGGGCTATGAATGTATTTTTTGTGCCCATGCAATCTGTTTTTTTATTAATTGACTTGTCATTCCAATGTATTGTCTTGGAAAATTCGCCTAAGGTATTAAATACATACATTGGATTGATTAATGGTAGGTACTTGACTTTTAAGATTTGTAAATAGAGGCCTTATTTACTTTTGGGTTTCAGGCAAATCACAATATTATATTTCTTTAAAACACTTTTTAATTTTTCGGAAAGTACGTTGGTATACGGAAGTACTACGAATTTATTTTGGTTTTCTTTATCGTTTTTAGTACCCTTTGATGAGTTATAGTATTTATGTCATTTTCTTTAAAATTGTTTTGTACTGTTCTTTGTACTGAGAATAATTAGTATTTAGTGTAAGATTAACGTCGACATATCCCTGTAATAAAATATTTTGTAAACAATTGGTTCAAGAACAAAAGTGTTCGCCTGATTGGAGACCCTGAACTCGCCAACAACCTCGATTCGTTGGAACATTGAAGAACGGTTGGCGACTTGAGTCTATGCTACAAGTATTTTGATGGAAAGTGTTCGATGGATATAGCCTGCTTAATTCCTCCCAGAGGCCTGCTAGAAATACACGTTGCTCTAATACTTCACACCCGTATGAGGTTCAGCTTGTTTCTCCTCGTACAACCCTTTTCAAGCAGTCTTTTATATGGAGAAGCTCGTCCTTTTGTAATAATTTGCCTAGAACTGTGTTTCCGAGTAAAATTTAAAGCGATTCAAGATCAATGTAAATCGCTTTTTTTTTTTTTTCCGCACACGTGTTGCTCCTGTAGCGCTTTAGGGATTTCTTTGCAGCACGTCCAGCACGTGTGCTAGGCCCATAAAAAATATATCATTTGTTTAATAAACTAGGTAGAACTATGACCTATAACTACTATTTTATGAGCTGATCTCACATGATTATAATTTTCGGTCTTAAGATATTTACGTATTTACATGTCAGTAACCTAATTAACTGAGCCTAGATAAGAGTTTTATATAAATGACATAAGATTCATGATTTCATGAATCAGCATTAACTTAATACTAATCCTGGGGGAGAGTGTCTGATGGTCTTGGGTAGTCAGTCCTGTCGTTAGGGGGAGTTCAGTAGGCATTTCTGTGGGAGTTGAGGCCAATTCAACGTTTTTTTCCCTTTTTATTTCATCACAATCCTTGAAAACTCAAAAATTCTCCAGCACGACATACATTTTTCTTTTTTTTCGTGAAGCAGTCGTTACATTATATTTATTACTTTTTTTCGGATTAAGCTTTATTAGATTAATAGGTGATCATCTCAAGAATACCTGGATTGCAAACAAACCTTCGCATTTACGACTAATAGAACAAGTAACCCAACTAAGTACCTAAGATACTGGGTGACCAATGATCTGAATCCTCAAGTTGAGATACGAGTTCGCATTGAAATGGCCAGAGCTATTTTTCTCAAAATGATACACCTCCTCACAGACTCCACTCTTTCTTTGGTTATTCGTTATCGTTTTGTAAAAGTCTACATATATCCAGTGCTTTTGTATGGATTTGAGGCCTGGACCTTGGGAAATTCGAAATGTGGGTCATGCGTGCAATATTGAAGATCTCCGGCACAGAACATGTTAGGAATGTGGCGAATGGGTAGAGAGAGAAAATTGCTGTCATTTATTAAAAGAGAGAAAACTCGCTACTAGGGACATATCTATAGGGGTCCAAGATACTCGCTTCTCCGATTATTGATGGCGGGCAAAATTGAAGGGAGAAGAGGTCCAGGACGCCGACAATGTTCCTGGCTGAAGGATATATGAGACTGGAAGGCTTGGACACTCATACTTTTTTGCGAGTTGCCCAGGATAGAGAAGAATTTGCCGCGATTACACCCCAACTTCATGGAGATAGCACTAGAAGAAGAAGGTTAATACCATCATATTTATATTCGCTAATATATAAATCCTTGATTGGAAGCTTAAAGATTGTTGTAAACAAATTAAAAAGGGGCAAAAAGCAAAGAGCCCCAATACCAAGACGAAACCGAAAGGCGATGTTGTTCTTATATGAGCACGAAGAAAAATATATTTTGCAAGTTGCCCTATAATTTTTTTATTTTTATTTTTTTTTGGTTTAGGTTATTATATAATTTATTAACACGCACGTTAAACTTCAAATGAATTCGAGTTCCTTCTTGATAAACTAAAGAATGAAAAAACGAACAGTGTGAATTGTGCCATTAAAAAACTTACCTTAGCCTAATATTATGAAAGAAAGTTTTAAAGATTCTTTAACTTTACAATGACATAATCTTTCTCTTACAGATGCCTTTCCATTAAATAAAAGCAGAGTCATCCTAAAAAACAAGGAACTATGGAAAAAATTCCACGGTTTAGAGACAGAAATGATCATTACCAAGTCAGGACGGTAAGTCGTAAAATTTTTCCAAAAAATTTTATTTTAATATTTATCATTAAAAATGAAGAACGTCTCGCGCATTGTTCATTAAAAAAGTATTTATTTAAAAGTTTTTTACATCAAATGCTAATGATTTAGTAGTTCGTCCAGTGCCCATCAGCGTCGGTGATCGCCTAGCATCTTCCGAGCATACCTTCGATGAATTTTTCCGCTCATTCTTGAGGCAAAGATTTCCAAATTGCCCGAATTTGCCGTGACAGCTGCTTCACAGTACATCTCTTTACTATGAAGCCTCTGCTTGATGTATGATCACACGTTATCGATTGGGTTTGCGTCTCCCGCTTGGGATGGCCAGTGTGACGATATCGAATTCGCCCTCATTTTTATCGACAAGCTACCGTTTGGCAGTTGATACTAGTGCTTTCTTATAAATCTGGAGCGTTTTTTCCGCGTTCAAATTATAGGTAAAGTTGAAGGGTCGCCTAAAACCTTTTTTCCGGAAGAAATCCCCAAACATGAATCTTCACAGAGTGTTTCACAGTGCATTGAACCAATCAGTTAGTGGAAATTGACCAGGCACGTGGCGTTATAACATAACCCCCATATGAAGCTTCATCGGAAAAAATTACGAAAAACTCGATCTATGTTTTCCTCTGCTTACGCGGGTCGTTTCTCTTTGTGTTTTTACACCCTTTGACGCAAAGTTAGTTGAGTAATTCGGAAATACGAGGCTGGTTTGAAAAGTCCGTGTAAAGTCCGAGAGATGGCACCACCGGCGCGTATCGAGGTCATGTTTAGTTAGTAGCATCTCTTGAATGAACGCACAGGAGACTAAAGAGAAGCTTGATAAACATTATGGTGACTCTGCACCTTCGATTAGAACAGTTTATAAGTGATTTCAAAATTTTTGGACTGGCCATATGGGCACAAGTGACGCTGGACGTTCTGGACGGCCTGTGGAGGTTACGACTCCAGAAATCATTGATCAAATCCATGATATGGTGATGGATGACAGATGAGTTAAGGTGCGTGAGATTGCTAGTGCTGTGGGCATCTCGACTGAACGGGTACATAATATTTTGCATAAACATTTGGACATGAGAAAGCTATCCGCAAGATGGGTGCCGCGATTGCTCACGCTTGACCAAAAACGGAATCGTGTGAAGTGTTGCAAGGATGGTTTGCAGCTGTTCCAGAAGAATCCGGAGGACTTTAAGCGTCGTTTCGTCACTGTGGATGAAACATGGATACATTACTATACCGCTGAGACCAAACAACAATCTAAACAATGGTTTACCAAGGGGGAATCTGCACCAAAAAAGGCGAAGACCGTTCCTTCGGCCGGAAAGGTTATGGCGACTGTCTTTTGGGATTCGCAAGGGATAATCCTCATCGACTATCTGGAAAAGGGTAAAATTATTACAGGTGAATATTATTCATCGTTATTGGACCGTTTGAAAACCGAGCTGCAAGAAAAACGCCCGCGATTGGCCCACAAGAAAGTCCTTTTCCATCACGACAACGCACCAGCACACACCTCAGCAGTTGTGGTCGCAAAATTAGTGGAAATAGGATTCCAACTCGTTTCACATCCCCCCTATTCTCCAGACTTGGCTCCCTCGGACTACTATTTGTTCCCCAATTTGAAGAAATGGCTGGCGGGACAAAGATTTTATTCAAACGAGGAGGTGATTGCAGACACTAATGGATATTTTGCAGACTTGGACAATTCCTATTATTCGGAAGGGATCAACAAACTAGAACATCGTTGGACGAAGTGTATAAGCCTAAAAGGAGACTATGTCGAAAAATAAAAAAGGTTTACCCCAAACACATAAGTAGTTTTTATTTTTGCACGGACTTTTCAAACCAGCCTCGTATACGTTAATAATCGTTTTTCCGTCATTGTCCGATACTTTTCCTATCGAACCACGTTCTGGTATATAATGAACATTTTTGTTGTTGTCCATATACTTACTTAGCAACCTCAGCAAGTTATCGGCGATGCGTTCTTACTTGACCCACTGCATATAATATAACCGGTCAACTGCAAGTTAAACTTGCACAATTAGTGTTCCGTACGTTGATTAGTTTTAAAGAAAAAATTTTGTTACGGTGGTATAAAATGATCAGTGACTCCACAAAACACACCCCAAATGACAAAGTTTGTTTCCAATCTTTACTGAAAATTGATGACCTTGAAATTTTTGTTTTTTATATACCAGATAAATTATTTAAGGTAATGCACTCGTGATAATTTTCGTTCAATCTACACCCCGTGGAAAATAATCCAGAATTTTTTCAAAATTTTTCGATCAGTACTTTTTGGAGATAAGGTGGGGGGACAGCGATTTTCCGCGATTTTTTAAAAATAATACTAAGAAAAGTGTACGCAAGTATTACATTATATATATATATATATATATATATATATATATATATTATATATATATATTTTACTCGTGTTTTCACAAGCTTTTATTTGACACCACACTCGATGACCTAGTAAAAAAAATTTTTTTTCACTTCCGATTTTACTCCCCAAAACTAACCCTTCAATTCCTATATTATTACCAAATTTCAACATTCTATGACAAATAGTTTCGGAGAAAATCGGGTGTGACAGACACCGAAGTCATCTTATAAGTGTTCCGTATGGAACACTAATAATAATGTGCAGACACAAAGTAACGGATGCTTCAATAAAATATTTATCACTAATTTGCCACAACAAATTAAAAACCAAATAGTTCGCTATTTACAAGCAGGACCTGTGTGAGTCTAATCTATAAATTAAAACTTTTATATGCCGCAAGAAACCGTTTTTTTACCAAAAGAGGGTCGTTGATTTGGGACCAAATTTAAATAAACAACTACCGGCTGAAATGAGACAAACCACATGTGGTTTATAAATCCTGTTTGGAGTGCAAAATATCCCAAAATATCAATAAAGTGTCAAATGGTATTATAAACAATAGTAAAATGCCACTTCCTGGGTTAAGGGTTTTCGATAAACCTTTATTTCCTGTAAAAACTTGACTAAAAGCGGCCAGCTTCGGATACAAATTGGCATCCACGTAATAGTAATTGCATTTTGGGCACCTGAAAAAGTTACACGATGCCATATCTAGTGAATACGGTGCTTGTGCATCCTATATTATTCGCATAATAAAATCCACTAATATATACTCTTAGAATGTTCACTACCTTAGTACTGTACGAGCTTTTTCAAGAATTACACGACTACAGACCCATAATTAAAACAATACAAAAGTAATTTCAATAAAGATTAAATAATCAAATACCCAGCCATTAAGCATAAAATCTAATTGGAGACAGTCCTTCATAAACTCTAAATGCCGTCTGACATTTTGGGCACTTCAATCCCCTGTTTGTGTCCAAATAATCATTACAAAGGAATTAGTACTGTCTGAGTAGTTTCTCAAGTACTTATTTTGCGCCTTTTTTAAGTAAATTGGGAGTTTTTATTTGTCAGCGGTATTTTAACGTTAACGTATGGTCTGACACAACGCAAAAACACGCGATAACATTTTTATCTTAAACAGTTATTATTTTTTTATAATTAGTTCAAGGTTGGGGCTATAATGATAATTTAGTCAGGAGCTAGAACAACTTCTTTCAATGATTAAAATGATAAAAATTGAAAAACAAACGAACCTCATATTTTCCTTCTTTCTTGTTTTTGAATAGGACATTGTATATATTTTTATATTAATAAGTGGAAGGCATCAGTACTACTACAGGCTAGATCAGGTTAGACGGTAAAATCCATATAGACACAGATATGGGCATATATAATTATAATTCCTATATATTTTTTTTAATGTTTAAGAACCGTAAAAAATAATTCCAATAAATTTGGTCAAAGAGTACCTACAATGTTCTTAAAATATTTGTTGAGTCTCAATGCGAAAACTACAAATTTAATACATTTTATTTGCCTTTTGGTACCACCAGTGTATACCTGAGATTTTTGACGCCATTTATAAGGGTACAGAGATGAGTACCATAAAATATTAAATGCCAATGCCCATTGTAAAAGTCAAATACTTGCATTGTCACAAGGGAGGTTGTAAAAATCTTTGGTGTTACTATTTGCCTTATTAAAATTAAGAATCTACTTCCGGTTGATTGAACGACCCAGTTTTTCTAAACAAATAGTTTTGTGATAAACTAGTAAAGAAGACCAATATTATTTGTAATTAGAAAATATTATTTCGTTATCAATGTGTCAGTAAGACGCAACAATTTGCATCTCCGACAACTGTAAGATTAGTTTTGACGACACATCTGTCATCTGTCGAGGGCTGTTTAAAGCCACTGTCCGATAAAGGAATTTAGTTGCTAGTTGCTAATAATTACCGCTAGACAACGCCATTATTAGGGTTCTATCCTACGTATATCGCATTACCTGGCTGTAACTGTTAGCAATTTGCTAAACACCTCTATCGGTCTGTAGCCTTAAGCAGCAGACGACAGAGACAGAGGGCAGATATGCCTTCAAAACTCGGCTTACAGCATCCAGACATGCAAATGATTGTATCTGACTGATTTATTGCGCTAGTACTGGGTGTGTTTGAATTTTGTGCTCTTTTCTATCGATCTCAGCTCAACTGATGACTCGTGATAACGGTTTATGAGGTGATATCAAAAACGTGAGGCCTAAAACCGATTTTTACCATTACTAAAAACTTCGTATTTTTAAACAAAAATTATCCTGCGTAAATGTCCCACCCACCCTAAAAAGGGATCATCCCTAAAAATAATAAACATCCCTAAACAAAACCTTTGCGGTACTTTTTGAACAATATCCGACACTCTCCTCTGTATCCATGTGTGAAACTTCTTCATTTATTCGCCAAAAATACCTGTTAATATCATTGTTCACAGCCTAATATGGTCGGTAAACACGCCTTTGTAATAGAATTGCTGTTAGAATGTGAAGGGATTAGTGGTACCGGTCTCTTTGATATAGAAACCATCAAACCACAAAAGGATTTAGCTGTAAGATATAATATCCTTTTGAGATTTTAAAGAGTCTTTTCATTCCTTTGTTAGTGAACAATACCATAGCCATATAGACGGTAATTATTATTAAAAGGTATTAAGAGCCTAAGCTTCTGTAAATTTTTCCTAAAAATTAAATAAAAAATTTTTAAAAAAAAAAAAACAACATCCCTCCAAAGCTATTCGGGGCAAGGTTTTTCTTCAAAATAAAATAACCCGTCATTACCCTTTATGAATAACTTTTGGCCAATTGCCTCACTATTGAAAAGTTTTATCACTTCGCGACGTTCCAAATTGTTTTCACTTTATTTCGGACAAAAAAATCGTAAAAAAAAACTGACAACGCGCAACGAAATTTTGTCAATTACAATTACACAGTAATTTGACAAACGCAATTTTTTGTATGACATTTTTTATGGCTAGGAAAATAACTTGCACACAACATTTATAGTCTAAGCAAGCTTTATTGTGTCAATAAAAATAAATCAAAATTGCCATTGTCATGACAAAATACCAATTTGCAATTACTGTATATTGCTACTATATTTACCCTATGTTTTTTGATACTTTATAGTTATATAATATTGAGGCTTTATGCAATTTTAAATAAATTTTCTAAGGGTATAACTTTTTTTAACTTATAATAATTTAGTTCTGCCTAATCTTACCAAATAGGTGACAAAACCCGAAAGAAAAACAAACCATAAGGAAGTGATAATTTATTTCGGCCAAAAATAACTATAATCAAGAAAATCAAACGGCTAAAATGACTTCCGTTTTCGCCCAGTCGACTCTAAAATTACCCGGACCCTTGTAAATCTAAAAATCTGTTGTTTTTGTCTCAAATTATGGGAACATCAAAAATTGCCGCTATTTTCGATGGATTATCATTAGAAAAATAAAGCTGGCTGTGGTCAGAGGAGAGAAAACAAAAGTCATGCGTCAAAATGGAAGTAATTATTGACAGTTAGGTGGCGACGGTTGGTACGTTCTTTGAAGATTACGTTTTTTTTTTCGAAGAAAACATAACTGGAACGCTTTATCCTACGGAGTCATCTACAATTACGGCATAATTCGTGCTTGTAATTAAGGGTGGCCACCATTTTACCACACAATAGCAGAGAAAATATTATAGCAACCAGAATTTGGCGGAAATAATTATCTGTTGTGAGTGTATTGTTACCTAATGCTGCCAAATTCTAGTTGCTATAAACATCTTCCCGGAACTATTTTGTTTACAGTGTTGTGCAATGGTGTTTCTCTTAATTACAAAGGCCCATTGTTCCAATTTTAGTCATATTATGAATTTAATAGACCCACTCTCTCTCTTGCCTAAGTACCCCTTACATTTATGTCATAAAGTTTTCAGTTTTTTCACCTTTGGTGATGTAATATAGATCGAATGACAGTAGCTTTCAGTGCATTAACAGCCAGCTTGATTGTCACATACGTAAATAAATAGACCTGCATTTTGTTACGGTTTTCTCAGGTCAATATAAATTGTCATTATTGTTTATTCAACTTAATGAAAGATGACCCCAAATTAAATTAAAAAATTCAAAATGGCTTGTATTTGTTGCGCCTATATTTTTTTGCAGCTTTTTTGGATAAACTGTTTATGTTTTACAATTTCAAGTATCATTCTGTTGTTTATATTAAAAATGTGAAGTAGCAACGCAGAAGTCATCTGTTTCTTGTTTATAAGACGCAATCAGGGGATGCTATGACACATTAATCATTCCAGCTGTTTGTCACTTCTTTTTTGTCAGATTGTTTCTCTGCCCATCCATTTTAAAGCAGGTTTACCTGCATCATATTGTTTGTTATTAACCTATCTAAATATAAAGTTAATTTTTGATCAATTTTAAGGTCCAGAAAGAGTACGAATTGGTAAACTGACACAATATTTTATTCCATCTTTTTGGGAATTTGTTTTTAAAAATTATTAGTCTGAATTTTTCTAGCGATCCAAAGCTATCAAAATTGTATTTCGCTGATACGTTAAATGCTCTACGCCATGTTTCAATTTAGAGCTTCAAAAAGAAACAGTTAAGTCTCGAAAATTAATCTGGCGCCCACTTCCACTGGCAAAAAATTACGCAAAACAACCCTTACTAAAAAAGAAGCGACCCCTTGTGTTGTCTGTCGGCAAAAACAGACAAAAGATAGCCCAGATAAGCGACCCTTATGTCCATTGTGGCGACGTCCTTAACACTTGACTTGATCAGACCAAAGAGACCGCGCTACAAGAACCGTGCTACTTAGAAAGACACAATTTCATGACCACCCTGGACGATCGTATTTTGTCTTCTTCAGTTGTTATTTTTCAAGCCTTTTGTGGCTAACTATGATCTTGATCGGTGAAAGATCAAAAAGATTTTAGCATTGTTAGCGTTATCGCTTGATTTAAAAAAGATGAAGGGCGAGATGGTTTTTTTTATGAAAATCACTTCTGAGTTTTATGGATACCGTTACTTTTACCATAGAATAAGATGTCTATATTATTTAGCTTTTATTATTCCGTAATTTTTTCTTTTTATCTTTATATTTACCAAGTTTATTCCATTTTTATAATGCTGTTTATTTTGTTATTTTAAATAGCTTTTCTTTTATTTATAGGAGAATGTTCCCATCACTTCAGATTCAAATTGGTGACATGGACCCACAAGCTCATTACTGTATCTTTCTGGAGATGACACCAACTTCACGCTGCAGATTCAAATATTCTTCAGCAGGAGGATGGGCACCAGCAGGTAGATTCATTAAATTATGGAAAATTTCGCTCTACGTAAAAACTACATCATTATAATGAATGATTTTTTTTCTTAATATTATTTACCAGGTGTACAAGTATGAAATGCGGATTTTTTTTCTAAAAAAACATGTTAAATTCGGAAGAATGATAAAAAGTGCTTTATTCAAAGTATGCTCCATCACTTGTTATACATTTTTCCCATCTTTCGGGCAATTTGTGAATACCAAGTAAAAATCTTCCACGCTCAACCATTCATCGAGCCATTTTTTCGTTCGTACGAACCAAAGCGCTCAGCAAGTGCGTGACCCATCGATGCAAACAACTGGTACTCGGAAGGAGCCAAGTCTGGTGATTAAGCCGCATGGGGTAGAACTTCCCAGCTGAGTGCTTCCAACGTGTCGCGAACTGGTTTTGCCGTATGTGATGGAGCACTGTCATGAAGAAAAATGACTTTGTGTTGCCTCTTTCGGTATTCTGGCTTTTTTTCAAGTAGCGAACGGTTCAAATAGGTCAAATGTTGTTGGTAACGTTTATTATTAACCGTTTCCCCAGGTTTTAATAGCTCATAATAGACCACGCCCCTCTAGTCCCACCAAACACAGAGCATCGTCTTTCTGTCAAAGCGATTCGGTCTCGCGGTCGATGTTGATGGTGCGCCTGGATCTACCCATGATTTTTTGCGCTTGGGATTCTCAAAATAAATCCACTTTTCATCCCCTGTAACTAGACGATGCAAAAATGACTTCCTTTTGTACCGAGCGAGCAAAATGTCACACGTGTTTTTGCGCTTTTCATTTGCCTGTCGTTCAACTCATGTGGTACCCAACTACCAGTCTTCTGAATCTTTCCCATCTCTCGTAGCCGATTGGAAACAGCTTGTTGACTAACGCCTAATTGCTCAGCGAGTTGTTTTTTGTGTTTGCGAATCATCTTCGTCCAACAATGCTTACAATTCCACATCTTCGTATTTTTTTGGCGGTTTTCCACGTTCCTTATCTGCAACATCGAAGTCACCAGTTTTGAAACGCTCACACGTATCTTGCGATGGAGCATGTTCACCATAAGCTTCTCGAAGTAATCGGTATGATTCAACAGCCGTTTTCTTCAAATGAAAACAAAAAATTAATGCTGTCCGCGAATGCTCTTTGTTCGGTATAAATTTCGACATATTGAACACAACAACACAACACTATGCACACACTTTTCCAATTTATCACTCGTGCACGTCTCACACTTGTTGATGACACAACAAAATGACGCAGTGTCAAATCTTTATAGCACCATCTGTTGTCTGAAATCCGCATTTCATACTTGTACACCTGGTATATACAGGATTTTTATATTTTTTATTATTTCTCCGTCTCTTTTTTGGTTAATTTTCCTCGAAAATGAATTAATTATTTTAGTTTTTATACGTTCATGTTTTCTTTCAGGATCTGAAGAAGCTCAAAGCCCTCAAAGAATATATTTGCATCCTGAGAGCCCTGCCAAGGGAGACTATTGGATGTCTCAACCAATCAGTTTTGGTAGACTAAAACTTACGAATACACCTGCGCCACCGGCCGGACAAGTAAGTTCATCTTAATATTATTTTTTAGACATATTTCCAGTAATATAACACCCATCAAATTTTTTTCCCCTTCCTTATAGAAGGTTTGAATGGATGGAGTATCGCATGTTTTGTATTTGTTCAACTATTAGCACCGTAAGCCAAAAAAAAAGTGAAAGGCTAGTTAATTCTGTAATAGTCCTTTAGATTATACCAATAAAAATGATAAGAGGTATTAAAGTTTTACTCTCAACCTATCATGATAGATAATAAAACGGTTATTATACCCATATGGCGAGTTTTGATCTCATAAACATGAGCAAAAAAATAACATGTCTCTCTCAGAAAAGATTGGCAGTTTCTTCAAATACTATTTTATTTCAACATGGGATATGTCATTAGTAAGAAACCCAAATATGCAAGTGAAAAACTTTAAAATATGCGCATAAATATGCAAATAATTTTCTCAAAATATGCACATACATGTTGTAAATATGCAGTAAAAAAAATCGAAATAGACTTGAAAAATATAAATTTATTGTTTCAATAGTAGCAATAAAAATGTAGCAATAAAAAACCCATTTTAAATTTTCAACATACAGGGCGAATGAACTAAATCTAAATATAATATTATACAAAGTAAAAAATAAATATAAATAATAATGTATTTTATTACTTTACTTAAAGATGAACATATAATAATAATAATAATAATAATGTAGGTACATATTATAAAAATTTATATACGTAGTAAACAGCATAATAAAACATATATTTTAAATTTGATACATACAGGGCGATGCAACTAAGTAAGCGGAAATATGCAAATATTGCAAAAGACAAGGTCGCCGTTAGCTACAAAAACAATAAACTACTAAATGTTTCTCAAAATTCTACATTAAAAAGTTTTGTCTTCTATCGTTGTATAAAAATTTATAAATTGAGAAACTCCTTTCCACATCGACTGATGTAATAGGGGCGTTTTTAAAATTATTTAATAGCATAGGATCTAAATCAATGGAATCAGTAAAATCCCCCTTTACGACATTAGCTACTTGGCTGACAAATTGAAACCCACTATTTTTTTCCATAACATTACCGAAATTTTTGAAAAATTATGCTCCCAACTTTACCTGCGACATTTTCAAAAGCGACCTCACATTGTTTTATTAGTTGAACACTTCGGGTTAATGGCAAATTAGATTCCTCCATTTGAGTTATGGTTTTGGAAAAAAAGCTATAATTTGTTTTAAGAAAGGAAAGTTGTTGTTTTATCTCCTTGTTTTTGAATAATCGTTTAAGTTCTGTAAGGGATTGGGAAGATTCGTCTGATAATTCTGCAATTACACCATCTGGTTGACAGAAGTTGTCGCAATAAAAAAATGTTGCTTCCAACCAAGTGCCCCATCTTGTAATAACAGGCTGAGGTGGAAGAGGAGTGTTTGATAGTTTTTCTTTGTAGAACTGAATCCTTAAAGGCGCTTTAAGGAAGATTTTCTTCATGTTAGAAATTAAGCTATTCACAAGCGGAAAATGATTCCTAATTTCCTCAGCAACCCTATTTAAAGCATGAGCGAGACATGTTACATGTATTAAGTTTGGATAAAAAATTTTCAAAGTTTGCCCGGCCTTTATCATGTACCGTAGGAAGAAAAAACTTCGATAGTTCCTCTTAAACAAATCTTGCCACTATCAATGCATTTGTTTTTTCTAACTGTTTGGAAGCAATTAGATAAGATTTTGGCAAAATATCGTCGCTAAGAATTCCAATCAATAAATGCGCAATATACCGTCCTCTTGAATCGGTGGTTTCATCAATACATTTGTAAAAATGTTCCTTGCGAATTTTATCTTTAATTTCCTCAATTACCTGTGAATACAAGGAGCTTACGTCGTTTCTCCGTATTGTTGTTTCACCTGGGATATAAAATTTGCAATACTTCTGGAGGAAGGAAGTAAAGTTTTGATTACGTAGCTTCGATAACGGAATGTTTGATGTCATCATTGCACGGCATAGATCTCGGTTAAAGTTGTCTTGTTCATTTAGCTCTTTATTTTTGTACGTTGGTTGGAAATATTGCATTAATGTGTGTTGTGGCCTATCTCCAGGTTTCGTCTTACTCAATTTGGCAATATGGCAAGCAGTTTTCACGTGTTGCTCTATTTGAAATTTTTTATCGCATGGTATCTACAATAAAAAAAAGAAAATTTAATTAAAATCCCAAGGAAAAAATTCGTTAAATAGAAATTTCGTTAAATAGAACACTAGGTGGTTAGGGCAGGCAAAAATTAAAATTCTGCTTTGCTTTTTTATTAGATTACCTACAAATACATACGTTTACGTATGTATTTCTATTTCGTGGTTTCGTTAAATAGAAATTTTGTTCGTTAAATGGAACAAAAATAACTTAAATAACATTGAAAATAGCATCAACGGCAAAATCCTGACAAAAATTTCATTATGTTTAAATATTAAACGAAAATGAAATACCCTGTATATTCAATAGGTATTCAAAAATTATACTTACAATTTTAACACATGCAGAACAGTAGATTTTTCCCATATCTATTCTTAGTTCCTTGTATGGTTTAATCCACACTGACACACTACTGGCTTTGGGCATTTACACACAGCACAAGTATGCTCTGATGGCCGTCTAGTGTTTACTGACTGGTTTTTACTGACCATAAAATAATAAAATTTATTTGGGAAAAAACCACCGGCGCGGCGGCGGCGGCCTAAACATTGACCCTTATTCTGAAAAATGAATGAAAACGCCTGCCAAAGACCTACATTATTATAAATTCCTTCAAATATGCACATATATGCTATTTTTAAAGCATTTATGCAAAGATTTAGAAAAATGCATATAATATGCAATATATGCGCTTTGCATATTTGGGTGTCCTTAGTCAGTCAACTCTCTAAAAATATCAAAGCTATTTTACAATCTTTTAAAGATGTTCCCGTATAACTGTCATTTTTTTTCTTTCCAGGTAGTCTTATCGTCCATGCACAAATACCAGCCTCGCATAATCATAGTCAAGACATCTGATCCAAGAACAATCGGCTGGTCGCCAAGCACATGCGTTGCTTTTCCAGAAACCCAATTCATTGCAGTAACGGCATATCAGAATGAGAAGATAACCCAACTAAAAATCGACAATAATCCTTTTGCTAAAGGTTTTAGAGAAAACGGACAAGCAAAATGCAAGAGGAAGAGGGTACATTTAGATGAAAACGAGGAAGAGATCATTTGTGTTACAGATGAGCAAGATAGACAGACAGAATAAAATTTATAGAGAAATCAACAATAATACTTTGAATACCAGCACAGGTTCCACTGCAGGCAGCAATAGTGACACAGACACGTCTCCATTACAAGTTTTGTCACCTAGAAGTAGAACATCATCAGAAGGTGACAGAATATCTATATGTTCGTCACCATTGTCTGTGCAAGGCACCCCTACAGTGAGATGCGTAAAATCAGAACGTTTGCTTGAACATTCGGGCGAATTAGTACAACCAAAACCGTTGTATATACCTCCAAATCATGCTGACCTCCCACCTTCTGCATCAACCAGACTTACTACTCCTGCAGGCTCCCCACCATACCCTTACCCTCCTGCAGCCCATACTTATCCACCACAGACTTCCTACTATCCGTATGTAGCAGTTCCTTCTGTAGCGTCAAGTCCATATAGTGGCGCTTACTATCCACATTATTCTGGATATTATGGTAATAGTATTTGGGGCGTAGCTCCGCAATATTTTTATCAGTCGCAAAGAGCTGAAAAAGTTAGTGAAGTTAAGAAACCTAGGAAATTAACAGACTTTTCTATAAAAGCTATAATAGGCTGTTAGGAAATGTATTTTTTTTAAAGTAGTAGCCCTTTATTTCCTTTTCTTTCGAAGTTGTTTTTTAAAATTATTACGAAAAATATATAAACAATTGATACAAAAAATACATTTTTAAAAGAAAAAAGGTCAGACTATTTTAAAAAGTTGTAAAAAAATAGAAAATTTTAGTTAAATTTGGCATATTTCATATAAATTTAAGAGTTTTAAAATGGACACCCCACAGCTATTAAAGTTTCGCTTTTTAATAAGTATTGTTATTTTATATTTTATTTCATACTACGAGGCATATCCGAAAAATAAGGGCCGTTTAGTTATAAAAAATATATTCTTTATAAAAAGTTGTTATTGACGGCTTTAGTTTCCTATAAACCTACTTCACTTTTCCACATAATCGCCGTTCACTTCTAAGCACTTTTCGTAACGCTGCACCAGCTTCTTTAACCCCTGTGCAGAGAAGTTCTCCGCCTGGGAATAGAACCAGTTGACGACGGCATTCTTGAGTTTCTCGTCGTCTTTAAACATCGGTCCGAATAGTGGGTCTGCCACTCCGCTCTTCATTATGCACATTTGTGTGGCCATTTTTGGAGTGTCGACACCATTGTCTAACCTTTCCTTCACTCATTACTGTACGTCGATAAACTAGGCAAAACTCCCGATAAATTTGAGCATCGGATGATCCTTTTGCAGACAAAAATCGAATCACAACGCGCACTTCGCAACTGGCGAAAGCAACGATTTTCGCGGACATTATTGTTTGCATTCACCAACAGGCAAACGACTACTGAATCAAAACAGTAACTTCAGAAACAATCGACAGATGGCACTGCATGTGTATAAGTTTGTTCACACCTGCCAATATCTAAATATAAGCAAACGGCCCTTATTTTTCGAATATGCCTCGTATTATAGGCCTGTTCCCCAGATAAGCAGTTCAGTGTATCGTCTGGGCTTGTGTAACATTAGATGACACAGTCTATGTTGCAACGGTTGGAACAAACCTTACATAAACAAATAAAATAACAATAAAAAAACAGAACTTATCGAAAATCGATAAGATACAATTTATTTAATTTTGAATTTTACGTAATAATTCAGGTCTGGGTCAGAATGGTTGCAATATTTTCATGTTCTAGTATAGTGCAGTAATAAAAGGTTAAAATAATGATGAGATAGGCATAGTTTAGATACAGCAATATTATGATGTTATCAGGCTAGGCTTTCACCAGAAGGATCTCGAAAAACTTGTGTTCTTTTTAAGTTTTTAAAACGCATTTTTTGAGCTTAAAATGTGAATAACTCCGGCTATATAAGTCGGATCGTGACAAAAAAAAAACAAACTCTTCATAATGAAATTTCCAAGAGGTTGGTTTTAAGTCGCTCAAGTGCAATTGCGTACATAACCTACAAAATTGAAAAAATAGGCACAAACTGTTTTTTTTTTTCATTTTATTATACAGGTCGACTAGGTGAACCAATCGGCTTGAAACTTTCAGAAAATATGCCTTTTGTTATAGTAAAAATACCCTGAAATTTTGGTATAAAAATATTGAACTCAGTGGGCACAATTGAATTTGTTATTTAAAAATTGAACTGCCCGCCATTTTATATCATTTGGTCTAAAATGGATCTTTTTTTTTAAACTTTAGATCTCGACGCCAGCTTTCCGACGCCATTAAAAAAAATTTTTTTTTGGAATCATTTTACCTGTTTTTAGTGTTCTCTACGGAACACTTAAAATATCACTTCGGTGTCCGTCTGTCACAGCCGATTTTCTCTGAAACTATTTGACGTAGAACGTTGAAATTTGGTACTAATATAGGAATTGATGGCCTCATCAGAGCCGTGTAGTTTTGAAAATTAAATTTTGACTTAAGGAGTTAGTTTTGGGGGGTAAAATCGGAAGTGAAAAAAAAATTATTTACTAGGTCATCGAGTGGGGTGTCAAATGAAAGCTTGTAAAAACACGAGTTCAAATATGTATATATATATATATATATATATATATATATATATATATATATATATATATATATATATATATATATATAATGTAATACTTGCGTACACTTTTCTTTGTATTGTTTTCAAAAAACTTGCGAAAAATCGCTGTTCTCTCCCTTATCTCAAAAAGTACTGATCAAAAAATTTTGAAAAAATTATGGAATATTCTCCACAGGATGTAGATTGAACGAAAATTATCACGATCACCTTTAATAATTTATCTGATATATAAAAAAAAAACAAAAATTCAAAGTCATCAGTTTTCATTAAAAATCGGAAACGAACTTTATTGAAAACTCATTTGGAGTGTGTTTTGTGACATCACTAATCATTGAATACCTCCGTAACAAAAATTTGTATTTTAAAAGCAATCAACGTATGGAACACTAGTTGCGCAAGTCCAACTTGCATTTGACCGTTTTTTTTTTACATTTGTTTATTAGTCAATTAACAACAAATGCGTTTTCTCGATCATTTTCACGTTAACGAAAATGATTTTTTTCCTGAATAAAGGTCTCGCGATTCACTATCATGTGCTAAAAAAATTTCAATTTTTTTTTTCAAAATGACTGGAAAAACGCATTTGTTGTTATTTGATTAATAAACAAAATGTAAAAAAAATGACTCCAAAAAAAATTTTTTTAATGGCATCGGAAAGCTGGCGTCGAGACCTATTTTGGACCAAATGGCATAAAATGGAGGGCAATTCAAATTTTAAGTAACAAATTCAATTGTACCCACTGTGAACAATATTTTTTAACCAAAATTTCAAAGTATTTTTGCTATAACAAAATGCCTATTTTCTGAAAGTTTCAAGTAAAATCGGTTCACTAAGTCGACCTGTACAATATAATGAAAAAAAAAACATTTTTTTGCCTGTTTTTTCAATTTCGTAGGTTATGTACGCACTTCAGCAACATAAAACTAACGAGGATTTATTGGAAATTTAATTAGGAAGAGTTTGTTAGTGTTCCGTACGGAACACTCATAAGATCACTTCGATGTCCGTCTGCCTCTCTGTCCGTTTGTTTGTCACACCCGATTTTCCCCGAAACTATTTGACATAGAAAGTTGAAATTTTGCATTAATATAGGAATGGATGGCCTCATCAGAGCCATGTAGTTTTGAGAGTTAATTTTGGGGGGTGAAATCGGAAGTGAATTTTTTTTTTACCAATGAGTGGGGTGTCAAATGAAAGCTTGTAAAAATATCACTTCAAAAATATATCTAATGTAATACTTGCGCGCAATTCTCTTTGTATTATTTTTAAAAAAGTGCGAAAAATCGCTGCCCCCCACCTCATCTCAAAAAGTACTGATCAAAAAATTTTGAAAAAATTCTGGAATATTCTCTACAG
Source organism: Pachyrhynchus sulphureomaculatus (assembly GCA_019049505.1). Lineage (NCBI taxonomy): Eukaryota > Metazoa > Arthropoda > Insecta > Coleoptera > Curculionidae > Pachyrhynchus > Pachyrhynchus sulphureomaculatus. Next base: position 101,017,956 of record CM032456.1, read on the forward strand.
AGTGTAGATTGAACGAAAATTATCACGAGTGCATTACCTTTAACAATTTATCTGATATATTAAAAAAAAAACGAAAATTTCAAGGTCATCAGTTTTCACTAAAGATCGGAAAAAAACTTTGTTGAAAACTCATTTGGAATGTGTTTTGTGAAGTCACTAATCTTTTTATACCACGGTAACAAAAATTTAAAAGCAATCAACGTACGGAACACTAGTTGCGCAAGTCCAACTTGCATTTGACCGGTTATTTTTTTTTTTTTTCTCGATCTGACTTATATCACCGGAGTTATTCACAGCCGAAAAAACGCGTTTTCAAGACTTAAGTTGTTTATAAACAAAAGAGCACAAAGTTTTTTGAAGTCCAAAACTCAGGACCATACTCCTGGTAATATCTGAGAGAGGATAAAATCATAACATTGCTGTATCTAGATTGTGCAATTTCAAATGATTTTACTGCACTAGTAGTAATACTATGTTAGATATATGTATACACTTGTATATAAATTGTATTATTATTGTTTTGTTGTTATATCTGATTGTAAATTTTATATAGAGTTTATAGTAAGATTATTAGATTTAGGGATTTGTAAAATGTGTAAATATATAATTAAGAAAGTATTTTTAGGAAATTAAGAATTGTTGCCTTTACCTAAGCATACATTTTTAATTAAAAACAAGTAAATATATATCAAATATATATCGGTTGTTTCATTAGGTTGTCGAAAAAGTATTGAGTCTTTTTCTCGTTAGATAGCTTTAGCGTCACATACAGTCTGTCAAGTAAGAACGTGCCCTCGATAATTCATTTTTGGTAGATGCGGTTCTAGCGATACAACAAAATATCGGTAGAGGGAACTTTTATCTAGGGCGCATTTTAGTAAAAATATCCGTCGATTCCAAACTTTCGTCGAAATCACGTACAATCCAAAATGGGTCACTTGTTTGCGCGTCGGGTCGAGGCAGTCTTTCCTTGTTTACATCCAAAAGGGCCTAAAATGACACATTCCGCGGCCACTAAATATATTAAAAAGTTGATACCGGTAGTAAAGAAGTGGGTAAATCATTTTAACGTGACGAAAAATGTCGACGGCTTGTCTAAACATGATTCGGTAGGCAAAGTCACTCCGAAAGTCGAAAAACGAATCGTGTCTTTGTTTTCTCGGGACCCGAAATTGACGTTGCGTCATGGAGCAGCAAAATTAATAAAATCAAGTTTGAATGCGTCCCATGAGACCATTCGACAACATCTTTGTGCTCATGATGTCAAATTCTACAATCCCTACAATCGAATCTACAGCTTTGCAGATGACAGTACGCTTATCTCTTCATTCACTTTGAACGCTCGGACATCGGCTACTCAGGCGAATATGCGCAGACAGCAGGAAGTCATTCAACTTAACAACGACCTGGAAGAAATTCTATCTTGGGGTGACAGTAACCAAGTGGAATTTAACGCTACAAAAACCCTGGCAGCAGTTTTTTCTAAAAAAGTTAACGTTGCTGAACCCAACATAGTTATGTCGGGGCACTCCATTCCTCTAGCATCGTCGCTCAATTTGTTGGGCGTTAATTTGGGAGCAAATGTGTCCTGGCATGAACATGTTGCAGACATAGCAAGGAGAGCTTCTCAAAGGTTGGGAATATTATTTCGAACCAGAAAGCTTTACACTCCACAATAACTGTTAATTCTTTACAAAGCTCAAATTCGACCAACTATGGAATACTGCTCCCATGTTTGGGGCTCCGCTCCCAAACATACACTGTACTTGTCGGATTCTGTTCAGAGGAGAGCTATTCGTCTGATTGGAGACCCGGAACTGACCGACGACCTTGATTCGCTGGAACATCGAAGAACGATTGGCGACTTGAGCCTATTCTACAAGTATTTTCATGGAAAGTGTTAGAAGGATGTAGCCCGCTTGATTCCTCCCAGAGCGGTGCATGTTAGTAGTACACGTCACGCTAATACTTCACATCCGTATGAGGTTCAGCTTGTTACTCCTCGTACAACGCTTTTCAAACAGTCTTTTATATGGAGAACATCATCCTTTGGAATAATTTGTCCAGGACTGTGTTTCCCACCGAGTACAATTTACAGCGATTCAAGAACAGCGTGAATCGCTTTTTCCGCACACGTGTCGCTCTTGTAGCGTTTTAGGGACTTCCCTCCTGCACGCGTGCTAGACCCATAAAAAAAAAATCCGTTGAAGAAACTTTTGTTGGGCGAAAATCACGTCGCGAAACGGCTCCCTTGGGCCCACGATAAGACACTAAAGTGTCCCTCACAATCGCCGGTCACCAGCCCTATTGAAAACGTTTGGTCCCTTATAAAGAGAAAGCTCAGAGGAAAGAGGCTGAGGACTTTGACTCAGTTGTCTCGCGAGAATCAAAAAATTTACAGAGTATGTAGAAAATCTCGTCGACAGCATGCCTCGAAGATGCCAGGCAATTATTGATGTAGGCGGCGATTGGACAACTTAATAAGGTAATTAATTGCGCCGTTGTTAGCACACCAAAGAATACATCGATGGTAAAAAATGTTCTCGAAATACATTTTTACAAGAATACGAGCGGTTACGTTCTTATTTGACAAAGTGTATCTCAGGTAATGAGGTCGCATCGGGTCATGCTGGGCGTCAGTTGACAGACATGCGAAAACTGTCGGAATTCGGTAAAACTTCGGTACGCGGGCTTTTCAGAAAAAGAGAGATTTTTTTTTGGAATAGGCTTAAAATGACTTAATTTTGAAAGATTTACGAGACAAAATTGGAGGGAGGCCGTTTTTGTTAACCTGAACTAACCTGAGCTAACCGGAACTAACCCGAACTAAATATTCAGTAAGTACAGAATACTTTAAATAATGAAAAAAATGTCCTACCTTAATGTGAAAAATGATGTACGTGTTATATTAGTGACTGGAAACCAAGTTAGTTGAGGTTAGTTCAGGTTAGCAAAAACGGCTGCCCCCCGATTTTTTCTCGTAAATCTTTCAAAATTAAGCCATTTTAGGCCTCTTCCAAAAAAAATCAATCATTTCTGATGTGGTGGCTTCATTTGGACGACCTGGACGTTCTTCATCAAAAATGCTTGCACAGGCGTGTTTGAATTCAGCTATCCAATATTTTATGGTCGATAACGAAGGTGCACACTCCCCATAAACTTCGCTGAGTTCCGCTTTTATCTCATCATTCGGTTTCTTTTTCAAAAACAAATATTTTATCACAATTTTTTCAATTGTTGTAACACACAAAATTTTTTAAATAGTAGTAACGCCATCCCTGGCCGAGGCCAGGTACTTATCATACAACCCTTGTAAAAGACAATTTATCTGTAACAAAGTAGGGCCACTAACTTTTTAAGATAAGAAGATATTATTTTGCACTTTTTATGACTTTCTTGAAATCGGTTTAATTTTTTTTTAATTTTATTTTTATTTCTTTATTTTTAGTTAGCAACGGTAAGTGAGGTACTTACATATACATTACAGGAGGTGAAAAGCCCCGAGACCTTTCCGAGAGATGACAGCGAAAACAAAAAAATCATATGATTTTCAGTTAGTATTAACTTTCAGTTTCGTGTAAAATTTTCACATTTTGTCGATTAATTTTGCGTCGATTCGTAACAATGGACAAAATATGGATGTACCACTACACGTCTGAGTACAACAGGCACTCCACAGAGTGGCTGGAGCTGGATAAAAGCCGACCAAAGTGTCGAAAAATACAAACATCAGCTGGAAAGATTTTGGCAAGTATTTTTTGGGATGTGCATGGTCGATCGACTATTTGGAAAAGGGGCGAACATTCATCGGAGACTTATTATGGCGGTTTACTGGATCGTTTGAATGGTGAAATCTAAAAGAAAGGCTGCATTTAGCGAAGAAAAAGTGTTATTTCCCTAAGATAATGCACCACCTCACAACTTCATAAAATCGATGGTGAAATTGGGCCATCGATTTTTGGCAAAAACATTGTTTTTTCTTCAAAAGTCTCGAGATTTTTCATCCCATGTAGTATTATATTTTTATTACTACGAGGGTGTTTTTTTTTGAAGGTATCACCTAGACATGAAAATTACGTTATATAAAAAATAGTTTGGTTGCAATATTATTGTCGCTGTTCTTTGTACGTTGACGAAATTTTGTTCGAGTTCGTTTGATTTTGTAGTTTTTACTATTTTTTTTCTTCCGAGAAATGGGTAAAGGTAATTTAGAGCATCGCTCAGTGAAAAAGTTTCTCACTAAAGAGGGGCATGAACTACCAGTTATTCACAAAGGAATGTCCCACATGAACGGCACTGACGTCTTATTTTTTTCAAGTACTTTTTATCTAAGCAGTTTCAATGAAGCCAAGACCTAATTCAAGATGACCTTGTATAACGAACATTGGTTGAGACAACAACTAAGGAACCCATCAGACTTGTTGAGGATTTAGTGCTGCCAGATCACCGAACGTAGATCTCAGTGTTTGCCAAAGCAGCCGGAGTATCTGAAACTATAATTTTCAAGATTGTGGATGAGGATTTATGAATGAAAAAAGCTTCGGCCCGATTGATCCCCAAGCTCTTTACAACAGAGCAGAAACAGGAAGAGAAAGAAATTTTTCGGGAACATTTGGTCGCCTTAGGGTACGATGAGAATTATTATCACAGGTGTAGAATCTTGGGTGTTCTATCAGGATCCTCCTATGAAACAGGAGTCAATGCAATAGGTTCATAAAGGCCAAAGAAGGTGTACACTCAATAGTTTCCCGGAAAGCTCATTGGCAACAGTTTTTTAGGTGCGAAAGAATTCTGCTAATTGAATATATTGAAAAACAGTCCAGGAAGAGGTTTAAAGAAGTACGATCTAAAATTTGAAGCAATCCAATAAAAAGTAATGTCCGAATTCATAGAGAACCAACACTTTGACGTTTCACGACAACAACATGGTTATGAAGAACTAATGGGGGTAGAAGTAATTGTATTTTCTTGACTAAACTAAGCTCTTAGGTATGTGTGAGAAGTTTTGTTTATGGCTCTCATGTTTCCTCAGAGAGAGGTCTTTATGAGTCGCAATCGACGGATTTCTTTCTAACACCTTCACTATCAACGTCGGTGTGTCCCAAAGCTCCATACTGTCTCCTACTCTCTTTCTCATTTACATTAACGATCTGCTGGATAGGACCAGGAATCCAATCTACAGCTTTACAGATGACAGTACGCTTATTTCTTCATTCACTTTAAACGCTCGAACATCTCATGCAAATATCAGCAGATAGCAAAGTATTCTTCTTTAATTTCCTGTACCCATCGTCGGATAAAAGCCTCCCTTAATTGCTGCCATTGTTCTCTATCGAGTGTTCTCCTTATCGAGTCATGCCCAATTAATCTTTTTATATCATCTAATCACCTCGTTTGTAGTCTTCCCCTACTTGGTAAGTGGCTAGCAGGTAGGTAGACAGATCTACTTCATGGACGCGACCCTGCCCACGCGAGCCTTGATTCTTTCTCACTTCTATAGAGAAGGAATCATGTCCCCAAACAAACACCAAATTATACCTCTCTACAAACCTATCCTCTCACCAACCCGCTTGGCCAGCGTGGTCTTTTATAGCTAAAAACCTCTTAATGGATACGTCGGGATGACAGTAACCAAGTAAAATTTAACGCTACAAAACTCAACCGACAGTTCTTTCTAAAAAAAGTTAAGGTTGCTGAACCCGACAAGTTATGTCGAGACATTCCATTCCTCCAGCACCATCACTAAATTTGCTGGGCTTTAATTCGGGAGCAAATCTGTCTTGGCATGAACATGTTACCATGCACAGCAAAGAAAGCTTCTCAAAAGCTAGGAATATTATTTCGAAGTAGAAACTTTACACTTCACAACAACTGATAATTCTGTACAAAGTTCAAATTCGACCAACGATGAGATACTGCTCTCATGTTTAGGGCTCTGCTCCCAAACGTGCACTGCATTTGTTGGATTTTATTTAGAGGAGAGCCCTCATTAGAGACCTGAAACTCCCCTTCTTCTTCTTCGGGTACCGTCACCGTTCAACGATCGTTGGTTATCATGTTGACTACCATGCTGATGATGATCGTTTTATTGACATCCGCTCGGAAGAGTGAAAATGTAGACTTTCCGTACCACTGCCTCAAAATTTTCAACCACGATGTTCTCCTTCTTCCTGAACCAGATCTGCCTGGAATCTCTCCCTCTATAATCAGATGCAAAATTTAGGTATTTTTCTGGATATCTCATAATGTGGTCAAAATATTCTAATTTGCACCGCTTGATGGTTGAGCCTCAGGACCAGACAATATTACAAATGAGATGTTAAAATATGGAAGAGAAAACCTATATCCAACAACTAGCACAGCCCTTTACAAACATAGTCAAACATGGACAAATGCCTACAGATTGGAAAACAATATTCAAAAAAGGACAAAAGGCGTCACCCGAAAACTATCGCGAAATAACGCTCTTAAATACTACCTTAAAAGTATTAACAAAAATCATACTGGAAGGAATAAGCAAGGATATTCAATTAAGATAGGAACAACAGGGAATCCGCAAAAATCGATCAACCATAGATGCCATATTTATAATGAGGAAGATAATGGAAAAAGCTAAAGAATTTGACAATCCTGCATATATGTGTTTCGTCGATATGTCGTGTGCAATTAACAGATATTATAAAATTATTACAAGAAAAGCAAACAAACCAGAAGCTAATGAAAATCATACATAACATTAACATAGAATGTAGAACAAATATAAAAGTGGGACATCTACTGAGCAACGAAGTAAAAATAAAGGCCGGAATAAAACAAGGCGATTCACTTAGACCCTTTATCTTCAACCTCGTCATGGACAGAATAGTGGAGAATCTTCCAAAAACTAGAGGATACAAAATGGGCAACACGCACTTTCAGACAATCTGCTACGCCGATGATGCAGTCCTCATCTCCAATTCTGAGGACAACCTTCAGAAGATCTTTCATGCCTTCAATTTGGAAGCGAGAAAACTAAACATAATTATCAACACAACTAAGACAAAATGTATGGTAGCTTTAAAAGAATTATTGTATGTAAGCTGGAGATCCGAAGAAGTATTACTGAACAGGTTAATAATTTTAAATACCTGGGATTAATGATAACAAGCTACGGAGACTTAAACAGGGAAGTAAAACAACAGTCTATGAAGGCATTACTGATGACAGGTTGTTTGACGGATATAGTATGGAAAAATAAATAACTCACAGTGGAAAGTAAAATAAGAATATACAAGACAACAGTGACACCGATCCTCACATATGCTGTAGAAACAAGAGCTGACACATGTAAAACAGCACAAATGATGAAGACAACAGAAATGAAGGTGATTAGGGACATACATGGAAAAACTATTCACGACAGAATCCGCAACAAAGATCTACAAGAACTAAATAAGATCCAAGAAATATTCAAATGAACCAGAAATAGAAGAAAACAATGGAATAAACACGTAGATCGGATGGACGACAACAGACTGGTAAAAAGGGCCAAATTCAATAAACCTTGCGGTAGAAGAACTAGGGGTAGACCTCTGAAAAAAAGGTGGAAGGAATCCTGGACGTCCACATCGGAAGAGGCCTAATGAGGATAAAACAAGCACACAATATAAGAAAGAAGAAGAAGAAGATGGTCGTGACCACCTCCAAGTCCTAATTCTGTACATCCAACTGATTTTCAGCAGTCGTCGATACACCCACATCTCGAATGCCTCCAGACGTTTAAGCATTGCTTCAGTTAGTGTCCACGCTTCCGTGCCATACAAGAGAACCGGAAAGACATAGCAGCCTACCATTTTCATCAGTAGTTTCAATGATAGGTCGTGACTAGTTAAAATTTTTTTGTTCTTCATAAATGCGGCTCGGGCCTTCTCTATTCGAATTTTGACTTCCACAGTCAGATCCCAGTGGTCGTTGAGAGATACATCAGTTCTCTCTGTCTTTGTGCCACTAACTGTAATACCACCATCTTTAATTAGATTATTATTTATATATTTTGTTTTATTTGCATTGTGTCTTAAACCAAACTGTGTACAAGTGTGTTATTTTATTCATAAATTTTTGTAGATCTTTTCCGTTGTTAATGATAATTAATGTATTATCGGCGTATATCATGTTATTTATGTTAACGCCATTGATGTTGATTCCTTCAGTGGTACTAGTGAGTGCTTCATTGAATATCAGCTTCGAATAGAGGTTGAACAACATGGAACTCCCCAGCAACCTTGATTCCTTGGAACATCGAAGAACGGTTGTTTATTTTATAAGTATTTTAGGTTTCGATGGCTGTAGCCCGCTTTTCCTCCCAGAGCTGTGCACGCTAGGAATATATGTTGCGCTAATGTTTCACATCCGTATGAGGTTCAGGTTACTTTTGAAGCAGTTTTTTATATCAAGATCCTCATCCCTTTGGAATTATTTGCTTAGGACTGCGATTCCCAACGAGTACAATTTACCGCGATTCAAGACCAACGTGAATAGCTTTTTCCGTACACACGTCCCTCCTGTAGCGCTTTAGGGATTTCCTCGCAGCACATGTGGTGTGCCTATAAAAAAAATTCTACATAACACTATAGAATTTGTACTATTACTTATTTAAAAGATAAATTCAGTTCCTTATTTATCCCTGGACACCATACACTTAAAGAATAATAATTCATCAACTACACAAACAGTGACATGCGGAAGTAGCCCTTAAGTCATTTACCACGGTTCTTTAACGCCTGTCTGCAACTCTAGAGCCACAGGGCCACCTACTGTTGTCGGTCCTTTTCAAATCTTGTCACCGGGCCAAAACATGCCATTAGTCTGATGTAGGAAGACCAAGGGTGGCGTCCAGCAACAGCGGTTAAGATATTGATAACATCAATTGGATAGCCAAAACATTCTTAAACTTTGAATCCCTGTATAGCATATGAATAGTTTTGTTTTAGATTTACACCTTATTTTCAGATGAGGAACCTTTTCATCTCGATGATCACATCAATAAAGAAACATAAAACACTAAAACATCCCCGTGAACTAGTCGACATGTATTTTTCTGAGGTTTGACAGGGGTCGCGGAATTACTCTTATTTCGGAGCGATAATTGAGAAGTTGTATTGTAATTTCGCTAGTATGGAGCACTTATTGACGCTAATGATTTATTTCTGGTCAAAATACCTCAAAATTAAAATTGGCAATAATAACCCTCGCTGCTTGGAATAATTAAAGTAAAATATCCAGCAAAAAAATATCAGCGTCCGCTTAGAAGTGTGCCGGGAACCTAACTGTTTCAATTTGAATGACATAATTTTTAGAAAATAAGAAAGGATTATAGTTTGATATAAAATAAAGTGAAAATCACTCAAGTACTCGAACATTCAAATAATCGTCATCACTAGGTTATTAGAGAGATTTTGCAGGGCTTATTTTCAACATGCCTTTATCGTTATCATTATTAAAAGCATGTGCAATAAAATGCGAAGGAATTGCACATCGTAAAAAAGACCTTGTATACATAAGTTGAAAAAAACAGGTTCTACCATAATAACGAAAAGAATAACGAACCTCTCAAATAAGCTCTGCTATAACGTCGTTAATAAAATAGACTATTAACCTTCTTTCTTTCTCTTTTATTGAGCTCTATCCTTCTTTGGATAATTTACTCAGCTTTGAGTCCGTCTAGTGCTTAAGCAGAGCACCGGCGACCCTTCGGTGATGCGTTACACATTCTCGAGTTTGGATCCGTTCTACAGGTGGAGAGCAACGTAGTCTCACTCTAGGCGATATTGCTCCCCAAAAAAATATTTATTTGTCTTTAAAACTTAATTTCTTTTTTGGCACTGATAAAGAATCTCCTCGGGAACTGGTACTGGTTTTGGGTATAACCTTTTCTGTCAGAATCTGATTACGTGATTGACACAAAAAACACGGCCTCACGTGTTCATCTACTGCTCAAGTCACCTAACCTCAACCGACGTTATAGGAATCACCCCTCACAGCGCTTAGCAACCCTATGCGATTCGAACTCCTACCACACAATTTGTGGACCACCGATCCACACTTCGAAGCCTCAAAACGCCCGAACTTCGCCTTCAGAAGCCCCAACCGGGAAAATGCGTCCGCGTGCCACGAACTGTCGACCGGAAGTCATTATTAACCTTAATAAAGGAATTCTTATTTTGCTCTAATACTGCGCAGGCTCCAAACGGTGGGTTCCAATTAAATGTCATTGTTATCTTTTAAATTACAGCATTCATTATAGTAAATAAAGGAACAATTCCATCATTTTACAACTGCGCATATCTTAAATAACGATAAAAACAGCGTCTTTATAATTAATTTCTCCCCTGTAGTTTTGCGCATGCTTAAAATAACGATAACGACAAAGGCGTGGCAGAATAAGCGTTGCAAAATCTCGCTATTGCATCAAGTAGTCAGGCCGAATCGTTCCGAATGACCAACGAATTACTTTTATATTTTGAAAATAATGCATGGCGCATCGGGCAGCATTTGCTTGCTTCTTGGTTAGGGCAGCGCCTTCTCAGCACTTTCTCCTCTTAGTTAGGGACTAAGTAGTCTTCCCTTGAGTTAAAATCCGACCCGAAGACTTGACTTATTGTCAAATTGGCATGCTAAGATTCATTATCTAGAAACTTCTGCAGTACTGTAACACTATCTGGATGTTCAAATCTTGGAGTCATTTCTTTCGAACCCATGGGTTTGTGGTATCAGGTATCATACTTAGAGTCTTATTTTATACAGCTTGCACGTATCTTCTGCGTGTCACAAACATGTGGATCTATGTCTGACAACCGTACAGTAGCCCTGGTTTAACGATCGTCTTGTAGAAAGTCTCTTGTTCCAAGGCGACAGCTCGCGGAACGGTTTAGCAGTGGGTAAAGCCAGGCACGTAAGGCTCTGGCTTTAGCTATTGCAGCTGAAGCTTCATCCTTCTATACCAGTTTCTTCTCATAGAATAGGTCTAATCTTAAAAAATTATCAGTTCAACATTCTTTGATGCCTTCTTACATTTTTTGTGAACTTATCGGAGGTCGTATAGTAACGAGTATGCAGCAACAGAATCTAGTGCTTTTCCACACAATGAGAGTCGAAAATGAACGAAGGAAACGAATTATTCCGAAGTTAATCGCTTACCTACTTAAATTAAATTGTAATTGAACGATCAATCAGTATATTTATTACCAGTAATTCTAGTGATTAAATTGAAGCATTCATTGTTCAGATTTAAATTCCGGGTGAAAAATCACTCGAGTGCTTCAATGACCATTCGACTATTCAAATCACTTGAGTACCGAGTATTCGAACATTGAAATTAATTGTTTTTTCCGAGACTATAAAAGAGGGTTTTTTTTATTTATCAGTTGGTTTTTTACAATAAATATTTATTTATTTATTAAATTCATGGATTACTCCATTTTTACAAATTATAAACTTATAGTGGGATTTTTTTTTTTTTTTTTTTGGGTCTAGCACACGTGCTACAGGGAAGTCCCTAAAGCGCTACAGGAGCGACACGTGCGCGGAGAAGGCGATTCACGTTGTTCTTGAATCGCTGTAGATTGTACTCGGTGGGAAACACAGTCCTGGGCAAATTATTCCAAAGGGATGATGTTCTCCATATAAAAGACTGCTTGAAAAGTGTTGTACGGGGAGTAACAAGCTGAACCTCATACGGATGTGAAGAATTAGCGCGACGTGTACTTCTAACATGGACCGCTCTGGGAAGAATTAAGCGGGCCACATCCTTCGAACACTTTCCATGAAAGTACTTGTAGAATAGGCTCAAGTCGCCAACCGTTCTTCGATGTTCCAGCGAATCAAGGCCAACGGTCAGTTCCGGGTCTCCAATCAGGCGAACGGCTCTTCTCTGAATGCAGTGTATGTTTGGGAGCGGACAACAAATGCAGTGTATGTTTGGGAGCGGAGCTCCAAACATGGGAGCAGTATTCCATAGTTGGTCGAATTTGAGCTTTGTAAAGAATTAACAGTTGTTGTGGAGTGTAAAGCTTTCTGGTTCGAAATAATATTCCCAACTTCTGAGAAGCTCTCCTTGCTATGCCTGCAACATGTTCATGCCAGGACATATTTGCTCCCAAATTAACGCCCAACAAATTGAGTGACGATGTTAGAGGATTGGAGTGCCCCGACATAACTATGTTGGGTTCAGCAACGTTAACTTTTTTAGAAAAAACTGCCGCCTGGGTTTTTGTAGCGTTAAATTCCACTTGGTTACTGTCACCCCAAGATAGAATTTCTTCCAGGTCTTTGTTAAGTTGAACGACTTCCTGCTGTCTACGGATATTCGTCTAAGTAGCCGATGTCCGAGCGTTCAAAGTGAAAGAAGAGTTAGTGTACTGTCATCTGCAAAGCTGTAGATTGGATTCTCGGTCTTTTCCAGCAGATCGTTAATGTAAATGAGAAAAAGAGTAGGAGACAGTATGGAGCCTTGAGGTACACCGGCGTTGATAGTGAAGGTGTTAGAAAGAAATCCGTCGACTGCCACTCGTAAAGAACGCTCTCTGAGGAAACATGAGAGCCACAAACAGAACTTTTCCGACATATCATAAGAACGTAGCTTAGCCAACAGCCCATCGTGCCAAACACGGTCGAATGCCTTGGATATGTCCAGAGCAACCGCTCGAGATTCTCCAAAGTGTTCAATTGCATTGTTCCAAACATGTGTTACATAAGTCAGAAGATCTCCTGTTGATCTATTTTTACGAAAGCCATATTGGTGATCGCTAATAATGTTGAATCCTTCAAGATATTTTAGAAGATGCTGATTGATAGCCTTTTCCATGACTTTCGATATTATTGAAAGCAGTGCGATTGGTCGGTAGTTATTTGGCAAGGTCTTCTTGCCTTTTTTAGGTATCGGCTGAACTGTAGCGCATTTCTAGCAGGAAGGAAATATTCCCTTTCTGTAGGATAGGTTGAAAAGTCTACAGAAAACTGATGTTAGTTCCCTCGCACAGATTTTAAGAACTATGGCAGGTATTCCGTCAGCGCCAGAAGCCTTTTTGGTGTCTAGCTTCATCAGAATACGCTTTATAATACGCTGTCTGAAGACAACATCGGGCATCCTTGACTGCACTATGGGAATAGTAGGTGGTGTTTTTCCTTGGAAATCGACAGTAGAATGTGAAGCAAAGAGTTCAGCCAACAAGTTCGCTTTCTCAACAGGTGTCGTTGCAATAGAATTATCTGGCCGTGAGTGGTGGTATGGTGGATTTGGTGAAATTTTGACTAACTGCCGACCGACCAAAAGGACCTTGAATTGCCGGGACAGGCGAGAAGTTTGTTTCTAATCCGTTGATTGTGTACCTCCTTGGTTTCGTCGATAATTTCTTTGCATCTGTTCCTGGCACGAACAAATGTGTTACGATTTATGGTGTTAGGATTTTCGCGCCATTGTTGGTATGCAAGATGTTTAGAAGCAACAGCTTCTTTGCATTTTCGGTCAAACCAAGGCTTGCCGTTGGAAGGGCATTTCTTCGAAAAAGGGATGTAAGCCTCCATACCCGCCAAAATAACATCGGAAACCTCCCTGGCGCAGTCAGATGGGTCGTCGGATCGAAAACAAACGTCCAGCCAAGGGAAAGTTCGAAAATATTCCATGAGATCTTCCCATTTAGCAGACTTGTAGTGCCAAATCTTGCGCGGTTTAGGCGCCTCTCTGTCATTGATTGGTAGAATACTCGATGTCGAAAGTAGTTTATGGTCGGAAGAACCTAACGGCGGATTTACGCTGACTGTGTAAATCTCCGGATTGGTGGTTAAAAAGAGATCAAGAAGACTGGCAAACTCTCCGTCTCGATCAGGGATCCGTGTTGGTTCGTCGATAAGCTGAGTTAAGCCACAACTGATTGAAAATGATTCGGCTTCGCGACCTTGTTCATCGGTAGAACATATTTAAGCCAGTTGATGTTGTGGACATTAAAGTCGCCCAGGATGGCAATTTCGGCATTTGGATAGTTAATTTGTAAATGATCGATCGTGTCTGCAAGGGAAGCGAAAAGTGTTCTAAAGTTAGTATCACTTGGTGGTCGATAGAGGATACAGATGAACCTTGTGGTTGGTTGAGTCGTTATTTTTAACCACATAACATCAAAGTTTGGGGGCTCCAGAGTCTCTTCTCGTTGGCAAGAGAGGTCGCTTCTGACATAAAGACAGATTCCAAAGTTACGCCTAAATCGGGAATAGAAGTCGTACCCAGGATAAAGATAGTTTACTGTGCTGGTCGATGAACTGACCTTAGTTTCACAGAGACCGAGTACATGAGGTTTATTTGATTGCAGGTGTTGGTGCACTGAATTTATGTTCGTGTTTAAACCTCGTATGTTGCAAAAATCCATTTTGAAATTCTGATCTCTGCACGTCGACGCCCCTGAACCAGCCCCCACCCGGAGATCCGAACGGGGGGCTATTTTACCTCCGGAATTTTTTGTATCCAGGTGCCTCATCATGCTATCTGGTCCCACAGTCCGGGACATCGGCACAGCCACGAAACGTTAAGCAACTTCACGCAGCCTAAGCCGATGCGATGGTATCACACCGGGCGATGCTGGTGGGATCTGGGCATCTACCATCTAGGATAAAATAATTTACAAGTTGGCAATGACAATCAGTGCATAACAGTACCAATACTAACAATTATCAAAATAATACAACATAATACAACAGTATACAGAATACAGGAGTGACTAGCCATTCAAATTAAACTAGATAACTGTGCTTTGAAGCCGCACAGAATGCACCTAAATAAATCAATGGCCAAGTTGTTTAAAGTTTGGAGGGATCTATCGATAGGAGAATGTTGCCCAAAATTGGTGGAATGAAACGGTATATGAAAGAGCTGAAGGTTACGTAAGTCTGGACAAGAGACGGGGACAGTCTATCAATCTATGGATAAGCACAAATCAAATCGCACCCCCCTTCACCTCCAGAGTGTCCAAGTTCAACTTATGCAGTATATCTGACCTATGGTAATGATCAAAGTTAATATTAAGCTTATTAGCCGCAAAGCAAAGGAATTTCTTTGTACACACTCAAAAGTCAATGTGAGCTCGATAGTGGGGCGCCCAGACAATAGCGGAATATTCAAGATTTGACCTCACCAATGAGGTATACAACAATTTGGCGATATCCACAGATAATTCACCACAATTTCTAGTCGCAAAACCCAGGTGACCCAAGCTTTTAAGGCTTATCCTGGAAACATGCTCGACAATTTCTCATCGAACCAGACCCCAAGGTCCCTCACAACTGTGACACGCTGCAGAGCCCTATCATTAATTACGTAGCCAGTGTTGAATTTTCTAGTACCCCTAAAGAAACTGATGCAACAATAGTTTTTGACATTCAACAAATTGTTAGATTGAGACCAGAGCCAAGGGGTATCCAAATTATTCTGGAGTCCCAAGGAGTCCTCCCACCGCTCAAACTCCTATACAACTTAAAGTTATCGGTGAACATGATCACTGAAGAATGTTCAATCACACTTACCACGTCATTCACAAACAAACTGAACAACACTGGGGCACAATGGGACCCCTGAGGAACACCAGAAAGAACCCCAATCTGCACAGAGGGAAAATGATTCACCCTGAGAAAGGAATAAACTCTTTTATAAGACATCATGTATTTGTAAACTTTTTTTTGCTGTAGAGATTAGCCGATGGATTTATTTATTTCAAATAAAAAAGTACTGTGTTTCTTTGTCAACTCCCACAATCACTACTTTCGCACTATTCTTAATGAAAGTAAAAAAACCCTACTTATTGACCCATATTACCAATAATTGGCCAAGAATTTAAAATAACAAACAGTGACTTGCCATATTGCTGTTAATTACAAAGCGCATCCCTGACGAAAGGCAATATTTTATGAAATTTTTAGCAAGTACCGCATATCGGAAAAATTACGGACGACTTTAAGGCGACAAAAGTAACAGGGGAGGGACGTCTAGACACGAACGCTCTGAGGTTGGTGCCTGCGTTCCGCATCCAATTTACTTGTTCGCATTTTCGAAATATGATAGGCTTTTTGGCAGGCCCTTTTGTTTTATTTAAATAAACATGCTCTTGGGTTTTATGAATTTAAAATGTATTAATATAGTAAGTGGGAAGATGAAAAGTATCATTTGGAGATTATAAGAGAAGCTAGAGTTGCCTCATATTAATAAATGCATAATGAGTGCTCAATTTTTAATTTTCGTAATGCTCAATAGTTCTCAACTTTTATCTTTAAGTAATAATTTGCATAATGGGTATTTCTGAAGGGTAAAATTCAGATAAAACGTTTTTTAACGCTTCAAAATTAGCGACCAAGCTTCCTTTTCCTATATACACTGCTCAACGAAAAAATCGACTCAAACGATTCCTTTATCGGAACTTGAACCGTCAACATCTCTGATATACCTGCTCACTAATTACGTCATCGGAAAATGGATACCACCCCGGAAGAAACGGTACAAGTCATTGTCCTATTGCAAGAAGGGCATAGCCAACGTGTATTCGCTGCACCTGAACCAGCCAGCTGTTTCTAGAGTCTACGACGAAGAAAAAGGTGTACCTCAGAGCGAGACGACCGCTTCATTGTCAACACAACTCTAGGAAATCGTCACTTGACCGGCGTTGAGGTCCAGCGGGAGCTCCGACAAGTTCATGGTCGAGCTATCAGTCATTGGACAGTCAAAAGGAGACTTAAAGAAGCTAATCTAACTTCGAAGAGAGCTAACGGATCCAAATTGACAGTAGCCCATTGACAAGCGCGACTCAGATTTGCCCGAGAACATGTCGACTGGACCTTAAAGCAATGGCGTCCCGTTTTATTCTCCGACGAGTCCCGAATGTGCCTACATGGCAATAATTGAAGAAGACGAGTCTATAGGAGGCCTGGGGATCGCTATGCGCAATGCTGCATTACTGAAACGGTCGCCTACGGAGGAGGTTCTGTCATAGTTTCGTGACTGATGAGACTTGTAGTGGTGGATTAACTGCTCCCGGTACATTGAGGAGATCCTGCAGGAACACATCGTTCCTTACGTTGGGTTTGTTGGCGATAGCTTCGTGCTAATGCACGACAATGCGAGGCCACATGCTGCTGCGTCGGTGCAGCAATACCTGGCGGAAGTGGGAATACCCACATTAGATTGGCCTGCGCGGAGTCCTGACCTCAAGCCAATCGAGCACATGTGAGATGAGCTCAAAAGAAGGGTTCGAGCTAGAAATCCCGCCCCTGCATCGCTGAGGGACTTAAAGGTTGCGATGGCGAAAGAGTGGGGAAGAATCCCACTGACAGTGGTGAAAAAGCTCACCCACTCCATGAAAAACCAGCTGGAAGCAGTAATAAAGGCTAGAGGGTTAATACAAAATATTGATTTTAGTTTTTATCAATAAATTTAATTGTTAAACTTAAATTTTGCTTAATTTTTTCCTTTCTTTTAACCCTATTTTCAATCCTTGTTCCTTAAATGATGCCAAGTATTTTGAGTCGATTTTTTGCTCACCAGTGTAGTAAGTGGGTTCATGAAATGTATCGTTATAAAAGGAGCTCGAGTTGCGTCATACTAATCAATGCATAACGAGTGCTCACTTTTGATTTTCGTAATGCTCAATAGTTCTCAACTTTTATCTTTAGCCTATAATTTGTATAATAGGTATTTCTGATGGGTAAAATTCAGATAAGACGTTTTTTACGCTTCCAGATTAGCGACCACGCTTCCTTTTCCTATATATATATATATATATATATATATATATATATATATATATATATATATATATATATATATATATATATATGTACGAAGTCTGGTCGAAAGATATCCGACCTACACTGTGGTGTGTACTGACGTTATACTGCGGTTTCCCGCAAGTAGCATCCTTCAAAGTCATTGAAACATGCCTGGAAGTCTTTTGCTGGAATGATCTTCAGTACACTCGTCGCATTTTTTGGATCATCTCAACATCGTCGAATCGTCTCATTTTGAGTGGTAATTTTAATTTTGGGAAGAGCCAATAGTCGCTCGGAGCAAAGTCATAGATAATATTTTACTAAAAATTTTATACAATATGCGATTGATTGCGTGATAAAGCACCCAGTCACCGCTCGTCCACAAATCCCATCGTTTTCTTCGTTTCCGCACATGATTTTCCGAGTTTGAAATAAAATTTGATGCAAATTCTTTGTTCGAGCCGCTCCGACATTTTCGACGATAACAAAAATGCGACGAAAAGCGAAAAAACCACTGTAAACAAATTTAATATACGCTGGCTGCGTACTAGAGAGCGTGTGGTGTCTGACTTCATAAGGCGTAACTGGTGACTCTGGAACCACACAGATGGCCCTCAGGTGCCATAGCGCACAGGTCGGATACTTTTCGGCAGACCTCGTATACATAATATTAAAAAAAGCGATTGTAGAAAAATATTCAGTAATAGAAGCTCTTGATAACAACATGTAAAACTGACTCAAAAGTCTCAAGATCATTATCATCACTGTTTGACTAATAGTAAATTGACTGATTGGATGCCAAGACCTATTAAAAAGTCTTAATTTCTAAGGAGAATTCGCTTCGGTTTCTTAATCTGGAAGGAAAGACAATGTTAAAGTAATATGGGCGCTTGTAATTAAGAAAAACGTCATTTTACAACACTGCAGACAAAAGAGCGCGGGAAAGATGTAAAACTGACTCCAAAAGTCTCAAGATCATTATCATCACTGTTTGACTAATAGTAAATTGACTGATTGGATGCCAAGACCTATTAAAAAGTCTTAATTTCTAAGGAGAATTCGTTTGGTTTCTTAATCTGGAAGGAAAGACAATGTTAAAGTAATATGGGCGCTTGTAATTAAGAAAAACGCCATTTTACAACACTGCAGACAAAAGAGCGCGGGAAA
This sequence comes from Pachyrhynchus sulphureomaculatus, assembly GCA_019049505.1. Classification (NCBI taxonomy): domain Eukaryota; kingdom Metazoa; phylum Arthropoda; class Insecta; order Coleoptera; family Curculionidae; genus Pachyrhynchus; species Pachyrhynchus sulphureomaculatus. The sequence goes on from CM032456.1 coordinate 101,036,901, forward strand.
GATGTAAAACTAACTCAAAAAGTCTCAAGATCATTATCATCACTATTTGACTAATAGTAAATTGACTGATTGGATGCCAAGTCCTATTAAAAAGTCTTAATTTCTAAGGAGAATTCGCTTCGGTTCCTTAATCTGGAAGGAAAGACAATGTTAAAGTAATATGGGCGCTTGTAATTAAGAAAAACGCAATTTTACAACACTGCAAACAAAAGAGCGCGGGAAAGATGTTCATAGCAACTAGCATAGACACAGAGGATGGACTGAGTGTTCCGTATCCCGCTGTGAAGTAAATATGGACGCAAAAGTGTGAGAGAGACAAAAGCGAATGAGCGGCCAGTAGCTGTCTCTTTTTAGAATGCCGCTAAGCTACCGCGCTCTTGAAAATAACAGTTCTAAGTGTTCTATTTGAACTAAAATCGGGTATGGGGCTTTTCTCGCCGAATTCCGCCTCGGGGTACTACGCCTTGTTTATTACAGGCCTACAGAAAAAAGACAGGTATTGGCCGCACAGTCGCTTTGTCTCTTTCTAGAGAGTAGTCAATTTTATGAGGTTAAAACTCAGTCCATCCTTTATGTCTATGGCAACTAGAATTTGGCGGAATCAACATCACCAATCAAAGTGAACAATAGAATTTGACAGGATATTGTTACTCCTGCCAAATTCTGGTAGTTATAAATATCTCCCCTGCGGTCATTTGTTTATAATGTTGTGAAATGCTGTTTTTTTTCTTAATTACAAACTCCTATAGGCCTTCCAAAGATTGAAATTTATAAATGGGTTGTTAAAAGAATATAAATAAGTATAAACATATTAGATACTATTTTGCCAATTGCATGATAAACGCGAAATAGGGACAAATGACCTGGGCTGCCAGAAAAACGCACAAAAAAAATTATAAGTGAAATACATTATGCCAGGGATGCTCAAACGGTCGATCGCGATCGACAAGTTGATCGCGAGTGCTTTTTGAGTCGATCTCGAAAAAAAAAATTCCGATATAGAACTATTCACAGATTTTGTTTTAGGTAACTAAAACAAAATGTAATGAATAAACTACTAAATTTATTCGATCCACAATTAGGCCAGAATAACCCCCTCATCACTTTCTTTTATCGTAATAACCCCCTGCGAGCGGCAAAAGGCAACTTTATCAAAAGAACGCGCGGTACTTGTCAAAGAAAAGCCGCGTTTTTGATTCCCGCCGATTTTTCTAGAAACTTCGGGCGGCGTGTTTGACGGGAACATTCGAGACTTCGTTCGCGCCGATATAAATGTTGCGCCTGCAGGAATAGGAGTCAGTCTGAGTTGTAACGAGTGCGGCGAAGAAAAGTAAAACTTATCATTTTAATAACGATTGAGAGGAAGAATTTTTCTTTTGTATGGTAAAGGATAAGTGCATTTGTCTCATTTGCCGTGCGTCAGTTGCAATACCTAAGCGTGGGAACTTAGAGAGGCATCATAAAACGGTTCATAAAAACTATGAAAAGGATTTTCCGTCACAGAGTGAATTAAGAAAACGAAAAGTACGTGATTTGATAACTTGTTTGAAAAAAGAACAAACCATGTTCACAAGACCAGCCAAACAATCAAAAGCTGCAACGATCGCGTCATTTAAAATATCTGATATATTGGCGAAACACAAGAAACCATTTGATGATGGATTGGTTGTGAAGGAAGCATTTATTGAAGCGGGTGAGACTTTATTTGGAGATTTTAAAAATAAAACAGAGGTTATGTGTGCTATTAGAGAACTTCAGTTATCTCGTCCGACTATCAGAGGGCGTGTTGAAGTCATGAGTCAGGACATGGCAGATAAACTAAAACATGATATCATGGAATGTACATACTTTTCTTTACAGTTCGACGAATCCACCGATATGACAGACACTGCCCACCTGTGTATTTTTATTCGAATGGTATTCAATGACATGTCGGCTAAGGAAGAGTTTTTGACAATGATTCCTCTAAAAGGAAAGACCCGTGGCGAAGATATATATGACGTTTTCTTCAATTTTGTAACAAACTACAAGCTACCAATATATAAACTAGTGTGCATTACAACCGATGGAGCACCAGCAATGACTGGAAACGAAAACGGTTTTGTGGCATTGTGTCGAGCTAATGATGATTTCCCTTCATTTTTCTCCTTCCATTGCATTATACATCAACAAGTTTTGTGTTCAAAAGTTCTAAGCATGGAGGAGATTATGGGCATTGCAATAAAAATTGTGATTTCTATCCGTGCACGTAGCTTGGAATGACGGCTCTTTAAATTGCAGTTGGAAGATCGTGAGTCAGCTGAACACACTGATTTAGTTCTTCACATGGACGTCAGGTGGTTGAGTCGCGGAAAATTCCTAGAAAGGTTTCAAGAATTATTGCCCGAAATAACAGCTTTTCTGGACGAAAGAGGTGATGACACTCAGATGCTGAAAAATGGAAAATGGCTGACTGATTTGGCATTTTTGACAGACATCACAATGCATTTAAACACCATTAATTTGGAGCTTCAAGGTAAAGGAAAAACTATTATTGAGATGATTAGCGCAATAAACGCATTCAAAAGTAAATTGCAACTTATGATAGATCAACTGAAAAGAAAGGATCTGAAAAATTTTCCGTCTTTGAAAGCAAGGATTCCTCAGTTGAATTATGATATTTATGAGGCAGAATTATCAAATATTTTGGGCCAATTCGAAATACGTTTTTATGATTTCAGTAAATTGGCAAATATCGCATCATTTATGAGTTATCATTTTTCGTGTAAAAACATTGAGGAATTAGCTACTGAAATAGCAAGTCAGTTTAACATGGACTCATGTTCTGTTGAAAATGAGTTAGTGCAGATTATATCAGATATACATCTCAAAGCCACAGCATCTGATACAAAATTCTGGTGTTTTATATCTGAAGATAAATATCCGAATCTAAGGCAAATCGCCCTTCAACTGACGGCAATGTTTGGGTCAACTTACTTGTGCGAGTCTGCATTTGCTGAAATGAAGATAATTAAGTCAAAATATCGCAATCGACTAACTGACAAACATATGTCATCATGCTTGCGATTAGCACTCGGTAATTACGTATCATCTTATGAAAAGTATGCTGAGGACATGCAGTGCCACGCTTCAACATCCAAAGTCACTCTTTAGTTAAGTTTAGACACTAGAACTCGTTTGTTTTGTAAGAACCAATAAACTCACAATTTTGAATAATTATGAGTTTTTTCATTGACATTTTAGAGCAGACCTACACTTACGTTGACTAAAAAAATGCATATTGTGCGGAAAACTAATATCTATGCCACGATACACCCTACCTAGACGACAATCCTGCATCACACTTACTTGCAGCCTCTCAGAGTCGATCGATCGTAGTCTAGTCTAACAATATTGAGGTAGATCGTCAGCAGTTTAAGTTGGAGCACCCCTGCATTATCTATAAAATATTTTGTCCATTAAGGAATAAAAAAATGAAGCCGCTCCTGCACAAGGGTCTAACAATGTTGCCATATATCCACAATAATCTAAATATCATTTGCATAATGTCCGAAAATGACCACTTGAATTCTTAACAATTTAGAAACCATCTCGATGTTTAGAAGCAACTCACGTTGGATTATAGTTCATAAAGTATTACCAAAACGCCATTAAACAGTTTGCACATTTCTTTAATAAAAATTACTTACATTTCTGAAAAATGTTACATTTGACCATGAAATCACAGCACCTCAAACCTTAACAACATCGCACAGCACAAGAAATTGACAGTTAACAGCTGTATCAATGGTTGTGAATCCGTTCTTTTGACAAAGGTCAGAAGAATTTTATCAATTTTAAACTTTTGATATTTAAATGTAATAATTATAACAATAATTAATATAATTAACATTTTACGGACAAAAAACAAATTTTTAATAATTCAAAGTGTAATAATTCAGTGTTTGTTTAAAGAGCCAAGTTACATTAAGCTATTAAATTGGCGTCTGAAATAGGTGAGTGACCACACATAACCTCGTATTTTACTAAAAGATTTTTGTATATTTTGCATCATTTTTCGATAATTTTTCTATTAAAATTGGTAAAGCTTCCGTTCTATTTGGTATCATTTAATGTAATCTCTATTTTGACTTTTAAATATTTTGTATATTTACAATTATATTTCATTTATACTATGCCAGGACTTTGTTCAAAAGGCTGAGCTTTTTTGAGCCCGTAGTCCTTGGCATATTTTAAATCTTTCTTTGTTGGTAGTTTATTGATTATACTCTCTTTATTGTCTATATACTTTAATTTAAATATTTAGGTTTAAATCTGTGAAAGAGCATACTGACAAATTCCTTTCAATAAATCTTTGTTTCTGTTCTTGACTTTGTCTATAATTTCGTTCGTTGATATAAATTTTGCGGAATAAGCGGTTTTATATCATTTTATTTTATTAATTTTTTTTATTAATCCATGACTTTTCACCTTCCAGATAACCCAGTGTCATAAATTTTTGTAGGCATTTTTAGAATGTTGTTTTTATTTTATTGTATCATAAAATTTAAATATCATAAGTTTATCACATGTTTGATATAATTCCAAAGGTGCAGTTTTACTGTAACACTGATAGTTTCATTCTAAGGTAATCACTGTTTCATAAATAAGGAAATAGGAAGCCAACTGATTTATACTTAAGAAATTTTAAACACACCTTAGTTTTATAAAGGATTCTTTCACATTTTTTTTGTAGTGTTTTTTTTTATTAGAGCTATTACTGTTCCTAAAGTTTTCATAAACATTACAAGATAAAACAAGGGAATTGTAAGAAAATCCTTAAAGATTGCATTTATCCATGAAGAAAGTATAATAAATGAATATTTTTCAGTTTTTATCTCCTTTTGATTAATTATTATTATTAACTTAGGTTATTGATAATTTTTTAAACCATCATTAAATAAACTGTCTGGAAGATCATTCCAGTCACCATAATTCTATTAAAACATTGTCTACGAAGCTTCTGAAATGATTTTTTTGATAAGTTATAGATTTGGTTCCAGAGTCTGTGGTAATGCAATATTTTAAAAGTCTCAATGAGATCTCATCTCCTTTTAAGGTTGTTAGTTTGAGACATCTTAACTTATCTGTATAGATTAAAGGACTTAGTGCATGCGCCAATTTCATGATTTCTCATTGAGTTTGTTCAAAAGTGAGGATATCTTTAGTGAAATACAAGTCCCAGACCGGAGCAGCATTATCACCAATGAATGCACATCCATGTAATGGTATACAAAAGTATGAGTCAGTAGCACTCATTGAATAGACTTATTATGAACCAGTACATTTTTTCCACAAAACACATAAAGCTGATGGCAGTGCAACAGCAGTCAAATTTTTAGGAATTTTTTGGATTCAAGAACTGATTGGGATCTACAACAGGTCACATCTGCTTTGGTCTTAGTAACCCATATTATGGTCTACTAAATTTAAAATAGATACTACCTGGTATCATACCTCTAACATCTATTATGCTTTGGGATCGAGCGATAAATGTTAGCAGTGTATTGATATCCCAAAAATGAGATTAATATTTGATTTGAGACAACTTGACTCATATCGAGAGATATTTAAAAAAAAAAAAACTCAATGTTTATATTAAGATGTGGCACATGTATATGAACACAATGATCATTGCAAACAGAATTTGCACAATAACTACCAAACTAGGAACGTTTTTGGTTTTCATAATAAATACCAAGTCATTAAACAGCAATCTTTGAAAAGCCACCCGCATCAAGATTTTTAATCCAATACTAAACAGCATAATAAAGTCAAATTCCTTAAATATTTATAAACGTCAAACCAAGTTTTTTTTATGTATAAATTGAATTTGATAACATGACAATTTACTGACTAGAAATATTAATATATGTACTACATGGGGTGAAAAATCACGAGACTTTTAAAAGAAGAAAAAACAATGTTTTTGCCAAAAATCGATTTTATTCTTCAACATACAGTGACGTCTGCTTATAACGAAAACCCATTTATATAAGGCGAATTTTATAACCCGGATATAAGCGCACCAAATTTGAATGTTTTGTGTCCGTTTATAACGAACTTGCCACTCCCTGTGCTCGATATCGCGCATCTTGATCTAGGGAATTCACCGAAACTCGCTGGGAACCCCTATTCTACTTGTTTCCGCGGCGTCGCTAGTTCAGGCAGTATTATTTTCAATTCACTCATTATTGTGTTAAGCAGTTCTAATGCATATTTGATCAAAGTAGCAAAGTGAATGTTTAAGTTTTTATTTTAAAATGAGTACACAAAAACGTAAAGCATTTACTTTAAAAGACACACACAATATTACAAGGAAAATAGAAAATGGAGTTAAACAAAGCGATGCAAACAGTTGAATTTAACTAAATCTATGGTTTCTACCATATGGAAGAAGAGGCAAGAAATCTTATCAATCTATGATAATAGAAACTTTAGTTGTAAATAGTAAGAAAATCTACACATGACCAAGTCGATAAAGGATTCCTTAAATGGTTTAGTCAAAATGACATGAACATGTTTCTATTACCGGCTATACTTTACAAGAGAAAGCTTGTGAATTGGGAAGGAAAATAGAGAACACTGAGTTTAACTTTTCTAAAAGTTGGATTGAATGATTTAAAAAGCGACATAATATTAGTGGGGGTAAGATAGTAGGAAAAACTGCAGGAGTGGATATGACTATTGTCGATCAGTGGTTGGCCAATGTATGATCGGAAATTCTAGAAAGTTATGAATATGTGGACATTTTTAATGTGGACGAAACGGATTTGTTTTTCAAGATGACGCCAGATAAGACATTAAAGTTTGTCAGAGAAAATTGTGCTGGTGGAAAATTATCAAAAGTAGGGATTACTGTGTTGGTAACTGCAAATATGTCTGGAACAGAGAAAAGAAAATTGTTGGTGATAGGAAAGTCCGCCAATCCCAGGTGTTTTAAAAACAAACATTTACCAGTAAAGTACAAATCAAACAGTAAAGCCTGTCATCAGACATTTTTAAAAACGAACTGATGTAATAGGACAAAGAATTAAAAATTCACAAACAAAAAAATATCACTTTTGATTGACAACTGTCTAGCGCACCCTGAAGTTGATCTACAGCAAATAAAATTGGTTTTTATGCCTCCAAACACAAGGGCAAAGCTCCAGCCTGTGGATTAAGGTGTGATACATTCTTTAAAATATCATTATAGAAAGATTTTACTTATGAAAATGTTAGAGATGATCGATAAAGGTAACATTTTTTTCTGTAACTCTCTTGGATGCTATAAACCTTATCCATATGGCTTGGCAAAGAATCAGTAGAGGAACCATTGCAAACTGTTTTAAGCATGGCGGATTTTTAAGGAAGGAATGTAGATATGGCTCAGATGATGAGCTACCGTTGAATAAGTGGATTGAAAAACATCGAGAAGATCCTACTGATTATCTAGAATTTGTTTACGATGCTGACATTCAACAAAGTTCAGTGGAAATCGAGGTTAAAAAGATGTTTAATCACTTGAATTTTGAATTATGTGCTGATAATGAATTAACTGATGATCAAATTGTGACATCCGTGACTTCTGGAACGACTTTAAGCGATAATGACGACGAAGACGAGCTTGAAGAAGGAGATAATATTTATGTTTTATCCATTTCAGAAATGACTAAGAAAATGACTGAAACTTGCAATTTTTTGGAATCTCGTGAAGTTCCTGAACATATATGGAATAGTTTTTGTGACCTTGACAATTATATAAACACCATTTATTTTTCAAGTACAATTGTACAAACGAAAATTACTGATTTTATTGTATAAACTACGTATTTTATGTTTTCGTTTATACTCGTATATGTACCAATATACATAATAATAACTTTAGTGTGACTTATTTTATTTTCCTTTGAACGTTTTCTTCTAATTTAATAATTACTATTATTATTTCTTCTAAGCATTAGCGCCTAATCTAAATAAAAAAGTAGTGAAAAATAATATTAGATTTTGTTTACTGTTTGTAACGAACTTCGGATATAGCGAACCATTTTTAGTGATTTTTTGGAGTTCGTTATAAACGGACTTCACTGTAGTTTGTTTCAAGAGCGATACACTTATTCCAGCGATCGTCCAACATTTGAATACCTTTCATATAATACAATTTGTCGAGCTCGCTAAAATAAGCCTCAGTTTCTCTTTGACTGCCTCATTTGAACCAAATTTCTTTTCCTGGAGCCACCTTTTCAAATTTAGAAAGAGGTAATAATTGCTGGGGTCCAGATCTGGTGAATACCGCGGATGAGAAAGCAATTTATAGCCCAGTCGGTCCAATTTCATCATCGATTTTATGAACTTTTTTCTTTGCTAAATTTGCCCTTTTTTTCTTGATTTCACCAATCAGACGGTCCAATAAACCAACGTAATAGTCTCCTTCTCAAGATAGTCGATCAGTATTATTTCATGCATATCCCCAAAAATACTTGCCAAAACATTTGTATTTTTTGACTCTCGACGCAAAAACTCCTTTGGATTCCGCCGAATCACTGCCAAACAGCTTTGTGATTCTTCAACATGTTGCTGAGGCACATAGCTTTTTCCTATGCAAATGTTCACGCAAAATATACCTCATGCGTTCTGTCGATATCTTCATGATGTCAACTATCTCTCGCACTGTTACTTTGTGCTCATTCAGGACAATATGGTAGGATTTTTTTTTATATTTTTTTGAGTGACTGCCTCATTTGGACGTCCGAAACGTGGTGCTTCGTCGGTGGTTGTACAACGGTATTTAAGATGTGTCATAACACTTCTCAAGCCTTTCTTGTGTTCTGGCTATATTTTTTCCAATCAAAAAGCAATATTTAATTACCATACGGAATTCTTTTAGTTCCATCCTTTGGCAAAAGTAGCGTCACTCAAGCAGCTGTAACTCGCAAACTAATAGACACCATGTTATGAAAATTTTACACGACACTTCTGCGAGTTGACACTAACTGAAAATTATATGGTTTTTTTGTGTGTACTGTCATCTCTCGGAAAGTCTGGGGACTTTGCACCTCATGTATGTAGTAAATAATCAAAATTATAGAAGTAACTATGTTAAGTCTTAAGAAATTTTTGTGCTTTAAGAGGTTTCTTTACCCAACATTTGACTCCTGGCAGACCCATTCTCTGTACTAGACTTGGGTGCCCTAACAATGTTTTTGTTAAAGGCATTTTTTGAATTCTTAAAGTTACAGTAACTTTGAAGATAACTTTTTCAAAACTTAAGCAATGTCACTTGCACCCCTTTGCTTCTAACTCCCTCTTATATATATATATATATATATATATATATATATATATATATATATATATATATATATATATATATATGTATATATATATGTATATATATATATATATATATATATATATATATATATATATATATATATATGTATATATATATGTATATATATATATATATATATATATATATATATATATATATATATATATATCTATTATATATATATATATATATATATATATATATATATATATATAAAGGTTTTCACGGATGGTGGAATGTAATACATTAAAATTCCGGCAATGCCAAATGAGATTTTGGCGAAAAGTCGTGCAAATTCATTGTTAGACGAACGGACTGAAACGGAATTTTAATGTAGTATATATATATATATATATATATATATATATATATATATATATATATATATATATATATATATATATATATATATATATATATACATATATTATATATATATATATTTATATATATATATATATATATATATATATACATATATATATATATATATACTTTTAGTCTTGACTCGTGTAATGTCATCCATATGATATAACAAAGAAATAAATTTTGAGTCTGAATTAAATATTGCCATTGTTCTGCCGGATACTGCCAATATTCTTGCCTGGTATTGACAGTTGTGCTGAGTGTCGTGCAATTTGTCGTAAAGATATATATTTTCTACTAAATCTGCAATTATGTCACAGAATTTTCAATACGACCTTGATTAGCCTATGCGTAAATAAATGGACTGGCTTTTTCTTGGGTTTCTTGCAGATTAGCATAAATTATCATTATGATGTAATTGTAAAATACTATTAGAAAAATACGCAACAAAATACCAGCACGGTTTTTTTTTCATTATTTATTACTGAAATTGATCTGGTTTTTCTCAATGGCCTATTTTTAATGTTAGTGCATATTTTACTCACTACAAGTATTTATAGAATATTTTTCAAAAGTTATTTTAAAACAGTTATACAGTACTCCATATGATATTAGTTTTGTTTTGGCTTGTTATTACTTTCGCAGTTTTTGAATTTTTATTTAGTAGATAAACATGGATTTTAGCCAAAAAAATCATTTGCGTTTTTGGAGTTGAATAACAATAATGAAATGGTTGCACTGCTGCATCGAATCAAAAAGGTTAGCCCAAATGTCAGCCTTTCACTAAATCAAAAGAAATGTTCTCTTCTCATAGTAGATCGAGCTAAAATTTTGCCTTCTCTCGACAAAATCAACGATATACCACTGAAGACAGACATTATATGCTTAGGCGCCAGAAATTCCTAACAAAGGGGGCTGCGAACAAGAAATTAAAACAAGGATAGCGGTGGCCAAAAACTGCAATGACAAGCCTAAGCAAAGTATGGAAAGATCACAGAATAAATAGAGTGACTAAAAAAAGGCTTATCAATTCACTAATATTCCCTATAGACACATACGGAGCGGAAACATGGACTATTAATGCAGCAAGCTGTAAAAGAATAGGACAAAAGCGTTTGTTCTGAGCGATCTTAACATCCTAAATAGTGACCGGCTGTTACATCGATTTAGACAAAAATAGCACCATTTTTTTTGGTCACATAATAAGGAGGGATGGCATGGAAAAGTTGCTGACCCTGGGGAAAGTCGACGGTAGAAGAAAAAGAGGTTAATCTCCCAACAGATACTCGTGCATCGATCATATTAGGTCTACAATGCACCAGAGATGATTAGAAGTGTCAAAGTAGAGAAGCTTGGAGAGCTGTTGTAAATGCTTTGTAACAATGTAATAGAGGTCATGACGCTCGGAGCCGAGCAACGATCCGAGAGAGAGAGAGAGAACCGTGGAGCCAAAAAGATCATTTGCGTTTTCGGAGTATAATAACAATAATAATTGTACTAATACCAAACGTGTTGTGCCGGTGGGAAAATCAAAGCAACGCATAAGTTGCACCACAGAAATCAACGAACACGTCATGCATAACAAAAGCACTAAACTTGACGAAGAAATCACTAAGATAAAAATTACTCGCCGCCTAGACCGACCGAAATCAATCTCAAACACAACCGACACAGATGCGGAACAAACACAACCGCCAAACCAAGCCACTTAAAAAAGGCTATGGAAACAAGAAAAAGTCATCATTGTCCCCCTCGTCATACCAGCTACAGACCGTAAGGTCCAACAACATTCACACTACATTTAATACAATTAGGACTCAACACAAACACACACAAAAACTTTTAGAAATCAGTGATTTTGAAAACATCTAACATTATCAGGTCATTTCTTAATACACAATGGTAATAGCGTTTGTGCTGACTTGGCTTAAGCCCGTCAGTCAAACATGGAACCACACTGACCAAATGTGAGAAAGAAGAACAAAAGTACCAAGTAATTAGGCCCTCAGGGGCTAGGGCAATCCCAGGATTCTCCTAGTAGCATTGACGATCCCGAGGTACCTGTGTTGTGCTTGTATTGTCCAGATTATTTGAGACGAAAAACGGCACCTATGGAACGAGCCTAGAGAGACTCGCCCTCTCGGAAACCCAAAATAGCAACTTTCATATCTTCTCATATCTTCGCAAAACAACGTAACAAGAGATACAAAAATAATAAGCACAGGAAAACACACCAAAGCTATTTACCTTCTACTAACAGGTAACCCAATGTCGGGACACTCTAAGCTTCCAGAATCCAGTAATCCAGTAAAGGAAGCATCGGGCGAGCGACGTAACGGCCGAGGACGTCGCGGGAAATGGCAGCTCGACCAAAACAACGAAGACCGTGCAAAAGAAAATGAACCTGCCAAAAGTGTTGTGCCGGCGAGTAGGCCGACACCCACTAAGGCGGGAAAATTAAAGTAACGCATGAATTGTACCACAGAAATCAACGAACACGTCATGCTTGCTATAATACAATCACAAAACCTGACAAAGAAATCACTAAGAAAAAAATCGCTCGCCGCCTGGACCCACCGACATCAATCTTAAATACAACCGACACAGATGCGGAACAAACACAACCACTAAAGCCAAACCAAGCCACGTATGTTTTGTAAGGACAACATGCAACTACCAAGGCTGGCAAACCAATACAGCGGTTAAAGTGGACAGATGAAATGAACAAAACAATGATGCGCCGTTACTACACCGCCACCAATTGTTCCCCTCGTCATATCAGCCACAGGCCTTACACCAACAACATTCTCACCACACTTAATACAATTAGGGCTCAACTCAACATGTAACATTGTCAGGTCATTCCTTAATACATAATGGTAATAGCGTTTGTGCTGACTTGGCTTAAGCCCGTCAGCCAAACATGGAACCACATTGACCAAATTTGAGAAGAGAAGAACAAAAGTCTATCACATGCCTAAACACTTCCTACAAGATATTCACTCTAATCATCTACAACAGATTTCAATGCTGGCTGTACCGGTACTTTTCTATTCCTATGGAGTAGTGAAGTGGACAAAGGAGGCATTGCCATGAACAGAGAGGAGCGGGAGCCTCTCTGTTTAGGTCTGAGGTACACGCAACGGAACAACTTAGTCTGGCAGTGCACTTTAGCGAGATTTAGAACCGCCTAGACGTAAAATAGTAATTAAAACATCAGAGCAGCAAAAATGTTATAGGCAACGTACAGAAAAGCCCCAGCATGGAGTGTTTTTTACCGAAAGATAAATTCGGTGTAGCAATTGAAAGAACTAACATTTAGTTTTCTACAGTCACCAAATCTTAAGTCTTGGGCATGCAACAAAGGATTAGAATCACTTATGCATTTACACTCGGTCAAGTAAGAACGTGTCGCCTATAACTTGAAATTCGTTTTTTTTTTAAATTATTTTTGGTACCTCTGCAAACAACGCTCTGTGAAAAGAGATTCATTTTTAACCGTTTTTATGTAAATAGTACCTTATGGAACATGAGTGCTGCATGCGCTTCGCGCTTCGAGGCTGTGTTCCTATGTAATCACCCAAAAGGTCCAAAAATGACGCCTACAACGGCTGCTAAGTATGGGCAAGTCAAGGGCATTCATTAACAAGTGGGTGAAACCATACTCTCAGTTAAAAAATGTTTATGATCTACCAGAACGTGGCTCGAAAGAAACGTGTCGGACAATAACGAGAAAATTCTTATTATGTTTTCCCGAATTCCTCAATTAGCTTTACGCCAAGGGGCGCAAAAACTAAAGCAGAATGTTTGGATCTATCGTATGAAACGATTCGCACTCATCTCCAGGCTCGCGATTTGAAGTGGCGGAGTACAATTGAGAAGTGATTGCTGAGCGAAAAACGGAGAGGAACGACTCGCGTGGGCAGAGGAAAACAGATCGAGACTGGGGCAATGTAATTTTTTCCGATGAAGCTTTATTTTGAGGTTATATTACCACCCTACGAGCCTGGCCAATTTCCACTAACCGAATGGTTCAGCGCACCGTGAACGCCAAGTGGAGATCCAAAAAGGTTAAAGGAGACTCCTCATCTTTACCTCCAATGAAATGCTGAAAACTACCAGAAGGCATTAGTACCGACTGCCATTGCTGGTGGTTTGTCGATAAAAATGATGAGTGGATTCTTAAAGAGTATAACGACCCCAAACATTGAACTAAAACGTGTAGCCAGTGGAAAGTGGAATCTGATATCGTCACACTAGATTGACTATCCCAGTCGCCAGATGGAAACACACTCGAGAACGTCTGGTCATACATCAAGCAGAAGCTTCGTAGTAAAAAGGTGAAGCAGCTGTTACGGCAAATTCGGGCAATTTGGAAATCCTTGCCCCGAAGATGCTAAGCGATCATCGCTGCTGATGAGACCTGGACGAACTACTGAATCATTAGTATTTTAACGGCAATCTTTTTAAATAGAGTTAAAACCCTGCTGAAACAAATATGGCAAACAAAGAGGAGGAAAACCGGTGCAAAGATTTAAATGAGGAACTTCGTACTTTGTTCTAGCAATATTTAGTAACAATGGTAGTCCTAGTCATTGAAGCTTTAGGAGGAATTTCTGTATCTCGGTTGATTCATTTGCAATAGAAATGGTTAGGACAGTTATCCTTGGTTCTCTCAGACTGCTCAGGCAGATGAGTTTGGTAGATAATCACTAACCAAACGGACGTGAGGCGTGATCATACTTTTCTTACCGTACCGCGTGATACGAAACATTTAAGATAAATTTAAAAGTTCTAGAATAATACTGAAAGATTATGAAAATTACGTCTTTTTTTATTGTTCATAAAAAATTTCGCAGGAACGACTGTAAAAAGAAAGTAATTTCCTAGATTAAAAACCGGTCAAGTGCAAGTTGAACTTGCACAATTAGTGTTCCGTACGTTGATTGTTTTTAAAATAAAAAATTTTGTTAGGGTGATATAAAATGATCGGTGACTTCACAAAACACACCCCAAATGAGTTTTCAACAAAGTTTGTTTCCAATCTTTACTGAAAACTGGTGACCTTGAAATTTTGGTTTTTTTATATACCAGATAAATTATTAAAGGTAATGACAATTTTCGTTCAATCTATACCCCGTGGAGAATATTCCAGGATTTTTTCAAAATTTTTTGATCAGTACTTTTCGAGATAAGGTAGGGGACAGCGATTTTTCACGATTTTTTAAAAGTAATACGAAGAAAAGTGTGCGCAAGTATTACATTATATATATATATATATATATATATATATATATATATATATATATATATATATATATATATATATATATATATATTTATATATTTATTTTACTCGTGTTTTCACAAGCTTTCATTTGACACCACACTCGATGACCTGGTAAAAATTTTTTTTTTTCACTTCCGATTTCACCCCTCAAAACGAATCCCTTAAGTTAAAATTTATGTTACGGTGATATAAAATGATCAGTGACTTCACAAAACACACCCCCAAATAAGTTTTCAACAAAGTTTATTTCCAATCTTTACTGAAAATTGATGACCTTGAAATTTCTGTTTTTTTTTATATACCAGATAAATTATTACAGGTAAGGCACTCGTGATAATTTTCGTTCAATCTACACCCCTTGGAGAATATTCCAGAATACAAAGAAAAGTGCGCGAAGTATTACATTATATATATATATATATATATATATATATATATATATATATATATATATATATATATATATATATGTTATATATATGTTATATATATGTTATGTATATATATATATATATATATATATATATATATATATATATATATATATATATATATATATATATATATATATATATATATATATATATATATATATATTACTCGTGTTTTCACAAGCTTTCATTTGACACCACACTCGATTACCTAGTAAACAATTTTTTTTTTCACTTCCGATTTCACCCCCCAAAACTAACCCCTTAAGTCAAAATTTAACTTTCAAAACTACATGGCTCTGATGAGGCCACCAATTCCTATATTACTACCAAATTTCAACTTTCTATGACAAATAGTTTCGGAGAAAATCGGGTGTGACAAACGGACAGACGGGCAGACAGACAGACACCGAAGTGATCTTATAAGTGTTCCGTACGGAACACTAAAGATCACATTTACTTGACTATAGAATTAGATATAACAGGAATGAGTCTGATTTACGCATTGAGTGTTTTGGTACGTACAAATCACTTAATGGATGATGGAGAAGGTATAGTTTTTAGACCACATTTTTAGAAGTGCCTTGCTAAATAGCATTATTTTTTTAAAGTAAATCTAGTTTTGAAAAGCTCCTCAAATGAGATACTTTTACCGGGCTCACGAAATCGTTTGGTGTATCAATATTGAGCCTTTATTTTTAAAAGTTGATTACTGATTTTTATGCTAAAATTTTGGTAATTTGAGAATAGTTGCACTTAAAATAAATGAACAAGAATATTCTCCGGGAGTGTTTTTTTTTAGTTATGTTTTTTTTTGCATAACTACCGTCTGCACTAATACACATAGTCGAGCGCTTGTCGAATTGTTTAATTCCATCCAAAAAATCTTTTGTTTGCACCTCAAAAAAAAACCGCCAACTACAAGTCGGACTTGCGCAATTAGTATTCGTTCGTCATTGCTTTTTAAATAAAATTTTTGTTACGGAGGTAACACTCCAAATGAGTTTTTAAAAATCAATAATCGACACGGATTCGGACACAAACTTGTTTGTGGTGGCTAAAAAAACTTTCTACGACGTGAACTTCTGTATCATGAGGAAAATTTCAAAACACATTGTCTATCAAGGTCCTGTCTCTAGTATAGGGTGTTTTTTATAGAGGTATAAACTTTAAGTTGGCAACACTTTTTTAACTGGCGGCCATTTTGTCAGCTGTCAAGTGATTTATGTTTAGTTTGGTTTGGCATTTCAACATGAATAGACTGACGCCTGAACAACGCTTCCAAATTGTGCAAATTTATTTTGAAAATCATGGTTCTGTTCGAAATACGTATCGCGCACTACGTCCATTTTACGGTCAACATAATCGTCCATCAGAGCAATTAATTCGATTAACTATGGAACGTTTTCGCACCACGTTTACTCTAAATGATAATACGCATCCACAGAGACGTCGTACAGTGCGTACAGAAGAAGTCATTGCTGCTGTAGAGCGTAGCGTAGAGGAAGACCCGAATCAGTCTATCCGCCATCGTTCACAGGAATTGGATATGTGTCCATCCACTTTATGTAAGATTTTGCGGAAAGATCTTGGTTTGCGTGCTTACAAAATCCAACTCGTGCAACAATTGAAGCCACACGATCACCTAGCAAGACGTAGATTCGGCGAATGGGCCCAAAACAAGATTGCCGTTGATCCCGATTTTCATAAGCGAATTTTGTTTAGCGATGAAGCTCACTTTTGTTTGAATGGATACGTCAATAAACAACACTGCCGTATTTGGAGTGATGATAATCCTCAAGTGTATGTTGAGACACCGTTACATCCACAAAAACTGACTGTTTGGTGTGCTTTATGGGCTGGTGGAATCATTGGTCCGTACTTCTTTAAAAACGATGCTGGTCAGAACGTTACAGTCAATGGTGACCGCTATAGAGCCATGATTACTGACTTTTTCGTTCATCAATTGAACAACCATGATGTGCAGGAGCTGTGGTTTCAACAAGACGGCGCAACATGTCACACAGCTCGTGCCACAATTGATTTATTGAAGGAAACGTTTGGTAACCGCATAGTTTCACGTTTCGGACCCGTGAATTGGCCTCCAAGATCGTGCGATTTAACGCCGCTAGACTATTTTCTGTGGGGATATGTGAAGTCGCTAGTCTACGCCGATAAACCCGAAACGATTGACCACTTGGAGGACAACATTCGCCGCGTTATTGCCGATATACGGCCACAAATGTTGGAAAAAGTCATCGAAAATTGGACCTCCAGATTAGACTACGTCCGAGCCAGCCGTGGCGGTCATATGCCAGAATTCATATTTAAATTATAATGCCAGAATATCTTTCGAATAAAGTAAATTTCATGTCAATTTAAAAAATTCATCTTTGTTTTATTCCATTTCAAAGTTCTATACCTCTATAAAAAAGCACCCTTTAGAACTAATATTTGTTATCATTTATATAAGCCCAGTGCTATTTAAATAGGTGGATAGACTATTATTAACACATACCGATTTTTTTTTATATTATCATCATCATCAGCTTATACTGCTCACTGCTAGACGAAAGCCTCCCTGAAGTCTTGCCACTTTTTTCTGTTCTGGGTCGCTTGTACCCAGTTTCCAGCCACTCTTTTCAAATCTTCAGTCCACCGACTTGGTGGTTTACCTCTACTCCCGATAGGCTTCGGATCTTGGTCGCCACTCTATAATTCTCTTTGTCCATCCTTAAACCTAGCAACATGCCCAGCCCAGTTTCATTTAAGATGTAGAATGAATTTGACTGCCTCTTATACCCCCCTTTTCTTCCTGATAATGTAATTTGGGATGTGATCTCTAAGAGTAACGCCTAACATTGACCCCTCCATCTTTCGTTACATGACACATATTTTATTGATGTTTTTCTCGTTATTGTGAGAGTAACGGCTCGGTACGTAAGAACGGGGAGTTTGCATCTGTCAAACACTTTTCTTTTTAAACACATAGGAAGGCTGGATTTGAATACATAGGCCAGTTTGCCATATGCAGCCCAGGAGAGACCTATTCTCGGATGAATTTCATGTGTTTGGTTATCTCGTCCTATGCTTATTTCATGTCCCACGGATTTATATTGGTTCACTTACTCTATTTCTACGTTATTCAGTTTTATAGTGTCGCTTAATACAAGATTTGTCATAAACTGGGTCTTGGATAGATTAATT
Organism: Pachyrhynchus sulphureomaculatus; assembly: GCA_019049505.1. Taxonomy (NCBI): domain Eukaryota; kingdom Metazoa; phylum Arthropoda; class Insecta; order Coleoptera; family Curculionidae; genus Pachyrhynchus; species Pachyrhynchus sulphureomaculatus. Next base: position 101,055,550 of record CM032456.1, read on the forward strand.
TTTAGACCAATCTTTCCTGAAGCATGCGCAGCAGAGGTGATTTAATTTTTCACCATCAATGTTAAGTCTCATTCTTTCCCAGTTTATTGATAGTAGAATACTTTCTAGAAGTGTTACGGAAAGCTTGGGAGAGAGCGTACACCCTGCCTCACTCCTCTTTCGATTCGAAATTTGCTGGTGGGTTGATTAGTTTGTGTTTTAACATGAGCGGTGGCATTTTCATATATGTATTTAATTACATTGGAACATCGATGATCAATACGACACTCAGGACACGCTTCCAAAAGTTTCTGCTGATTTATAAAATCAGAAGCTTTTTCGAAGATCACAAATATGAGCACCATAGGCTTATTATATTCTACACATTTTTCAATGATGATTTTAACTCTAAGCAGATGGTCGTTTGTTCCATACCCCGAGCGGAAACCTGCCTGTTCTTTTGAAAGGAAAAACTCGAATCTATTTGCTAGACGTTTGTTAAGTATTTTCGTAAATAACTTGTGTACATGGCTCAGGAGGCTAATGGGTCGATAGTTTGTAAGGTCTGAAGTATCTCCTTTTTTATGCATGATGACGATAGTTGCATTATTCCATTGCGATGGAGTTTTCCTTCCAGGAGGCATTTATTGAATAACATTTTAAGAGATTTGATAATTTGTTTAATTGCCTCAACTACAATATTGTCTTCACCCGGAGCTTTGTTATTTTTCATGTCCTTCAAGGCTGATGTAATTTCTTCTTCTGTGATGTCTGTAATATCCTCCGACCCCTGATTCTGGACTTTTGGTATGTTGATTTCTGTTCTTTTATCTTGTAAGGTATATAATTGTTGATAAAATAATTCGATGATCTGTAAAATATTTCTTGTGTTTGTTATTACATTACCATGCATATCTTTAAACTTGCATATGTCTTTTTTTCTCAGTGCGTTCTTTTTTCTCAAAACTTTTAAGCTTTTATTCTGTTCTACAATGTTTTTAATTTCCTATGCATTTTTTTGTCTTCTATTTTTTCTAATGTCCCTCGATATATCTCTATTTATAGTTCTTTATTCATCTGTAGTCTTATCTACCATTTGTCTCCTTTGCTTCATTAGTTATTTTACTCTTTGATTTAATTTCTGTTCTTTTTGTTATTTTGGGCAAGTTTTGTCAATGGCATTTTCTGTATTATTTTTGATGTTTTCAAATTTGTCAACTGTTTTTTTTTTTAAATTCATATATATGTTCTCTGATCATGTTTTAGTATATATTTTGTTGCGTTAGGTATAGTAAATCCCAAGATATAAGATCCTGATTTTTTGCTTTTTCAATGGGCAATAAACGACCCTATTAAGGTTTTGTGCATAGTTGCCAGGTATTACAATAAACGTATTTTTATTTTACCTGTTTTGTATACCGCCCTCACTTGCACCTATAATCATATTGGATCTTTTTTTACCTATATATTTACTATCTGGCAACCCGGTTTAGAGCCCTTTAAGTATTTGATAATATAGGCCTAATGACCACAGGTCCCCATTACGATTCGAAAGATACTTTTTATTATTTTTATTTTTAGTTTTACTTACAACTTACAACGTAACGGTTCTATTTTAATTATGTGGCGTCTGTGGGAAAATTTCAATAGTGGCTATCGCAAAAGAAAACATTTATCACTTGACGCTAAACAAATAGTGAAAAATGTTTACGACACTTTGGTATATGGCATATTCTATGTATGAACAGCAGTTGGTGCCGACACTAGACAAAATAAAATTAAGACTGGTGTAGGACGGGACCAATATACATTGTGGTCGATGGGATTCACGTTCCGAAAAATCAACAAAAGGCAAGTAGTGATGGAGTCACAAAGATTACGAATCTTGCGACATACTTATTTACAAGAAATTAAAAAGTATCGATCAGAGAATTGGCCAATCATTTACCTTGACGAAACATGGTTCGATACCCATGAAACTGTGCAAAAACTGTGGGTTGGCAGTAGTACAAAATGTCAGACTAACGCACCTTCAAATAAAGGTAAACGAATAACCATTTTGCATGCTGAATCTGAAAAGAGCTGGGTTTCAAATTGTCTACTATTATCTGCAAAAAACATAAAAGATTTTAGTTTGGACTATCACGAAGACACGACTGCAGAACTTTTTGAAAATTGGTTTCAAAATTCCCCTTTGCCAAATGTTCCCGAACAGAGTGTTATAGTTATGGACAATGCAAGTTACCATAGTCGCCTACTAAATAAGGTTCTTATGTTAGAAAATGACATTTATTTTGACTTTAGTTATAAAAAAGTGATCTTTTGGAAGTTTTGAAAGACTATAAATTGAAAAAGAAATATGTTTGTGATAGTATGGCTGAGAAAATGGGATACACTGTTTTGCGGCTTCCTCCGTATTCTTGTGTGTTTAATCCAATTGAACATATTTGGCATCAAGTCAAATTAAGAATAAGGGCACAAAATGTTTCTCCTACTTTAAGCGTGTCAGTGGTTGAATTAGTAAAAAAAAAGTTATAAATGATATACCTTGTGAAAGCTGGAAGAATTCCATTTAGCACGTTATTAAAGTTGAAGATTCATATATTTATATGAATAATATAAAACCACTGATAATTACCTCAGCTGATGACAGTGATAGTGAAACCATACTAGGCTTAAGTTAAAATATATTTTTATTTATACAATATGTCCCCTCTTGTAGACCCCATTCGTTCACACTGTATATTTGTAGTTCTTATCCATTTGTTTTTTCTTGTATCTATAAATAAACATCTCCAAAAACACTTATAATTTTATTTACGAGGCTGGTTTGAAAAGTCCGTGCAAAGTCCGAGAGATGGCACCACCGGCGCGTATCGAGGTCATGTTTAGTTAGTAGCATCTCTTGAATGAACGCACATCAAGTTTCAGCCATATTGGTCTATTTCTTTGTGTTTGGCATTCGTGTGAATCAAGGAAGTCAAGTGATTTTCAAGAAATGGACGAAAAAGAATTTCGTGTGGTGATTAAACATTACTTTATGAAAGGCAAAACGCCTCAGGAGACTAAAGAGAAGCTTGCTAAACATTATGGTGACTCTGCACCTTCGATTAGAACAGTTTATAAGTGGTTTCAAAATTTTCGGACTGGCCATATGGGCACAAGTGACGCTGAACGTTCTGGACGGCCTGTGGAGGTTACGACTCCAGAAATCATTGATCAAATCCATGATATGGTGATGGATGACAGAAGAGTTAAGGTGCTTGAGATTGCTAGTGCTGTGGGCATCTCGACTGAACGGGTATATAATATTTTGCATAAACATTTGGACATGAGAAAGCTATCCGCAAGATGGGTGCCGCGATTGCTCACGCTTGACCAAAAACGGAATCGTGTGAAGTGTTGCAAGGATGGTTTGCAGCTGTTCCAGAAGAATCCGGAGGATTTTAAGCGTCGTTTCGTCACTGTGGATGAAACATGGATACATCTATACTCCTGGGACCAAACAACAATCTAAACAATGGGTTACCAAGGGGGAATCTGCACCAAAAAAGGCGAAGACCGTTCCTTCGGCCGGAAAGGTTATGGCGACTGTCTTTTGGGATTCGCAAGGGATAATCCTCATCGACTATCTGGAAAAGGGTAAAACTATTACAGGTGAATATTATTCATCGTTATTAGACCGTTTGAAAACCGAGCTGCAAGAAAAACGCCCGCGATTGGCCCACAAGAAAGTCCTTTTCCATCACGACAACGCACCAGCACACACCTCAGCAGTTGTGGTCGCAAAATTAATGGAAATAGGATTCCAACTCGTTTCACATCCCCCCTATTCTCCAGACTTGGCTCCCTCGGACTACTATTTGTTCCCCAATTTGAAGAAAATGGCTGGCGGGACAAAGATTTTATTCAAACGAGGATGTGATTGCAGACACTAATGGATATTTTGCAGACTTGGACAAATCCTATTATTCGGAAGGGATCAACAAACTAGAACATCGTTGGACGAAGTGTATAAGCCTAAAAGGAGACTATGTCAAAAAATAAAAAGGTTTACCCCAAACACATAAGTAGTTTTTATTTTTGCACGGACTTTTCAAACCAGCCTCGTATTTGTATTAATGAATAAAATTCTTAAGTCCATCTCTGCAACCTATCAGAAACAAATGGTTAAAATTTTTATATTGCCCACTTAAAACAGCAAAAATCAGGCTCTTATATTTTGGGACAGGCTATAACATAACCCTATAAGGCTTCCTTAAAGGTTGAAATAGAAATTAACTGAAATAAAAACAAAATAATGAGTCCCCGAGACTAGATGTGACTGTTGCCAACCAATTGCTCGAAAACGTTCCTTCGTACATATATTTAAGACACAAGATCCAATTGGGAAAAAAGAACCAAGATGCGGAAATCTTCAGACGTACAAATCTTGGAAGGGCAGCATTCGGTAAACTGGGACAAATAACGAAGTCTCCAATTATCCCAACAAATCTTAAAAGGTCTTTAATAGTTGTATAATGCCTGTTCTCACTTACGGTCTAGAAACTACAGCGCTAACTCACAAATCGATTAACAAGCTCCAAATCACTCAAAAAGCCATGAAAAGAGCCATGCTTGGAATAAACTTTCGAGACTGAATCAGAAACCAAGATATCGGAGAAAGAACAAAAGTACCGGAGAAGTACGAGCGGGCCACATTGCGAGATAAGATCCGAATAGATGGACTAATAAATTAACATGGAGACCAAGAAAAGTATGGAAAGACCACAAAACCGAAGGCGAGACGACATTCAGAGGATTGTACGAACGAACTGGACACAATATGCAATGGATAGATGGGCATGGAAGGTTTTGGAATAGACCTACATTCAGGAGTGGATGAACACAGGTTGAGAACGAAAAAGAGAGGTAACATAAAGAATAAGCATTGACGATAATAGTGAATCAAGTCGGAAAAAGTTTGCCGAAAAAACCTAAACAATAATTTTGTAGTCCACTCGAGCGGAGCCGCAGGCACAGCTAATCATGATTATTTTTGACCTCTTGTTTTGACACCCCACTCGATGACCTTGAAAAAAAGTTTTTTTGCACTTCCGATTTCATCAGTCGAAATTTAACTTTCAAAACTACACTGCTGCGATTAGTCCATCAATTCATATATTTGTACTACTCAGTATATATCACCACTACACCAAACACTTTATTTTTGCACTCGACGCGCGTTTCGCTAACCATGTTAGCTTCATCAGGAGCGATGATCGCCAATCATCGCTCCTGATGAAGCTAACATGGTTAGCGAAACGCACGTCGAGTGCAAAAATAAAGTGTTTGGTGTAGTGGTGATATATACTGAGTAGTAGTATCATTGTGCCAAAGATTCCACATTCCCAACTAAGTCATATATTTGTGACAAATTTTCTACGTCAAATAGTTCCGGAGCAAATCGGCTGTCACTCCAAAGGGTTCTGTTTTTCAGTTTTGGTACGGAACACTAAAACCGATGTTCAAACTGCTTAATTCAGCTTATCATCTGATGAAAATTTTCTGCCCCTGAAGTCTTTTTTGGATGTTTGAACAAGAATAAGTCTCAGGGAACTATATCAGGTCTAGAGAGTGGATGTTCTAACGCGCCCAATCCACTGTTTTCGGTAATAACCTGTTTTGAATCATTCTTCCATATATGTCTACATTAATTACTGACCGTTTTTCCATAATAACCAAAATTCCTTCTCATTTCGGCTTGTGACAAATCCCAAAAAATAATTCTTGGTCGTTCTCTAAAGCGACGAAATGTTGTTAAGGAATTTATGAGTTTAATAAAAGCACGAGACATAAAATATAATAATTATTTGGAAGTATTACCGCTTATCTATTATCCTAATAGTCGCTAATAAAAACAAATTAATTAATTTACGACAATCGAAATGATTACAATGTGTGTCTGCAGATAATTCCTCACAATAATATCTCTAATAAAATCTATAATAAAGTCATTAAAATCCACAAATTACCGACATGCTTTCACTAATTGAAACTCAAATATTAGTCCGCAAAAACCCTTTATCAAATATTACCTTTGTAGTTTTTAATTTCACTAATTGTTATCAGCAGAAAATTAACAGCGATATACAATTAACAATATTTACACTGCGCTATAATTATGACATTTTTCTGTTGTTTTGTAACCGCGAAATTTGTTTTTTTCGGCACGACACTCTCGATTAATTTGTGTTTTATTCATTTATTTTGGTCAATGCACTGTTGATTTTAACTTTCTGCGTTTTTTTTTTCAATCGTGTTTTTTAGAAAAATATCCCAAATTACTTCATTTCCTTGTCAACGCGTTCATTGTTTAATGAGTCTAACACGTTCTAACAGCAAGTTGGAATTCACCGTTAAAATACATGTGACAATTGATAAAGTGTCTGATTAGCTATCTCGCGTCAACTCCATCATAGTTGTAAGTGATTTTTTTTGTTTCATCCGTAGATAACGCGATTCTCCAGGAAAAACAAAAACTTTATCCGTTTCATTATTCCGATCAATCATCCACGCCAACTTTATTAAAATCAATTCATCTGTTAGATGAAACAATTAAATATTCGATTATTTTGAATTAAAAAACATCATATGAGCATTGAAACATTACGTTTGTTAATTCATTGTTTCTTGGTGCTTTACAGTCGCAACCTACTGAAGAGTGAAGTTAAGTGCATCTCGTGTTATTGAATTTCTAATAAATCTCAATAACCTTGACAAATATCTGAATTTCTGACAAATTATTGCTCGACCTATTCGATTGTTTAAGTCATGGCTTGCTGTAACTAAGTGACTTGCGATTTATTTTACTTTTAAATTTTGTTTTTACATATTTTTTTTTAATGTGACTTAGTTGTGAAGTTTTGAACGTTTCTTTTATTGAGGAGAATGTCTCACAAAAGTGCTAAAAGCGATGGCCATGGCGTTACTTACAAACAATTGCCAAGTAAATGGATGGATATGCATTTTAGAGGAAAGAATAGGAACAGTGAGGTAATTTTATAGTGTTACTAATGTTTTTATTAAATTAAATGTATATAAGTGGTATGGCGGTTAAATTTAATAAAAACAATATTATTTGGGTATGAAATTTTGAGGGATAGTAATAAGATGTGCTATTCCTTGTTTTCGTAATCAAGAGAAACCTAAAAATATTTGTTCATTTATACAGCATACCATTTGAAATTTTTACAATATCCTATCAGTATAAACAATGCGTAAATAGATATTACTTATCAGTATACAACGCCGGGGATATTATTAAAATTATCATTTTTTTTAAATGTCTGTATGTCAAGTTCTCTATAGTTAAATATTGGCGAACTCGCCGGACGTTTGAAATTGTAAATTTCTGTCCAAATATGAAGATTTCGAAATTGTGAAAAACCAGTGCATGTGTTTAACCAGTAAGGCGCTAATTTTGATAGTTACCATGTGACCATAACTAGAGATGTAACTACGAGAGCTGTCTGAATAGTTCCCGGCCTGATACATAGATGGCCTTAGACACTGTGAAACCATGATTGTATTGGAAAGTTCCATCCTTTATATAAACAACTGTAAAATTTTATTTCGATCTGTCAATTCATTCGAATAGTAGCAGCTGTTTAATATTGACGTGTCATTGTTGTTTTGAAAATGGAAAAAAAAACCAAATGTCATGCAGTGATTAAATTCCTTGTTTTGGACGGTTTAATACCAACAGAAATTCATCCGAAACAAGTAATATATAACAATTATACAACTAAGTGTTGTGTTCCCATTCGCCTTCTCCAAAGCTCTCTATCGTCCGCCATCTCTTCGTCCATTCCTCGTGACCTCATGGCTTGTCTCATATCTTCAATCCAGGCTCTACATGGTCGTCCTTTTTTATTTTTTCCCGGTGGTTTCCATGTCAAGAGCCTTTTGGGCCATTATCGTTCATTCTGAGTAAGTGTCCAAACCATTTTAATCCCCTATTTTCTGTTCTTTGTATAATTGTTTCTGTTGCTGCTGTTCTGTTGCGTATTTCTTGGTTTGTTATGTGTTGGAATTTGGACACTCCGGCGCTTCTTCTCAGGTAATCCATCTCTATCGTCGTTATTTTTCTTTTATCCTCTTCTTTCATTACCCATAGTTTACTACCATAACTTAAAACCGATTCTACGATTGTTCTTCCAATTCTCTTTTTGTTTTGTGTAGTTATGTTTTGATCCCACCATATTGAGTTAAGAGCTCCTATGATCCTCCTGGCTTTTTGTATTTTATTCTGTATTTCCTTTTTACCTATACCATTTTTGTTGTCAATCAGTACTCCTAGGTATTTAAATTCCTTGACTTGCTTGACATGTGTATCGTTGTTAATCTCGGAAATAGAATCAAATTCTATTTCCGAGTTCACAACCATATACTCCGTCTTTTCAAGGCTCACCTCCAGTCCCCATTCCTTGTAGTCTGTGTATAATCTCTTCAATACATATTCCATATCGCATGCATCTTGTGTTATTATTACTTGGTCGTCTGCAAAGTTTAACGATAATAGGTGTTTCTCACTAATGGGGATGCCCATGCTTTGGCAAGTGCGGTTGCATTTCTTTAGAGCGTTGTCTACAAATATATTAAATAAGATTGGTGAAAGGCAACACCCTTGTCTTAGATCTTTTGTAATGTGCATGGCTTCCGAGAGATAGCGTCCCTGTTTCACATATCCTATATTTTCATTATATAACTCTTTTATTGTTGTTATCATCCCTTCTTTTATCCCTACTGTTCTCAAGACATGCCAAAGTTTATTTCTCGGTATACTATCGTATGCCTTCTTAAGATCCATAAAGGTCATATGTATTTCGTCATCTTTTTGGATCTTCTTTTCTATCAATTGTTGTAAAGTAAATAAGTTGTCTATACACGACCAACCCGGAGTAAATCCGCTTTGGTTTTCGGATATCTTTCCTTTAATTGTTTCTCTTATTCTATTCTGCAATATTTTACCGTACAGTCTGCTCATGAAGCTTGTAACGCATATACCTCTATAATTACTAGGGTTTTTTCTATTTCCTTTCTTATAGATGAAATGTAACTTTTTTCCATTCCGTAGGTGTTCTTCCTTGTGATATACAATTATTAATTAAGCTAGTTATTGTTCTCCACATGGTTATACCTCCATTTTTAATCATTTCTGCAGAGATATCACCTGGTCCGGCCGCTCTTCCATTCTTCATCATTTTTAGATTTGCTTGTACTTCCTCCATGGTGTTTTCGTCCCAGTCTTTTCCCTTTGTGTCTTCTGATTCATTGTCCTCTATACTAAGGAATTCTTGTCTGTTTTCAGTTAGTAATATTTCTTAATAATTTTTCCATTCTTCCAGGGGTATTCAATTTGCGGCCCTCTCTTTGTTGTTCGTTTTCATATTTTTGATTTTTTACCACACTTCTGTCGATTGTGGTCCTCCAATATGCGTGTTAATCTGTGCACATTTCCGTTCCCAGTATTCATTTTTTTCTTTTTTTATTTTCTTACGTATCGAAGAAATTTTCTTTGTATTCTGCCCGGGTAGCTTCTGACTTGTATATTAAATATGTTTGGTGTAACCTATTTGTTAATTTCAGATCAAATTGATTACACAGTTCTAGGACTCTCTCTCCATTATCATTTTCTACGTCTTCTGCGTAGTTTCCTACTGTTACGTTATTTGTTTGACTTTTAACTTTCGCATTTAGGTCCCCTGCGATTATCACGTCATAAGAGGGATTGATGCTACTCATAGTTTTGGTAAGGTCTTCATAAAACTGATCCTTTGTTTGATTGTTCTCTGAATCTACTGGTGCCTGTGTCACAGTTGGCTCCTCTCGTAACTCTCGTGTCGTATATCTTGAATGTGGATTGAACTTTAGTTATAATATAATCTATTATGGATTTCTGATATAATGATGGTCTCTCCTAAGTAAAGCGATGAATATCCTTGTGGAGGAAGAAAGTATTTGTTAATTTCAGATCAAATTGATTACACAGTTCTAGGACCCTCTCTCCATTATCATTTTCTACGTCTTCTGCGTAGTTTCCTACTGTTACGTTATTTGTTTGGCTTTTAACTCTCGCATTTAGGTCCCCTGCGATTATTACATCATAAGAGGGATTGATGCTACTCATAGTTTTGGTAAGGTCTTCATAAAGCTGATCCTTTGTTTAATTGTTCTCTGAATCTACTGGTACATATACTCCAATAATATTTAGGTTGTAACCGTACATTTTTAATTTCCAATAACATCCGAAATTATTAAAAGTTTATAAGGATCCATCACCTTCACTTTCTACTGTGAAAAAATGGGAGGCTCTTTTTAAATCTTTTCGTACAAGCCTCGAAAATGATCCACGATAAGGTCGTCCAAAAATTGCTGCAATACCACAAATCATTCAACAAGTCCATGATATGGTGTTAGATGATCGACGAGTGAAAGTGCGTGAAATAGCTGAGACCATAGACATCTCAAAAGAATGAATTGGAAATATTTTGCATGAAGAATTACATATGAAAAAGTTTTGTGCAAGATAGGTGCCGTATTTGCTGACAAATTTCTCAAGCGTGTTTGGATCGTTTTCTATCTATCTATTTAATAAGCCTTCTTCCATCCAGTGTCGAACATACGCTACCGTCAGGAAGTATTTGCCCACCTAGAAATTTCAATGTAACTGCCAAAATTTAATATCTAATTAAACCCTTTTATTATAATTTTAATTGTTCTTAACAAGTGTCCATCATAAAAGTGTTTAGATAAGCCTTTTTGGTGAAATCACAAATTAAAAACTAATTAGAACAAATTTCCAAGTTTTGCATGATAATCGTTTTGAGGCGATTTCTGAGAATTCCAATTGAAGTAAGAACTCATTTCAAGTTTCCAGGGATTATGGAAATTCCTAGTGACATTTTACGATAAAAACTATGCTATAAATACCATTGCCCTTTTGGAAATTAACCATTCACAAACAGTACTTCGTCATTGATACAGGCTCAATTGTTTTATGAAAATGCCAAAAACAAAAGAAGTTTCCGTTGAAAATCGGGCTCTGATAATTGCGAGACATCAAAATGGTCACTCGAGTTGACAAATCCCTAGTGATATGCGGATGCCAAGGAGAACGGTGGACTACATCGTAAAAAAAAATTCTGCAAGACATGGAATTTCAACCAAAAACGTTCAGTAGGGCCTCGAAAAACGACTCCCGCTGAAGACAAAGCTATAGCATAGTCCAGCAGACGTAATCGCCTCCTAACCGCACCAGAAATCACGATTCAAGTAAACCTGGAATGGCCCATCCCCATCAGCGTTACAACCGTGAAGAACAGGTTAGCAGAAGGTGGACTACACGGGAGAGTTGCACTGAGGAAACCACTTCTTAGGCTAGTGAATAATCGTAAACGTTTAGAATGGACCCGAGAACATGAAAATTGGACATCAGAACAATGGAATTTCGTCCTTCGGAGCGACGAATCTAAATTCGAAATTTTCGGTTCAAATGGACGAGTTTACGTTGCTTACAGTAAAACACGGTGAAGGTTCAGTAATGGTTTGGGGTTGTTTTGGCAAACACAATCTTTAGGATAGAATTAATCATGCGAAAAGAACAGTATCAAAAAATTTTGCTAACTCAAATGCTTCCTTCTGGAAGAGATATTTTTGAGGGGAAATTTATTTTTCAGCATGAAAACGATCCTAAACACTCTGCTAAACAAATTAGAGAACTTTTGGACCAATGGAAATCCGATGATGTCCTGGAAGTGATGATTTGGCTTCCACAATTACCCGATTTGAATCCCATCAAATTGCTGTGGGACCATTTGGACAGGTGTGTTTGAAAACTCAATCTAACATCAGAAAATCACTTGTGGGAACCTTTACAAGCAGAATTGGTTAAAATAACCGAAGAAACTATTGGACAGAATGCCGAAACTCTGTAAAGCGATAATTAAAAACAAAGGAGGTCACATAGTTCAGAAGAATCCTGGAAAATCATCATTATTTTTCTGATTTTCTAGACTGCAAATAATGTGAAAATAAATAATAATTCATTAAAATTAAAAAATATATATATTATCTGGGATTTTGTTGTCTTGGGTCTGAAATAACTAGTTGGGCAAATACTTTCTGACGGTAGTGTAGGCCTCCCCTTCCTTTTTCCCTCCTCCTCGATTCTGCGTCTTTCTGATCCATCCTAAACCAGCCGTTCTTTTCAGGTCATCTTTCCATCTTGTTTGGGGCCTTCATCTGTATCTTTGTCCCAACCATGGCCCCTATTCCTGAATTCTTTTATTCCATCTCTTATCTTGTTGTCTCATTATGTGACCGGCCTATCTCCATTTCAAACCTGCTACCTGTTCTCTTACGTCTATCACTTTGGTCTTTTGTATTATACTTTCGTTTCTGATTCTGTCTTGTAATCTTATATTCAGCATCTGGCGTTCCATTGCTCTCTGTGTTTTACTCAGTTGGGCTATTATCTTCCTAGTCAATGTCCATGTCTGGGTCGCCGGTGAGAACCGGTAGAATACATTGATGGAATACCATCTTTCTTAGTTTCAGAGGAATTCTTTTGTTGGTTAGTATTTTCCTTTGTTTGCCAAATGTTGCCCATGCCAGACTATTCTTCTCTCAACTTGCCCTAGGTAGATGTATTCATCTACGTATTCAAGTGTTCTGCCTTCTATTCTCAAGTCTCGTGGACTGTCTTCGTATGTCATAGTTTTTGTCTTATCTTTATTTAGCAGTAGTCCTACCCTCTCTGATTTATTTTGTAGTTCAGTAATCATTTCCTGTATGTCATCAAAATTATCTGATATTAGCACTACATCATCAGCACAACGCAGATGATTTAACTTTGGTCCATTTATATTGATCCCCTTTTTTCCCCATTCGAGTTCCTTGAAAACTTTTTCTAATGCTGCTATAAATAATTTTGTGCTCATGAAATCTCCCTGTCTTACTCCGCGTTTGATAGGTATTGGATTTGTTTTACTATCCGCTTCCACTATCGTTTGAGCCTTGTTGTAAATTGTTCTTATGAGGTGGGTATACCTATAGTCTATTCTGCTGTTATACAAGGCTTTTTCGACGGCCCAGCTCTCGATACTATCAAAAGCCTTTTGATAATCTGTAAATACCAGATACAACTTTAAGTTACATTTTGTTGCTTTCTCGATTAAAGTTTTGATAGTTAAGAGATGATCACAAGTACTAAAACTCTTCCTGAAACCAGCCTGTTCTACCGATTGGTTTAATTCCAGCTTATTTTCAAATCTATTAATTATTATTTTGGTAAACAATTTGTATATCTGTGAAATTAATGATATTGGACGATAATCTAACTTAGTCTTATCACCTTTTTTAAAAAGTAAAAGTGTTGATGCTGTGTTCCAATTTTCTGGTATCTGCTCTTCCTCTAGACATTTATTGAATAAGAGCTGTACCTGTACCACCAAATCTCCTCCTTCTTTCCTTAATTCTGTTAATACCCTGTCAGGTCCTGGCGTTTTATTGTTTTTCATAGTTCATAGTAAAATTTATTGATCTGTTATCTCTGGTACTTCTTCTGAATTAACATTGATTGTCTTTCTGTTTCGACGTTCTTTGAGATCATTTGGTGGGCAGTTTTTTATTCATACATACTGATGGTATGTTTGAATCATGTGTGTTATTTTTTCTCGATCTTTCACATCTTCTCCATTTTCATCCTTTAAGTTTGTAATGTTTACTAGGCTTTGTCGCAGTGCTTTCATGTTCTGTCTACAATTTTTTCTGTCTATATCTCTTACTATTGTTTTTTATCTTCTTTATTGGCATTTTTAAGGGTTTTGTTAGTTTCTACAAACTGAATAGTATTTCTCTTTCCCTGGGCTAGCCGTTTGCGTCTTTCTTCAAACAGTTCTTCCATTTTTATCCTCCATATTTTTGTTTTGTTGCTCTTCTTTCTAGCTATTTGCTCTCCTATTTTCACCAAGATATTCGTCAGTGTTTCATTAAGTTCGTTTATGTTTTTGTTATCAAGATCATCGGTTTTAGTTAATTCTTTTTTTACTTTGGATTGTTTTAAGCAAAATAAAATGGATTTCAAGCAACGTTTCAAAACTGTTAATGAAACTTGGATCCACCACTATACTCTAGAGCAGGGATGTCAAAGATACGGCCCGCGGGCCGCATCCGGCCCCCGGGACGTATCAATAAGGCCCGCGATCGCATTGAAGAATCATAATTTTTAACAACCGTATATTATATATTATATAATTAAATAAATAAAATGTTATAATAATTCAGTACATTTTTTTTTATTTGAATCTGGCCCGCCTACACATTCTAAATTTAAGATATGGCCCTCTGCAAAATTGAGTTTGACACCTCTGCTCTAGAGCGAAAAAAACGGTCGAAACAATGGACTGAAGCCGGTGGAAGTGCGCCAAAGAAGGCAAAGACGGTGCCATCAGCAGGGAAAGTTACGACAATAATTTTTTGGGATTGCAAAGGTGTTTTGTTGATCGATTATCTGCAGGAAGGTAAAACAATTAACTCTGAATATTATTGAAAGGACCTGCTTTGAAGAAGAAACGAATCATTTTTCATCACACAAGGGTTTTGACGATGGCAAAATTTAATGAATTAAAGTACGAATTGCTTGAAGATCCACCGTATTCACCAGATTTGACTCCCTCTGACTGTTATCTGTCGGAAAGCGTTTTGCAACAAATGACTAAGCTATCGCAGCCGTGGATGGATATTTTGCATTACGCTTTAATGATGGTATTGAATTATTAGAAAAACGTTGGAATAAATGTATTGGATTTTCAGGAGATTATATGTATTGAAAAATAAAACATATTTCACGTCAAAAAAAATTTTCATTGTTAGACCTTTTCAGGCAGCGCTCGTAGTACTCGACTGAGTTTGGCCAATATTATAGAATACATCAGAAATTTTGTGTTTCTGTTTCTTACGTTTTTTAAAATACTAAGTAGGACATCGTCCAAGGAGTCCGATTCCGATGCTGATACCACATCTTCATTGAGTACAATATTTTGAAAATGACTTTTTTAACCTGTTCTTTGTTAGGGAAATATGCATCTTTAAATTTTGGATTTAGGAACGTGGCAAATATATAATTGTTATTGGTTTAAATATTTGCTAATCTCTGGTAAAAGTAAATTACCCCGCATAGATCCTAAACCAGGAACCCCGATTTCCGTTAATCACTTCTGATATTATACACAGTGAACTACTGAAATGTTTGGTAGTTTATTCAAATGGTTGTAAAAGCTCTGGTAACGTTTTAAATAAGTTTCATTGATTTAGTGTCAAAGAAAAATTGGATCATAGTAGCAAGCAAGCTGATAGCTCTTCTTTGTTCAAAGAGCATAGTATGTGGAATTCCAGCGTGTAGGTACATCGTTAACATAAATAACATCAGGTACGCCGATGATACATATACTAATACACTACATACACTAATAACGGAAAAGATCTACAAGAACTTATGGTTAAAATAACCGACATTTGTACACAGTTTGTTTTAAGATTCAATGCAAATAAATGTTTTTTGGTGTGCTAAAAACGAATCCGAGGTCAAAATTGACTCATCACCCAAGGATTTTGATATAACCCCAAAAAACACCTCCAAAATGACCAAAAATACCTTTAGAAATAAACTGTAAATGGATCACGACAGTATTTTGACATAACCTCAAAAATGGTCAGATTAAATGAACAGTCCACCATATCTATACGTATTTTGGAGTGCTTAAATCGAAGATGCCGAAAGAATAATTGACCTATTATGTCAAAAACTTGAAATAACTTCAAAAAGTCTAGTCCTTTCATTCACAGGTGTTTAGGGTGGGTTCCCTCGCTTCTCGTCCACTAAATGCTTTATTAAAGTGATTCTCCGATGGTAAGAGGTGAGGGGACTCACTTGAATAAAACACCCCGATAATGAGAGGCGAGAGGACCCACTTAAAGCACTCCAAGGATGAGAGGCAAGGGAAATTACCATAATAAGATACATCGAAAGGACTGGACTAATTGAGGATATTTCAGGATCCTGACGTAATAGGTCAATTCTGTTGACATATTTGCTTTCAGCGACCCAAAATACGTATAGATATGGTTGTCTGCTCGTTTTTTTTTTGCATTAATGTGTTGAATGAAAAGAATGGACTTTTTGAGGTTATTTCGAGATCTAGACTTGGTAGGTCAATTCTTTTGGCATAATCGGTTTAAGTACCCCAAAATACGTATAGATATGATGGTCTGTTCATTTAATTTTTTTATTTACTTACAGACGTATTTCTGATTACACAGGCCAACAAAAAAAATATTTGTAAAAACTTTTTAAACCAATACATCTAAGTGTAATGTATTTTTGGGTGCTGAAACCGTATCTGGTATCAGTTTTTTTGTATCACTCACAGTTCTCTCACAATATGACATCGATTAAATTTCAAAATAGGGAAAATTTGATACATAAAAAATAAAAACTTAAACCGTACTTTTATTTGATTAGGCTACAATTTTTACTCACGATAACATATTTCACTTCAATGCGAATATTTTAGGTGGTTATGTTTTTGTATTTCCTTTCCCTTTTCTCTGTGAAGTTTCTTGTATACCTTTTTCTCCGATATGATGCATTTTGTTGTTCTCTATGAAGTGACCAACAGTAATCACCCTTCATGTTGATATTCCACCGCCCCTGGTACCGTTTCACCATCTCCTTTATGTCCTGATGGAATCGTTCCCCCTGCTCTTCACTCACATCTTTTTTTTTTTTTTTTATGGGTCTAGCACACGTGCTACAGGGAAGTCCCTAAAGCGCTACAGGAGCGACACGTGTGCGGAGAAAGCGATTCACGTTGTTCTTGAATCGCTGTTGATTGTACTCGGTGGGAAATACAGTCCTGGGCAAATTATTCCAAAGGGATGATGTTCTCCATATAAAAGACTGCTTAAAGAGCGTTGTACGAGGAGTAACAAGCTGAACCTCATACGGATGTGAAGAATTAGCGCGACGTGTACTTTTAACATGCACAACTCTGGGAGGAATTAAGCGGGCCACATCCTTCGAACACTTTCCATGAAAGTACTTGTAGAATAGGCTCAAGTCGCCAACCGTTCTTCGATGTTCCAGCGAATCAAGGCCGTCGGTCAGTTCCGGGTCTCCAATCAGACGAACAGCTCTTCTCTGAATAGAATCCAACAAATGCAGTGTATGTTTGGTAGCGGAGCTCCAAACATGGGAGCAGTATTCCATAGTTGGTCGAATTTGAGCTTTGTAAAGAATTAACAGTTGTTGTGGAGTGTAAAGCTTTCTGGTTCGAAATAATATTCCCAACTTTTGAGAAGCTCTCTTTGCTATGCCTGCAACATGTTCATGCCAGGACATATTTGCTCCCAAATTAACGCCCAACAAATTGAGCCCCCCATTATCTAGGCTTATATCGAATTATATAGAACATATGTATAAATTTATAAAAACACGTAAATCGGATAAGTGGTTCCCGAGTGATAAGCGCACTAACGGACAGACATAAAGACAGAGAGACGTTGCATTTTATATATATTGTATTCTTTGCTACATGATATTGTTCCATATTTAATGCTTTAGGGAGTGTATTGCAAGAGAACGTGCTAGCGGCAAACTTTTCTCCGACTTAATTCACTATTATCGTCACTGCTTATTCCTTATGTCACCTAATAAAATGTAGCCTATAACCTGGCCAGAGAACATACGTATGGTTAAAAAAAAGCACGTAAATCGGATAAGTAGTTCTGCAGTGATAAGCACACTAACGGACGGATAGACAGACGGACAGAGAGGCATTGCATTTTATATATATTATAGATATTCTCTGCTACATAATATTGTTCCATATTTAATGGTTTGGACTGTGTATTGCAAGAGAACGCGCTAGCGGCAAACTTTGTCCGACTTCATTTACTATTATTGTCACTGCTCATTCCTTATGCTACCTATCGTAATAAAATATAGCCTATAACCTGGCCGGAGAAGCTATGTATGTTTTAAAAAAAAAAAGTACGAAAATCGGATAAGTGATTCTCCAGTGATAACTATGTCGGGTTCAGCAACGTTAACTTTTTTAGAGAAAACTGCCGCCTGGGTTTTTGTAGCGTTAAATTCCACTTGGTTACTGTCACCCCAAGATAGAATTTCTTCCAGGTCTTTGTTAAGTTGAATGACTTCCTGCTGTCTGCGGATATTCGTCTGAGTAGCCGATGTCCGAGCGTTCAAAGTGAATGAAGAGATAAGTGTACTGTCATCTGCAAAGCTGTAGATTGGATTCTCGGTCTTTTCCAGCAGATCGTTAATGTAAATGAGAAAGAGAGTAGGAGACAGTATGGAGCTTGGGGTACACCGGCGTTGATAGTGAAGTGTTAGAAAGAAATCCATCGACTGCTACTCGTAAAGAACGCTCTTTGAGGAAACATGATAGCCACGAACAGAACCTTTCAGACATACCACAAGAATGTAGCTTAGCCAACAGCCTATCGTGCCGCCTAAGTTTTTAGGAAAAAAGTTAAGATGGTTGTGCAAGAAGTGGACTTTAAGGCTCATCGGACAACCCAGATTTTTGAACTTGTCTATCATATTAGCTACGATAAGTTTATAGTTAGGGTCTTTCACATTGCCTAAAAACTTAGTCACAACTTTTTTAAATGATATCCAGCCTCCTTTTCCTTTGTAATCATCCTTGCTTCAAAGTTGGAATCGAACATCATTTTACGAATATCAGGCCCAACGAAAACCCCTTCTTTCAGTTTGGCTTCTGATAAATGAGGAAATCTTTTACACAAATATTTAAAACATTCACCATCTTTAGGCAAGGCTTTCACAAATTGTTTCATTAAGCCTAACTTGATGTTTAGTGATGGTAGAAGAATCTTTTTTGGGTCTACTAAAGTTTCATGCAAAATGTTCTTCTCGCCAGGTGTTAAAGTTTTTCTTACCGGCCATTGTTTTTTGGACCAATGTTGATCCCTTGCTCTGCTGTCCCACTCACATATAAAACATGGAAACTTTGTAAATCCCTTGTGTTGACCAAGGATCATGGAGACAACTTTTAAATCTCCATATAACATCCAATCGTGAGCTGAATAGTTAATTTTCTGTAAAATCATGTTAAGATTTTCGTAAGTTTCCTTCATATGTACTGAATGAGCAACAGGCAATGAAGCATAAGTATTTCCATTGTGTAACAGAACACCTTGTACACTAGTTTTTGATGAGTCTATAAAAAGCCTCCAATCTCCCTTCTTGTACTCAATGCCAAATTCGTTCATTAGACTACCAATATCATGGCAGTAAACCAAATCCTCTTCCTGCTTGAAAAACTGAGCAAACTGTTGATCTCTTGTTCTATAATGGTAAATAGATGTTCTAGATTCCAATAATGTTTTTTTCTTTTAGCCTAGAACCAAGCAATTCTGCTTTTTTCCTTAGTCAAACCCAAATCTCTCACTAAATCATTTAACTCAGCTTGTGGAAACAACTGTAGTTTTAAATTTTCTAGAGGACATTGAAACTTATCATCATCCGGTCGACTTTTATTAAATTCGGGACTGGACTGTAAAACGTCATCAATAGACTGAGGTCGTTCAGGGACAGGAAGTCCCGGTCCATGTCCTACCGGCCGATTAGCTGAAGTAAAGTTAGGATAGACAATTACTTTCTTATTTTTGGAATTATATCCAGAAACATCAACTCTGCAAAAATAACAATCATTTGAATGATTTTCTTGCTCTCTCCATACCATGGCTACTGCAAATCTAAAAGCTTTCTTTTATTTCTTATACCATTTCCTAAGATCCTCGACAAAAACATAACATACTTTGTGAGGAGCCCAACATTTTTCTTGATTACCGATTTCTACACCAAAATATGCAAAGTGTACTCTTTACAAAGTCAGTAATGTTTATTTGATATTTTTTAACTACAAACTCACCACATATATAACAAAAAGTGTTGGGAGAGTTTTTACAACCACGATTAGCCATACTTTGAGTGTGAATTAAAGCACATGGGTTAAACACTGCAATGCGAGGTTATATTAACTGGATGAAAACAGCTGTGACATTTATCAGAACTGCCAACCTAATAACATTTGATTTTACTGCCAACCTTATAAAATTATGATTTTATTGCCAACCTAATAACATTCGAATGATAAAAAATAAACTTTTCACATTTTGAATATTAAAAGGTAAAAAATTGGTGGGTAATACGACTTTTTTATTATTATTTTCGGACTCGGCACACCAAAAAAACATAGAAATCAGGTAAAATTATTAAAAAAGTTTTTTTCATCGTTGGCCTGTATTATTTTTGAGGTGTTTTTTGAGGTTATGTCAAAATGCTGACTTGATGGGTGAATTCTAACTTTGGATTCGATTTCGGCACCCCAAAATACGTGTGGTTTGCTCGTTTACATTTTTAGTTTATTTCTAAAAGTATTTTTGGCAATTTTCGAGGGGTTTTTTGAGGTTATGTCAAAATCCTTGGGTGATGAGTCAATTCTGACCTCGGCTTCGTTTTCAGCTTACCAAAAAATATATGGTACGATATTTTACCTTTCAACTACAAAACTTTTTTTGTGGTCCTGTGTTATAAGCAAAGAATATTGAAGATAAGATGGCACAAAGATAGAGAGAGTTGAAAAATGGACATATCTCGGTAGCAATATCAACGGCCCGACTGTGGAAATTAAAATTTGAATAGAGAAGGCCCGAGCCGCATTTATGAAGGACAAAAAAATCTTAAGTAGTCACGATCTATCGTTGAAACTACGGATGAAAATGGTAGGCTGCTTTACGGTTCTCTTATACGGCATGGAAGCGTGGACGCTAACTGAAGCATTGCTTAAACGTCTGGAGTCATTCGAGATGTCAGTGTATCGATGACTGCTGAAAATCAGTGGGATCGACAGAATTAGTAACAGAGTTCTCACTCGTATGAACAAGGCCTTGGAGGTGGTCACGACCATCAAGCGACGTAGAGTAGAATATTTTGGCTACATTATGACACATCCAGAAAAATATGAAATCTTGCATATGATTATAGAGGGGCTGATTCCAGGTAAAGGTGGTCCAGGGAAAAGGAGAACATCGGTTCAACTCTTCCGAGCGGCTTTTAATAAAATGATCATCATCAGCATGATAGCCAACATGATAACCAACGATCGTTAAATGGTCAGGGTACCCGAAGAAAGAGAAGGTACATCTTGTACCATTTTCCTTACTCCAATGTTAAAATCCTTCTGGATTTGTGCTCAATTCATTATGGAGGAAGATGAGTGGTCTAAATGAGTTACGATGCTTCTTCCGACACTTATAACGTCCAATTCAGATGTTTGCACTTTTAGAGAGTCGTTTTAAGTCATTCTTATGTTTTCTCCTGTGTGACTAGTTCTTAGGCCTCTGATGTTAAGCACAAAATGTTTTAGTTAAAAACTATTTAGTTACCCAATGTGCCTCGTGTTATATAAGTCAGATGTCCACATATGAGGGTCGCCTTTTAAACTTTTACAAACAACCATTAAGATGTGATATTGCCATTGTAAAATTTGACATTTGTTATTGTTAAAACAGTAGCAGCTCAGAAGTTAGCCGAGTAAGTTGTTTACAGTGAGAGTTTAAAAAAAGCCGTTTTGTGAATAAATTGAGATTTCACGTAACGGTGTTCGTTGGATGATTTTTTTACGATTTTAAAAAAGGTCTAACTCAACAACAATGCCTCGAATGACTTCGTTCAATTTTTGGTAATGAATCACCATCAGAAAAGACTGTTTACAATTTTTTTGCAGAATTTTGTCATGGTTGTGCTTCCGTCAGCGATGAATTTCATGACGCTCTACCAAAATCGGTTGTGTTCCAAAAAGCCTCAATGCTGCGCATAACATAATTGAAGAGGATCGGCATATGACTTACCGTGAGATCGAGGCATCCTTAGGCATATCGCAGACTGCAGTATATTCAATTTTGCATGAATATTTAACTGTGAATAAGATCTGTTCCCTATAGATTCTGCGTAATTTGATCGAAACTCAAAAACAATCTGGTGTCAATTGGTGTAAAGAAATGATCAAAAGATTCGAGCGAGGACATGCAAAATCCGTATACAACATCGTAACAGAAGCCGAAACTTGGATAGATTCGTACGATGCCGAAAACTAAGCAACAGTCAACTGTTTGGGTGTTTCCAACAAAAGTGGTTCCTTCGCGAAGCACTTTCAAGAAAATGATCGCTTGTTTTTTTGGCTATACTGGACATGTTGCAACCATTGCTTTAGAGAATCGAAGAACTGTTAATGCTGAATGGTATACAATTTGTTTGCCAAAAGTCATCGATAAAATCAGGAAAAACAACGGAAAACGTCGCATCGTTCTTCATCAGGACAATGCCTGCTCTCCCACAGCATGTCAAACATTGAATTAATGTCTCATTCAGTGGTCTCAAACGTCAAAATGCGAAATCGGTAGAGTTACCCACTAATATCGGTATATTTGTACCCAAAATCGGTATATGAAAAAAAAAATACTCTATTCAATCAAATTTGTTTATTTTAAAACTTCTTTATCTTTGTAAAATAATAAGAACTTACAGAATATACTACATGTACAATTAAAACTAATAAGAGTAATTATTTTTTTACAATAATTTATATACGAGTGAATAAACACTAGTGAATACTATTAAAACATAATGAAATCGAAATAACAAAAACAACAGACTAAATAATTTGTAATTCGTTTATTACTAAAGATATCTAACATCAGATAGGTACACAAACTTAAATCTAATTAATTTTTTTTTTACGATTTTCAGAATCATACCAATTATTTTTGGCCATAGCCGCAATCATTTTTGAACTAATTTCGAAGTCATAACGATTAAATAAATAGTCGTTTTGTATGTAATAAACCAGTGATTGACTCACTAGACAGCTTATTTCACTGTATGTGATAAAATAGTAAAGATGAAAGTAGACAACAAAGGAAACATTTAAGTGTCATTGCCATACTTTAGTGAACTGATATTATCCCAAAACAGCTCTATGTCATCAGGAAACGTTTTGATTTGTTCACAATTTCTTGAAATACGCCCTTCTGTATCAATTTGTTGGAAATCATTGTTCTGAACAATATTGGGAAAGAGTCTACTAACAGGAATTATCGAAGCAGTTTTGCCACTTTTAACATTCGTTGGTCCAATTATATATAAACCTTTTATTAGATTATTTTTCAATGGACACCGCGCAGTTATTTGCTTGCTTGCTTATTTGCTGCAAGCTTCGATATAAAAATCTAGAGATCTGCGTTTAAACAAATCTACTTGATCTGGACTTATATCTGAATTACTAAGTAGTGTATTAGAAGCCGCAGCGCCATAGTATACGGCATCGATATCCATAAAATGTCTAGGATTTTTAGAATCAACATTTTCGATTGGAGTACTTGTTAAATATTCTCTTTTTAAAAAGCAATCGAAAAAGTTCTTAATGTTTGACTTATTTTTTCATATAAAATATGAATTTTCGGGTGTTCTGCCTGCATTTCTTTGTTTAAATCGTTAAATAATGGTAACACAAAATCTAAAAATTCCAAAGATAGCAATCTAGATGGATCTTGAAGCTTCTGTAATATATTTTGTGCAGCCAAAAAATGATCATTTTTAGATACTTGGTCTATGAAAAGTAGTTTTAGAGCAGAAAATTGTTCCAATACTCTTCTTACTGCGCATGTACTGATAACTAGCGTGTCTGAGAGGGGTGAAGTATTTAATATACTTTCAAGTCACAAAAAAGTCTTTAAACTCTGCAACTCTTTTTGGACCAGAAGAGAGGTAATTGTAAATGTCCCTTATAAGATTCTCTATAAAGCGTGGCAGTTTGGTACAAGCATATGACGCGCAAAAATGAAACGAATGGTATGTGCACTTAAGTATAAAAATATTGGGAATTTCGTTTTACAGCAATGTCACAACAGAATTATTACTCCCCATCATTATGTTTGCCCCATCAGATGCAAAATCTATTAGATTATTTTTATATGAAATATCAGCGCTTGTAAAAAAACTTTACAATATGTTCAAATAAGGATACTGCATTAATAGCGTCTAATGGAATAAGAGCTAAAAAACAATCACACATGCGATGCTCTTTTGCATATCGCACGACTACGCACAAGTGCTTGATTGTGCTAAAGTCAGTGGACTCGTCAATAATAAATGAAAACTTAGTTTGCCGCCGATCTTCACGTAAATTATCAAAACTTTCTTTATCTGTAATATGATCAATTAGGCGTGAGTTTTCGTCGTCGAACATTTTAGTTTTTCTGCAATTTTTGAATCGGGACAAACGGACTGTATCAGTTTCGGTAGGTGCTCCATAATGGTGAATGGTAGATTATGTTCAGCAACAAATGAGGCTAATCTTACTTCATCTAAAAATATAAAAAATAATTAAAAAAGACGTATCTACTATACACTGGTAGAATACAAAATAATATAACAATGTACTGGTACTTAGTAAAAAACAAGCGTAAAAGAATCGTCGTTCCTAGGGAAGAAAAATTAATATTAAAAACCGGTCAAGTGCAAGTTGAACTTGCACAATTAGTGTTCCGTACGTTGATTGTTTTTAAAAAAAAAAATTTTGTTAGGGTGGTATAAAATGATCAGTGACTTCACAAAACACACCCCAAATGAGTTTTCAACAAAGTTTGTTTCCAATCTTTGATGGAAACTGGTGACCTGGAAATTTTGTTTTTTTTTCTATAACGGATAAATTATTAAAGGTAATGATAATTTTCGTTTAATCTATACCCTGTGGAGAATATTCCAGGATCTTTTCAAAATTTTTTGGTCAGTACTTTTCGAGATAAGATAGGAGACAGCGATTTTTCACGATTTTTTAAAAGTAATACGAAGAAAAGTGTGCGCAAGTATTACATTATATATATATATATATATATATATATATATATATATATATATATATATATATATATATATATATATATATATATTATTTACTCGTGTTTTCACAAGCTTTCATTTGACACCACACTCGATGAATTAATATAAAAAAAAATTTTTTTCACTTCCGATTTCACCCCTCAAAACGAATCCCTTAAGTCAAAATTTATGTTACGGTAATATAAAATGATCAGTGACTTCACAAAACACACTCCAAATAAGTTTTCAACAAAGTTTATTTCCAATCTTTACTGAAAACTGGTGACCTTGAAATTTTGTTTTTTTTCTATACCAGATAAATTATTAAAGGTAATGATAATTTTCGTTCAATCTATACCCCGTGGAGAATATTCCAGGATTTTTTCAAAATTTTTTGATCAGTACTTTTCGAGATAAGGTAGGGGACAGCGATTTTTCACGATTTTTTAAAAGTAATACGAAGAAAAGTGTGCGCAAGTATTACATTATATATATATATATATTTTTTACTCGTGTTTTCACAAGCTTTCATTTGACACCACACTCCATGATCTAGTAAATTTTTTTTTTTTTTCACTTCCGATTTCACCCCTCAAAACGAATCCCTTAAGTCAAAATTTATGTTACGGTGATATAAAATGATCAGTGACTTCACAAAATACACCCCAAATAAGTTTCAACAAAGTTTATTTCCAATCTTTACTGAAAATTGATGACCTTGAAATTTCTGTTTTTTTTTTTTATATACCAGATAAATTATTACAGGTAATGCACTCGTGATAATTTTCGTTCAATCTATACCCCGTGGAGAATATTCCAGAATTTTTTCAAAATTTTTTGATAAGTACTTTCCGAGGCGGGTGGACAGCGATTTTTCGCGATTTTTTAAAAATAATACAAAGAAAAGTGCGCGCAAGTATTACATTATATATATATTTTTTACTCTTATTTTCACAAGCTTTCATTTGACACCATACTCGATTACCAAGTAAAAAATTTTTTTTTTCACTTTCGATTTCACCCCCCAAAACTAACCCCTTAAGTCAAAATTTAACTTTCAAAACTACATGGCTCTGATGAGGCCATCAATTCCTATATTACTACCAAATTTCAACTTTCTATGACAAATAGTTTCGGAGAAAATCGGGTGTGACAGACGGACAGACAGACGGACCGACACCGAAGTGATCTTATAAGTGTTCCGTACGGAACACTAATAATGAAATATTTTTACCTTATTTAATTTGTATATCAGGTTTCTGAGTTTTTGTCACAGTAAATGATGATATCTTTGGTTGTGATTTTATATTTCTTTGAAGATAGCGAGTAGGCTTGTGAAGAATTGTGTTTCCTAAAAGCGTCTTTCTCTGATATAATAGTAATATCCCTATTACAACTTTTACAATAGGCATAGTTTGCGCTTACGACTTTCTTGCAGCCAACCTGAAAATTCTTCTTCCCATTCTTTTCTATAAAATGGTAAGTATTTGTTTTCTCTTTGCACTCGCGCTTGTACTCGGTTCTTCGTCTGACTACATTTTGACTTGATATTATAATATTTTTGGTAGATACTACTAGTAGACACTATTAGTACTCGGAAACTCGGAAGAAGTTTCTGTTCTAAATAATGAAAATTAATGAAACAATTAAATCCAAATTCTGGTTTATATAGACAAGCGAATTAGCTTGGGGATCCCCTAAAAACATGGAGTTACGAGTTGTAGGACACAAGGGTATTCTCCAAAAGATATCGGGAACACTCTGCAATAACTACTTATAATACAATCGAGGGATTCCCCGTAACAACATAAACGAAAAGGGTTGCCAACTTGGAAATGTAAAATCGGTAAAAAAAAATCGGGGGAATTTCTTTGTATTCTCAAAAATCGTGGAAAAATCGTTAAATTTCGGTATTTCGGAAGGACAGACCCCATATCGGTAGAAATACCGAAACATCGGTAAGTTCGAGACCAGTGGTCTCATTGCCCGCATTCATCTGATTTATCGCCTAACGACCTTTTTGTTCCCGAATATCAAAAAGATACATGGACAGCGATTTTCATCACCTGAAGAAGCTGATGAATTCTTCCAAAACCATGTTTTTGAGGTCCTAACTTCAGAGTGGAAAACATGTTTCGAGAATTGGTTCGAGGCATGCAAAAGTGTATAAATCTTTAAGGCGAATACTTTGAGAAACGTCAAAACGATTTGGTCTAAAATTTTTTTTTTCTTTTCATTGTTTCTGTAAAAACTTAAAAGGTAGCCCTCATAGAAAATTGGTCGTCACTCTTATCAGTAAATTAAAAATTCTATATTTATTTGTCGTAAAATTCACTCTTCACTTGTTTAAATAAAAATGATGACGTAGCGTGTGAAAAAATCCCAGCAATCTAAATGAAGCTTAAATATAAACTAAGAATGCATTGTAACGAACCTTATCAAACATTATTTTTAATGATTTTAATAAGTATCACGAAATAAAGTTGGCGTCGGCTCATTAAAAAATTATTATAATTATCGCATCGTGATGTTAATTATAAACTGTAACAATTTCTTTCTTTTACTGATTACAAATAATACTGGAATTTTTACTGATGCGTATATAGTCGCAAAGAGTTTTTGCAAAATGCGATATAGTAAAATTTATATATAACTATGCTAGAACTATGCACAATAACTTTAATTTCTCATGCCGTAAAGGCCTTCTGCAAATTATTAGTGATCGTTTAGAAACGTACATTCAACGACAAATCCACCAGCTAGCCGGCTTTTCAAGCGGTCGAGAAATCAGAGATCAACTATTAAACATTCGCCAAATAATTGAAATTGCGCGTGAATTTAACAACTCTATTTATGCTTTTTAGACTATCGAAAAGCGTTCGATAGGGTAAAATGGGCAGAGCTCTTCTGGTCAAT
Source organism: Pachyrhynchus sulphureomaculatus (assembly GCA_019049505.1). Taxonomy (NCBI): domain Eukaryota; kingdom Metazoa; phylum Arthropoda; class Insecta; order Coleoptera; family Curculionidae; genus Pachyrhynchus; species Pachyrhynchus sulphureomaculatus. The sequence continues at coordinate 101,083,475 of CM032456.1, forward strand.
ACTTAATGAAGTGGGAGTTCTTATCCATCTTACAAGTCCAATGGGAAATCTGTACACCAATACTAAGTACCATGTTATTGTTAATAATAGAAAAGCTGAGGAATTTCAACTCACTGTGGTCTAAGACAGGGTTGCATCCTATCTCCCAAACTTTTCAATATATATGGCGAATATATCATGCGAAGGGATTTGGATGATTGGCAAGGAAGGATATCAATTAACGGTAAAATTATTAGTAACTTGAGATTTGCTTCTAGCTGGGAGCAAGGAGGAATTTCTACAAATACTTAAGAGGATAGAAAAAGAAAGCGTAGAACTAGGACTTGAACTGAATATAAAGGAAACCAAAATTATGATTGTCGATAGGCAAAATAACAACAGACCAGATGTCAGACAAATTGACCGCCTTGAAGTTGTTAATGAGTATGTGTACTTGGGATCCCTAATTAGTAATGCCAGTACAGTAGAAAGGGAGATCTGTCGAAGTTGTGCTCTTACAAAGGTGCTGTGCAAAAGCTTAAGAAAATCTGTCAACACAACCACATGTCCAAACAAGTGAACATCAGACTGGTAAATTGTCTCGTCTTTCCTCTCACATATGACTGTCCTGGACATTGAAAAAGTCGAAAATAAAAAAAATAACTAAATGCGATAGAAATGTACTTCTGGCGAAGAATGCTTAGAATCTCGTGTTCGTTCAAGATTTACCCAAACAAAAATCATTAAATTTTTCGCCCATATCATGAGTAAGGATCCGGAATGTTTAGAAAAATTCATCATAAGGAAAAGTTTCAGGTAGAAGACCTCGAGGACGTTCTCAATCCCGTTGGGTGGGCCAAGTTATCCATCTTACAAATAAACTACTTCACACACCGGTCCACGAAGCGCAGGGTAGAGAAGTGTGGAGAAGGTCCCACGACGCAACAAAATGACCACTGCATTCCCCGGAGGAAATTGAGACTAAAGAGACGGATGCTAGAACTAGAACTAAACATCTATTTTCCCAATACTTCTTATTTCACTTTCTAATATGTTGTTTTCATCCCTTTTTTCTTTGTAAATATTGCCATCTTAACCTGTGCTGCACCGCGTTTCATCTTGTTTTCTACTTCTTGCATGTTGTGTGAATTCTGCTGTTAGTTCACCGTTTCTTATGCCTTATTATTTTTCCATTCAATTCAATGGCTGAGATAACTTTTTATCTATTTACTTTAATTTCATCATCTTCGGCGGATACTATTCAATAGGTTATAACAGCTATGGTTAGGTCATTCGCCGAAAACATGTCATCCAATGTCTGGAAGTTTTTGGGGCAGTTTAATAAATATTGTTTTTTTATGGGCATACCACACGTGCTACAGCGACGCGTGTGCGGAAAAAAGCAATTCACGTTGATATTGAATCGCTGTAAGTTGTACTCGGTGGGAAACACAATCCTGGACAAATCATTGCAAAGGGATGAGGTCCTCCACATAGAGGACTGCTTGAAGAGTATTGTATGAGCAGTGACAAGCTGAACCTCATGTAAATGTGAAGTAAAAGCGCGACGTGTATTCCTTGCATGCACCTCTCTGGGAGGAATTAAGCGCGCTACATCAATTGAATACTTTCCATAAAAATACTTATAGAATAGACTCAAGTCGCCAACCACTCTTCGATGTTTCAAGGTATCAAGGTTTCTGATGAGGTCTGGGTTTCCAATCAGGCTCTCTTCTGAATATAATCCAACAAATGCTGTGTATGTTTGGGAGCAGAGCCCCAAACATGGGAGCAGTATTTCATCGTTGATCGAATTTGAACTTTCTACAGAACTAACAGTTGTTGTAGAGTGTAAAGCTTTTTAGTTCGAAATAATATTCTCATGTTTTGAGAAGCTCTCTTTGCTCTGCATGCAACATGACAGTTCCTCCCAACTTCATCCCAGCAAATTGAGTGGCTATTCTAGAGGAATGGAGTGTCCCGACATAAATATGTCTGATTCAACAACGTTAACTTTTTTTAGAAATAACTACCTCCCGAGTTTTTGTAGCGTTAATTTCTGCTTGGTTACTGTCGCCACAAAATAAAATTTCTACCAGGTCTTTGTTAAGTTGAATGACTTCCTGCTACACTACCCTTAGAATGTATTTGCCCACCTAGTTATTTCAATCCCAATAGAACAAAAACCCAGATAATATTTTTTTTTTAAATTTTAATGAATTATTATTTATTTTCACATTATTTACAGTCTAGAAAATCAGAAAAATACTCATGATTTTTTTTTTTAAATTTTAATGAATTATTATTTATTTTCACATTATTTACAGTCTAGAAAATCAGAAAAATACTCATGATTTTCCAGGATTTTTCTCATCTATGTGACCTTTGTTTTTAATTGCCGCTTTACAGAGCTTCGGCATTCTGTCCAGTAGTTTCTTCGGTTATTTTATCCCATTCTGCTTATAAAAGTTCTCACAAGTGATTTTTCGATGTTGGACTGAGTTTTCGAACACACCTGTCCAATTGGTCCCACAGCAATTCAATGGGGTTCAAGTCGAGTGATTGTGTAGGTCGTCATCACTTCCAGGACGTCATCGGATTTCCATTGGTCCAAAAGTTCTCTAATTTGTTTAGTAGAATGTTTAGGATCGTTGTCATGCTGAAAAATAAATTTCTCCTGAAAATATCTCCAGCTGTCCGCCGCACCTAAACTCGTCGATTTGTACCGAAAATTTCGAATTTAGATTCGTCGCTCCAAAGGACGGAATTCCATTCTCCGGTTCCTTTCCATGTTCTCGGGCCCATTCTAATCGTTTACGTTTATTCACTTGCCTAAGAAGTGGTTTCCTCACTGCAACTCTCCCATGTAGTTCACTTTCTGCTAACCTGTTCTTCACGATTGTTATGCTGATGGGGATGGGCCGCTCCAGGTTTACTTGAGCTGTGGTTTCTGGTGCGGTTAGGCGGCGATTACGTCTGCTGGACATTGTTATAGCTCTGTCTTCAGCGGGAGTCGTTTTTCGAGGCCTTCCTGAACGTTTTTAGTTGAGAATTCCATGTCCCCCAGAAAATTTTTTTACGATGTAGTCCACCGTTCTCCTTGGCATCCGTATATTACTCGCGATTTGTCGACTCGAGTGACCATTTTGATGTCTCGCAATTATCAAAGCTCGATTTTCAACGGAAATTTCTTTCGTTTTTAGCATTTTCACAAAACAATTGAGCTTGTATCATTGACAAAGTACTGTTTGCGAATGGTTAATTTCCAAAAGGGCAATGGTATTTATAGCATGGTTTTTATCATGAAATGTCACCAGGAATTTCCATAATCCCTAGAAACTTGAAATGAGTTCTTACTCCAACTGAAATTCTCAGAAATTATCTCAAAACGATTATCATGTCAAACTTGGAAAGTTGTTCTAACTGGTTTTTAATTTGTGATTTCACCATAAAGGCTTATCTAAACAATTTTATGATGGAGACTTGTTAAAAACAATTAAATTTATCTAATATAATAAAAGGGTTTAATTAGCTATTAAATTTTGGCAGTTACATTGAAATTTCTAGGTGGGCAAATACTTTCTGACGGTAGTGTATCTGCGGATTCAGTCATCTGCAAAGCTGTAGATTGGGTTCTTGGTCCTTTCCAGAATGTTCATGTGCGTTGTTTGAAACATGTGTTACATAAGTTAAAAGATCTTTGCTTACGAAAGCCATATTGATGGTCGCTAATAATATGGAATCCTTCTAGATATTTTAGAAGATGCCTACTTCACAAAATGTGCATTTAAAACTCGCGTAAAAACTGAAAACCTTTATATTTTGAAGTAGATTTAAGCAAAATATAAAGTGTGCTATATCTTTAGAATGGTAATTTAAAGCTTTATTCGGATAAGGAAAAATATACAGGGTATCCCATTGAAAAAATATATTTTTGCGTTAATAACTATTAAAATATTAGTTGTAAAAAAATGTAACTTACACTGTTGAAATCCACGTGAAAAAGTGCTTCGAGAATGTTTTTACAGAAATCAAAAATTTTCAATAGGAAAAGAATTACAAACATTTTTCCAAAATGCAGATTTTTGAAAAACACCCTGTATATCTGAAACGATACTAGATATCGATATGCGGTTTTCATCATTGAGTTTATCATAAAAATTGAGCCTCAGACACCGACATCAGTTTTCGTCTATCTCCTTTAGATAGAGGAGTTTATCTTTAAAAGTGTCCAATTTGGACCACCCTGTACATCCATCGTCATAATGCAGCATCGAGTGTATTGGTGACGTTCTCAGACTGCTGTGTCTTCCGGGAGAGATCAAGGCGTTTGTGGAAAACGGCAAAGATTATTTTAATTGCTGAAACAAATACGGCTATTACAGAAGTACAAACAAAGGCTGCATTCCGTCAGCGCTGAAGCTTTTTGGTGTCTAGGTTAATTAAAATATTTTTTATGATACGCTGTCTAAAGATAATATCGGACATGCTTCACTGCACTTGGCTTGTTCTGGATTGCTCGCAACCTCAGACATGTATGGTTGAGAGTAACCTAATGGTAGTTTCTCCTTCAGTTCAAAAGGGTATGCTGGTGTTCAGATTCGCCCTGGCCTCATGCGACGCGATTTTACTAAAGGCTCTCCGATATACCAAACCTTTTCAGCCAAAGTTTCCTGGATTTCAGTCTTGATCTTGCAGGTATTTTGTTGTATAATAAACATCTGCAATTCGTACTCTACTATCTTCTCTTCTGTTCTGTAGGCGCTAAAATCTTATATTCGGAAGTACATTACCAGCTTGAGCAACGATTCCTCCTATTGAGGCACAGACATATCCGGTGATAAAATTTATACATAAATAGTGTATTTAAAACGAAACATTGCAATACATCCCAACATATTAATTGTTGTTTTTAAGTCCCATCGAACTCGATAAAAAGGGGCAAAAGACGATAAAAATATGGTCCGATAATAAAAGAAGATAAAATATAACAATTTAATTTATAATTATAGATCGGGTTCAATCGTAATCGAAATTAACTCAAGTAGTCCATGGAAACTTTTCTATCTCTCACTTGTCTTGCCATATCGCTATATCGAATCAAACTTGACGATATTTATTTATTTTCCATCGTATTTTGTTTATAAAGCAAGTGAATAACACTACTTTAAAACCTTCTTTTCTCAGTTTCTATTGAAATTTTGTTCTTATAAGTCGGTCGGGCCAAACAAAAAGGCAAAACAAAAGCAAAAGCATAGAAGACTCATTTGTTTTTATTCGGGGCCGATTTGATAATTCTTTTCAGTGAAATCAGACAACTAAATTATATTTATATTATTTATATTTGCGCGGTCGTAGATGCAATTCTTAGATCGCCAATTGTTTTATGAGTAGATTCGTCATAAATTTATCTAAATCATAGATGGAGCCATAATGGTAGGGCGACTTTCGGCAGAAATTATCAAGATTCGGGTATCGGTGCGCGTGTGTACGCACAAAAAGTGCTATTACGGGAGAACTTATAGTTTCTGCGCAGCGCTTAAGTGATCGGTGTTGAGATTAGTGAGATTATTAGGTATTTTGATAAGATTATTAAGGTAAAATGAATATATTTGATTTATTAAATTGTTTTATTAGTTTGAAGAGGGGTTTAATCCACTAAATGGGTATAAAAGTTTTCACAAGATATCAATTTAACGACGAACAATGTATATATAGTCGTATAGTAGGTTGATTTTAGAGTAACATTAGCTTAAATATTTAAGATCTCTTTCTCTGTCTTGTTCTTTTTAATATTCAAATATAATTGTAGGATTGGGTGAGTGCAGCTTTAGCTATTCTGAGCTAAATGTTTCGGTTCTTTACAGCTAATCTTAACTGTGTTAGTTACTTTTTAGTGTTCCGTCCGGAACACTTATAAGATCTTTTCAGTGTCTGTCTGTCTGTCCGTCTATCTGTCACACCCGATTTTCTCCGAAACTAATTGACAAAGAAAGTTGAAATTTGGTACTAATATAGGAATTGATAGCCTCATCAGAGCCCTGTAGTCTTGAAAATTAGATTTTGTCTTAAGGGGGTGAAATCCGAAGTAAAGAAAAAAATTTTACCAGGTCATCGAGTGGGATGTCAAAAGAAAGCTTGTAAAAAACACGAGTTCGAACATATATATAATGCAATACTTGCGCAAATCGCATATTCCAGCCACTTTATATAGCAACATATAATGTAAGAACTCTGTCAACAGATGAAAAGCTAATAGAATTCGAAGAGGAACTTAAAAACATTAAATGGGATATAATAGGTCTGAGCGAAGTCCGTAGAACTGGAGAGGACCAAATCATATTGAACTCCAGAAACTGTCTGTATTATGCAGGGGAAGAAACTTTGATTAGAGGAATCGGTTTCTTGGTAAATAAAAAACATGTTAACTAAATTATTGAAATCAAGAGTGTTAGTCCGAGAGTCATACATCTGATAATCCAACTAAATTAAAGATACTCTCTAAAAATTGTTTAGGTCTATGTACCAACGAGCACCCACTCAGGGGATGAAATAAAAATATACTAATTTCCACTGCTCTACAAGACGGAAAAACGCATTTTACGATGTTGATCGGTGACTTCAGTGCCAAGATTGGAAGCAGAGAGGACGAAGAGGAAACTGCAATAGATCAACATGGGCTAGGAGATCGAAACAAAAGAGGATGATACTAATAGATTTTCTACATCAATATAATTTATATGTAATGAACACCTCCAAAAAGAATAAAAACAGAAAATAGACATGGTCTAACCCAGATGGTAAAACAAAAAAATGCAGTAGAGATCATAAGCAGTAACAGGAAAGTCATTATTTAAGACGTAAGTATCCTAAATAGATGTTCAGTTGGGAGTGACCGTCGCATTGTGAGAGCAAAAGTGCTTATTAACATTAAACAGGAAAGAAACAACATCATCCTTAAAAGAAACCATAATAAGTGGAGAACCCCGGAGGATGTGGATTCCTATAAAAGAGAGATCGCAAGCTCCTTGGAACACAATGAAGATACAGCATTTGATGACATATTTGAAAACATTAAAAATAGTATGGAAAATCCCATTGACAAAACTTGTCTAAAACAACAAAAAGAACAGAAATTAAATCAAAGAGTAAAACAGCTAAGTAAGCAAAGGCGAGAAATGGTAGATAAGACTACAGATGAATGAATATAGAACTATAAATAGAGAGATATCGAGGGAAATTAGAAACGACAAAAGACAAAAAAATGCAGAGGAAATTAAAAACGATGTAAAACAGAATAAAAGCTTAAAAGTCTTGAGAAGGAAGAATACAATGGGAATGAAAGACATATGCAAGATTAAGGACGTGCATGGTAATGTAATAACAAAGAAACGAGATATTTTACAGATCATCAAATTATTTTATCAACAATTATATACCTTACAAGATAAAAAAACAGAAATCAACATACCAAAAGTCCTAAATCAGGAGTCGGAGGATATCCCAGATATCACAGAAGTAGAAATTACATCAGCCTTGAAAGACATGAAAAATAACAAAGCTCCGGGTGAAGACAGTATTGTAGTAGAGGCAATTAAACAAGGAGGATAACAAATTATCAAATCACTTAAAATGTTATTCAGTAAATGCCTCCTGGAAGGAATAACTCCATCGCAATGGAATAATGCAACTATTCTCATCAGGGATAAAAAAGGAGATACTTCAGACCTATCGACCCATTAGCCTCTTGAGCCATGTATACAAGTTATTCACGAAAATACTTACCAAACGCCTAGCAAATAAATCCTAGTTTTTCCTTTCAACAGAACAGGCAGATTTCCGCTTGGGGTATAGAACAAACGACCATCTGGTTTTCGTAACAATTCTAAAAAGTATTCTAAAATCAATAACCTGGGAAAGAATGGAACTTAACAATGACGGTGAAAAGTTAAATCACCTGTATTTCGCCGACGACATTGTCTCAATAACAGACAAAATACAAGAATCACAAACTATGCTACACATACTTCAGGAAGCTTCAAGAAAGGTTGGTCTAAAAATTAATCTATCCAAAACCACAAATTTATAATAAATCTTGTATTAAGCGACACTATAAAACTGAATAACATAGAGATAGAACAAGTGCACCAATATAAATACCTGGGTCATGAAGTCAGCATAGGACGAGATAACCAAACACATGAAATTCAGCGGCAAATAGGTCTCTCCTGGACTGTATATAGCAAACTGGCCTATGTATTCAAATCTAGCCGATACTCTCACGGTGACGAAGAAAAATATCAGTAAAATATGTATCATGCAACGAAAGATATCACATCCCAAATCACATTATCAGGAAGAGAACGGGGGTACAAGACGGAGGCAAATTCATTCTACATCTTAAATAGAACTGGGCTAGGCGTTTTGCCAAGTTTAAGGATGGGCGATAGAATTTCTTTCTAATACCTACACTATTAACGTCAGTATGCCCGAAGGCTCCATGTTGTCTAATACTCTCTTCCCATTCACATTAACGATCTGCTGGAAAGGACCAGGAATCTAGTCTACAGATTTAGATGATAGTACGATTATTTCTTCATTCCTTTAAATGCTCGAGCATTGGCTACTCATGCAAATATCCGCAAAGAGCAGGAAACCGTTCAACTTAACCGAGACCTGGAAGAGAGCACGGTGTGCCTGAAACAGATTTTAATGACTGCGGCGACCACTCTAAATTTTCCGTCGGTAATCGATTAGTGTAGTGATATAGAGCATGTGTGAACACTTTTAAAAAATTTTTCCGAGCCGTTTTGAAAAAAGCGCATTTAAAAATTTAAAATGGAAAATTTCGAAATAAACAAAATTTTCTACATTAGTAATGTTCATTGAATTTATATAAAATATATTTACATTACGTTTATATGATATTATTTAAACTGTCTATAATAGTATACCTGAAAACCATTAATTTGAAACGTGGTAGAAGCCTGTTGATGCTCTGGAACCAAAATTATGGTAATTTTAAGATTTTTTAAAATTCTTGGTCAAAATTTTTCTCCAGATTGTATAAATGTGCACGTGATAGATATAAGATAGATTTCAGTTTGAAGGAGGTCAATAATGTTATTAGTTGAATTTAAATTGGCTAGGTATAAAGTTGTAGAAAATGACATAACTGTTGTCAATTTCTTACCCTTAGTATATTAATATTTAATTCAAGAAAATCTTTAAAGAATGAAAAGATAGTGCCCTTAGTCATGAAGAAAATTAAGAAAAATTATTTATATTGTTTGAAAAAAAAGATTCGATGAATAAAATTGCTGGATCTATCAGTCTATATCTAAAAGATAATATTTTAAAAGTCTTAAATTTCGACTCAGACGATAAACGTCTTCCCACAGTAATTTGCACTTCTTGTGAAATCTTAGTTTATGAGGCTGTTAAAAAAAAGGAAACAATTAAATCCATTGAGTTACCTGATTATTCGATAGTTAAAACATTGCATAGAAATACGAGCTCTCAAGAAGAAAAATTGTGTGAATGCAATTTGTGTGATGTACAGTGAAAAGCAGGACTTTAAATAGTGAATCTAGAGTGGAAATAAAAGAAATAATTGCAAGGTATTGTCCAAAATGTACTATGGAATTGACATGGGGAAAGCCCCATTTTTGTTGCCGCTCAAATAATTTCGAAAATTTAAATAAATATGTGATACTCTGCTTCCGAGGGAAAAAGAACATTTAGTATGTGATTTATTAAAAACCATTAAGAAAGAGAAATTTGTTGACAAAAAAACCATCTGAAGTACCTATTTTTTTATCTCAAGAAAGAGGGAAGCCATTAAATGTACTAAAGATAAATCATATTATTATTTTGACGTATTGTTGACGCAAAATTATACCTCGATGAGAAAACATTTTCATATTAGATTATGAAACTAGAGGTTAAACCCTTCAATATAATTTTTTGAAGAAATTTCTAGATGATCTAGAACTAAAGTTACGAAAATTTTAAAAAATACGAAAAAATGAGTAAAATATGTTTTCACAGATTTAAAAAAAAATCTTAAAATTACCATAATTTTGGTTCCAGAGGACCAACAGACTTCTACCACGTCTTAAATTAATGGTTTTCACGTATACTATTATAGACAGTATCTCATAAATATGATGTAAATATATTTTAAATAAATTCAATGAGCATTATTATTGTAGAAAATTATGTTTATTTCGAAATTTTCCATTTTTTCATTTTTACATGCACTTTTTTCAAAACGGCTCGGCAAAGAATTATAAAATTGTTCACACATGCTCTGTATTATTACTACATGAATCGACTGCAGTCGGAAAATTTGGAGTGGTCGCCGGAGTCGTTAAAACCGGCTTCAGGCACACCTTGTGAGGTGACAGTAACCAAGGAGAATTTAACGCGACAAAAGCCCAAGCGGTAGTTTTTCCTAAAAAAGTTATCGTTGCTGAACCCGACATAGTTATGTGGGGATACTCAATTCCTGTAGCATCATCACTCAATTTGCTGGGTGTTAATTTGGGAGCAAATATGTCCTAGTATGAACATGTTGCATGCATAAGAAAGAGACCCGCTCAAAAGCAGGGAATATTATTTCGAATTAAAAATTTTTACAATGCACAACAACTGTTCGTTCTGTACAAAGCTCAAATTCGACCAACGATAGAATACTGCTCCCATGTTTGGGGCTCTGCTGCCAAACATACACTGCATTTGTTGGATTCGACTCAGAAGATAGCTGTTCCCCTGATTAGAGACCTAGTACTCACCAGCACATCGAAAAACAATTGAGGGCTTCAGTCTATTCTACAAGTATTTTCATGGAACGTACTCGATTGATGAAGCCCGCTTAATTCCTCCCATAGCGGCACTATACATCGCGCTATTTATCCCACCCTTATGAGATTCACCTTGTCAGTCCTTCTTACAACCTTTTTCAGCACTCTTTTATATGAAGAACTCCATCCCTTTGGAATAATTTGCCCAGAATTGTGTTTCCCACCCAGTATAAATTACAGCGATTCAAGACTAACGTGAATCATTTTTTTTTCACAAGCGTCGTTTCTGTAGCGCTTTAGGAATTTCCTTGCAGCACGTGTGCTATGTCCAAAAAACACCTTGGAGAGGCATTCACCATTTCGAAAAAATCGTCGCTTACCTAAAAAACCTAGGGCCAGGGGGGAGGGGGGGTGTTAACTTTTATTTTTCCTTCCGCTACCACTGGATAGCGTTTAGTAACTCATTATCTTTCTTTCTGTAAATAATCCGTGTTAAAATATTGAAAAACGTGTCCAGAAATTTCTATAAAATTTAAGTTTACGATCAGGAACCATCTTTACACTTTTACGTTTCTTATCTCAATTAAGTTATGAACCAAACAAAACTGTTATTGTTAGAGATCGACAATGATTTTTAGCATTCTATGCATGACATACTTATCAGCTCTGCGTAGTTGATATTGACGTTGCGTCGTAAAAAAAACTAATATTTATTAAATTTAGTTTGAAATTATTATGCGATTGTATTTTGTTTGGTAATTTTCCTGATATGTGGAAACTTAGATGCTGCGCAGTAACAGTTCGTTCTAAATATTAGATTTATCGAATAGAGTAACAACAAATACTTTTCTGAACACTGTACGTTTGTATGACAACAACAGATCTTGTAACGGCTAACAAATGTCAAAACGGAGTAATTCGAGTAGTGGATCGAGTACCGATCGATCGAGCGGAAGGACTCGACGGAGCTTACGAAGAAACCCGAGAGTAAACGAAAGTGCGCCGCTGATTCTGACGAGACCAACCAGCTATGGATCGTTGCTACCTTATTTCGAATTTATTAGGAGTAGCTCGAGTAGATATAGTAGTCAGGTATGTTTATATATGTCTTAAATGTTATCTAAATCATCATTTTTTGAATTAGGTATAATTACTAATTATTTTATACTTCTGCTTGTTTAAGATTACGTACCTTGAGAGATAACAACGCAACCTTCGTAAGGCTCGTTTATCCGTTAGTTCGATTGTCTTTTCTGTCTGTTGCATTCTGTATTTTCAGAATAGAATCTCAGAATCTGGAATATGTCAAAAAGTCAGGAAAGTTTACTTTCGTCAGGAAAAACTTGGAAAAGTCGGGAAATTTCCGAAAATGTTCACGGGGAACTGCAAAGTTAGTAAAAGCCGCCTTTAAATTTAATCTAGCTATGCGTATTTTTTTAAAAATGCTTGACCTTGGTTTGTTTTAACTACCTGTTAGCAACAACTTGACAAGTGTTTGTTATTACGTTTTAATTTTGAAATTTTTGGCACAATGACACTGCACAACAGTTATTACTACTACACCAACCATTTTGGATAGGCTAACTAGACTAAACTAGCCCTGAAATTATTTAAAGTTACTATAAATGATTATGTTCGAGTCATCAAACAACTTGAAAAACGTCTTGTGAAATTTCAACAAAAAATAATAACTAAATAAGGACAAGGGATGTATACTTTAAATTCTTTAAAAAAAAAATTAAAGACTTAACCTGGTCTGCATTCGGAAGGTTACAATCCACATTTTAATTGGACATCCCAAATACAATAAAAGCCAATGTTCGATCAATATGTACTGCCGGTATTAACATATGGCACTAAAACGTGGGCTTTAAATAAAAATATAAAATAAACCCCAAATAATTCAAGGAGCAATGGAGAGAAGAATGCTAAATATTAGACTCCAAGATCGTATTCCTAACAGAGATATGAAGATCAAAAGTGACAGATGTAATACAACGAATATGAATATTAAGGTGGAATTGAGCTGGGCATATTGCAAGAAGGAATGATAACAGATATACACGCCTTAGGGTTGAATGGATACCTAGAGAACATAAAAAGATTAGCAGGACACGATTGGATGCAAAAAGCAAACAACAGAACTCATCCGGGACAACTTGGGGATGCTTACATCCGACTATGGATGGATTAAGCTAA
>CM032456.1:101096557-101131557 GCA_019049505.1 Pachyrhynchus sulphureomaculatus
CGTCCAATAAAACTGAGGCTCGCACTACCTCGTGTTCAGTTAAATTCCTTGTTCGATTCATTTTTCTAATTCTTCGGGGTCAAAAATAAAACAGTCTACCACAAAAACGTATTACTTTGAAAAAGGGAACAATTTATAAAGCTTAGTTTTAAAGAAAATCTATCGCATTATTACAGAAAATTGTTTATCTTCTAAAAAATTCTTTAAAACTCTAAATCTAAACGAATTGTTTTGATTTCTGTCATGACCAACGACGAAAACAAAATAGCATAGCCTACTATTTAAATACTCGATAAACTTTAAAACTGACATAAGAAAAAGATAAATTAATTTTCAAATTGTTGCGTTAATTTTGTCCAGGAGTTTATAAAGGGTGATTCATTTAGAGGTACTTTTTTTTTAAATGAAAAAAAAATGAATAAAAACAATTTTTATTTTATAATCTTTATTATCATATAAAAAAGAACCATTCTTTACAATTATTTCTTAAAGATAATTTCTTTCAAATGTTGTCCGCGACTACGGTTAACAACGTCCATTCTGAAGTTCCAATTTTCAATGACGCGTGTGAGTATTTCGAGTGGTATTTGGCCAATGACTCGAGTAATATTGGCCTCCAATGCCTCAATTGTAGCTGGCTTATCCATGTAGACTTTGGACTTTACATAGCCCCAAAGGAAAAAGTCAAGAGGTGTGATGTCACATGATCTAGCCGGCCAATTATCTGGTCCAAAGCGTGAAATGATCTGTTCGCCGAATTGCTCTCGCCGTAAAGCCATGGTTTCACGGGCTGTATGGCAAGTGGCGCCATCTTGTTGGAACCAAATTTCGTCGAGACCACGGCTTCAATTTCTGGCATCAAATAGTCTGTTATCATGGCGCGATAACAGTCACCATTCACAGTAACATTCCGGCCGGCCTCTGTTTTGAAGAAATATGGACCGATTATTCCACCGGCCCATAAACCACACCAAACAGTTGTTTTTTTCTGGATTTAATGGCAGCTCTTGAACCTCTTCAGGTTGTTCATCACCCCAAATACGGCATTTTGTTTATTCACGAACCCATTAAGCCAAAAATGGGCCTCATCGGTGAACAAAATTTTTCTCGAAAACAGTGGATCTTCTGCAAGCTTGTCAAGAGCCCAACGACTAAAACGGAAACGATTCGGAAGGTCGGTCGGCTTCAGTTGTTGCACTAGTTGAATTTTGTATGCTTTTAAAGAAAGATCCTTACGTAAAATACGCCAAGTTGTTGAATATGACAGGCCAAAGCTGTTGAGAACGGCGACGAATCGACACTTCACGGTCTTCGCGTACACTCTCCACTACCGCCCCTATATTTTCTTCACTACGGCTGGATGTGGTCTATTCGGTCGAACATTATCCCAATAATGAAAATTGGGTCTCAAACTTATTGATGGTAGAGCGAATTGTGCGTTCGGTAGGCCGATTATGTGGACCATAAGTTGCTCTAAGCGCCCGATACACATTCCTCGTAGAACGCCCATATTTTCGTAATAAAGTTGAACAATTTGTAGACGCTGTGCCGGGCTAAGTCTTTCCATTATGAATTGTCAAACACTACTGAACAGGAATGCCACTTCAGTGACACGACGCATGCGCAATCTGCAATTAAATCCCCATCACAAAAAGTACCTCTAAATGAATCACCCTTTATATATACATATACATATATATATATATATATATATATATATATATATATATATATATATATATATATATATATACATATACATATACATATACATATACATATACATATATACACATATATATATATATATATATATATATATATATATATATATATATATATATATATATATATATATATATATATATAGATATATCGATGGCCCGAAGTTATTTCAGATAATCGAAATTTCGGTTAATCCGAATTTTTTTAGAAAATAGAAGTTTAGAATGAATTACAACAATGCAGATTGACTTAAAAGCATTTATACGATATACTATTACGTACATAGGTTTAATAAAATGTTTATTAAAACAAAGAATAGAACAATTAGTTTACTTATTTTGTATATATGTCCGGAAAAACAGTTTCATTCTTAACTTTAATGTCTTAAAAATGAGCTAATTTTTAACTGCACTCGTTTTGCGTTAGTCCTGTTTTTGGCTGCAATGTCTGTCCAACGTTTGATGAGCAAAACGTCCGCGGCGGTTGCATTTTCTTGTTCTACATAAGTTAACGCTTTTTCTAGGGCCTCTAGTCCTTCTGAATGTGACAACTGGAATATTGTCAGTGGCTTTCTACTTCGTTATCATCATCGTCATATTGTCATTTCCATATTATCACTGTTTAACCATTTAGAAACATCGGTTTTCGTAACACTTTCACATCCTGATATTCTTGTAATAATTTGATGTAAACTTTCATTATCTTCTGTTTCTGCCTCTGAGTAATGTCTCTCCTCTGTGAAATCAATTTTTTGACCAAGATTTTTCCATAGTACTACTCTTTACTTGATTCCAGGCTGAAGCTATCCAATATATAACATTTTTCAAATTTATCTTTTTTAGACTATCAGTAAGATTGCCACCTCATCTCTACTTCTTCTAAAATATGCTCCAATAACAAACGCCTGTAATTGCGTTTTAAATTTTACAGTACACCCTGATCCATAGGCTGAATGAGATAAGTTACAGCAGGAGGCAAAAACATTGCTTTTATTTCCCCACTTTCAAGTTGCTCCGCATTTGGGTGAGTGGGGGCGTTATCTAGTAACAGAATACATTTTCTAGGATTTCCATGTTTTTTTTAAAAAAAGTTCTACTTTGGGAACAAAATCTCCAGAAAACCAGTCTTTAAATAGAGCCGCGTTTATCCAGGCATTGTTTTGATTTTTATACAAAACAGGAAAAGCATTGCGACGAATATTCTTAAAGGTTCGTGGATTTGCTGACTTACCAATACATAATAATGAGAGTTTGCAAGAACAGTAATACGTTCTTTGCTGCGTTTGTAACCAGGTGATCCAGCTTCCGTTTTTGAAGCTAAGGTATTTGACGGCAACATTTTGTAGTTCAAGCCTGTTTCATCACAATTATAGATTTGGTCTGGTTGTAAACCATGTTCTTTCATAAGCAGCAGATACATCAGCCGACAATCTTTCGCCACAAGCTTTCAGTTGCTTACACCATATCTTTTTTTCCACCTATCTAGCACCTATC
Source organism: Pachyrhynchus sulphureomaculatus (assembly GCA_019049505.1). Taxonomy (NCBI): domain Eukaryota; kingdom Metazoa; phylum Arthropoda; class Insecta; order Coleoptera; family Curculionidae; genus Pachyrhynchus; species Pachyrhynchus sulphureomaculatus. Next base: position 101,099,776 of record CM032456.1, read on the forward strand.
ACTTGCAGAAAAGTTTACAGGCGCTTCAATAACCAGCAACTCTTCGCTTAAACTCACTGCCTTATGTTTTAAAATTGTTCCTGAAATTGATATTCCACGTTCTCGATTCTGTGTAAACCATAAAAATAAAGAGTCATCCACTTTTGGTTTTAACCGCTTTTCATACTTTTTCATGCCTGTGTGGGCGATGACAAAACACTACACCATTTTTCAAGTTTTTTCGCGATTTTTTCTCCACTCTGAAACAGTACTCACGGCTACACCTAAATCCTTTGCTATATTTTTAAGAAGTTCGCCATTATCTAAACGTTAAATTGCTTCAAGTTTCTCTTTTAGGGTAATAACAACATGTTTACGCTTATTATTATGACGCTCCATTTTGTAAAATATTATACCTCTGCGATAATAATAGACGTAACTTATAACACTTGTCGACTAACTAAAACATAGACAGCGGTGAAATTCTAGACGTCGGAAAGTCCCCGACGCATTAAGGAAACCACTCATCGTCTGTTTCGAATAATGGGGATTTTTTTCGTTTAATGGGAATACAATTTGCTTTGTAACAGTTTGTTTCGGATAAGCCGGATTTCAGATAATCGCGATTCGGATAATCGGGATTGTACTATATATATATATATATATATATATATATATATATATATATATATATATATATATATATATATATATATATATATAAGGGTGACAAGCCAAAATTTTTTTTTTTATTTTCTTTGGTATTACCCCCACAAAATGTTTATTCCTATGAAAAAATTAAGCCCTTTAGTTTTTAGAAAAAAATATTAATATTTAGAGATCACATCCATCGATTGAAAATATATTTTTCCTCCTCAATCGTTTTTCCCCTTCAATAACCCCTCGTTAGACTTCTAATTTGAATTTAAGAATTATGAAGATGTTTTCTTGAACATTTTTCGATGCTAAATCCGTTCCCGAGGGCCCTTTCCTCCTAAAATCCTTCAATTTTTCGCAGTGGCCATATTAAGTGTGCATTAAGGGTGAAAAAATGCGTTTTCTTTTCAAAAAAGTTCCGCAAAATTTACGGGAAGCATTGTAGATCAAGTTTTATGATGCAAAATCATAGATATGTCACAGATCTTTGAGAAATTTTCATGGCGCACGAGTAATATTGGACAAAGATAGCGAGAACGAAACGCTTTGTTGGAAAAAAGATCGACACACCTAAAAAACTCGACAAGAAGACAAGTTCAGAAAAAATGTTTCCGACAAAAGTTTTAACATTTTTCCCTGGGAATTGAAGGGGTGTACGCTCAACGCTCTGTTGGGACTCTATGAGTCCCAAAATTGAAAATCTAAATGGAAACCCAATACCTTTAATACATATTTGAATTCAGCTAGAATTTTACGTCTTAGTAAACATTGAACTTTAATTGGGCCTGATTGGGCCTCCTTAGAATTGCAATAAAATGCGGCACTTAAAAAGAATTATATCCGTGTTAAAAGCTAATAACTAAAGTAAAAAAATCGAATGCCAAGCCAATATTTTGTTATTTTTCTTCCGTTGAGCACGAATTGACAGGAGTCCTTGTCTCTCCCCCTCATGCAGCGTCCAACTTTCCTAGAAACATGCTTCGTTTGAAAACTTTATATAGAGAATACATTTTTCACATTACCATTGTTATTTGTTTACATATTCTTTAACTTTTTTTTAAGGAATATCAATCTTTTTTCCGACAAAGCGCTTCGTTCTCGCTGTCTTTATCCCATATTACTCCTGCGCCATGAAAATTTCTCAAAGATCTGTGTCATATATATGATTTTACATCATAAAACTTGATCTACAATGCTTCCCGTAAATTTTGCGAAACTTTCTTGAAAGGAAAACGCATTTTTTTTCACCTTTAATACGCATTGTGAAAAATTGAAGGATTTTAGGGAGAAACGGCCCTCGGAAACGGATTCAACATCAAAAAATGTACAAGGAAACATCTACATAATCCTTAAAATCAAATCAGAAGTTTAACGGGGGGCTGTTGAAGAGGAAAAAACGATTGAGAAGAAAAAATATATTTTCAATCGATGGATGCGACCTCTAAATAGTAATATTTTTTTTCTAAAAATATAGAGGCTTCATTTTTTCATAGGATTGACCATTTTGCGAGGGTAGGACCAAAGAAAATAAAAAAAAATTGTTTGGCTTGTCATCCTAATATGTACTATATGTTACAATAGCGTTTTTACAGATGATGGAAAATAATACATTACAATTCCGGGTTTCAATCCGTTCGTCTACCAATGAATTTGCACGACGTTTCGCCAAAATCTCATTTGGCATTTTCAAGTGCTCCCGCTGCTGCTGCTTCTCGATACTGTGATCTTGCTGCTGCTGCCGCTCCAAGCTAACTCGAGTTAGCAGCAAGATCACAGTATCGAGAAGCAGCAGCAGCGGGAGCACTTGAAAATGCCAAATGAGATTTTGGCGAAACGTCGTGCAAATTCATTGTTCGACGAAGGGATTGAAATCCGGAATTTTAATGTGTGTGTGTGTGTATATATATATATATATATATATATATATATATATATATATATATATATATATATATATATATATATATATATATATATATATATGTGTATATATATATATAATATATATATATATATATATATATATATATATATATATATATATATATATATATATATATATATATATATATATATGTATATATGTATATATATATATATATATATATATATATATATATATATATATATATATATATATATATATATATATATATATATATATATATATATATATATATATATATATATGTATATATGTATATATATATATATATATATATATATATATATATATATATATATATATATATGTATATATGTATATATGTATATATATATACAGTAATACCCCGCTTAGCGCGACCCCGTTACGCGCGGTTTCACTATAACGCGAATTTCAAATTTCGCGCTCATGTAGTCATTACTTCTCTATGGTCGCGGGGGGATCCCCGCTTTCTCTGAATATTCTCTTTGAAGAATTGGGAATTCCCTGTCCTTCGACTTTGTTCTATGGGGATTTCCTCGTTCGTTCGTGTGTTCATTTGTTCCGTAATGTTAGTTCGGTCGGCTGGCAGTTTTTTTTTTAATATTTATTGGAGATACATACATACATAATTTAACCCTACGTTAAAAATGCCGCCTGTAAAGAAAAAAGAGCGTAAAAGCGTCACTTTGGAATTGAAGATGAAAGTGTTAAGAAGAATGGAAAATGGAGGCAAAGCAACAATTGTTGGGAGAGATTTTGGACTCTCAGAATCGACTGTGAGAACGATTTATAAAAATCGGGAAAAAATTAAAATCTCCAGCGAAGGTTCAACACCTATAAGTGCAACAAAACTTTCTCGTTCGAGATCATCTATCTTAGAAAGAATGGAGAAATTACTGTCAGTCTGGATCGAAGATTTGAATAAGAAGAACACACCACTAAGTCAAGATCTCATATGCACAAAAGCAAAATCTTTGTATGAGATGCTGAAAACAAAAGAAGGAGAAGGGAGTGCCACTCCGACTTTTGCTGCCAGCAGAGGCTGGTTCCATCGGTTCAAGCAGCGTTCTAATCTTCACAATATCCACATAACAGGCGAGGCGGCCAGCGCGGACATTCAAGCTGCAGCTGAGTTTCCAGACAAGTTTCAAGACTTCGTTAGACGAGAGAAAATTCCTGCTTGTCTCATCTTCAATGTTGATGAGACCGCACTTTACTGGAAAAAAATGCCATCTCGAACATTCATTTCTAAGGAAGAACGTCAAGCCAGTGGTTTCAAAGCTGCGAAAGATCGACTAACACTTCTGCTGGGTGGTAATGCCACTGGTGATTTCAAACTGAAACCTTTACTAGTGTACCATTCAGAAACACCCCGTGCAATGCGAGGCACAGACAAGACAAGTCTACCAGTTGTGTGGCGATCAAACAGAAAGGCGTGGGTTACACGGGAAATTTTTCAAGAATGGTATTCTAATAGTTTTTGCCCATCAGTCAAATCATACTGTGACAGAAATGTGCTTGAACCTAAAGTTATATTACTCTTAGACAATGCCCCAGGATATCCAACCTCACTTGATACGCCCAGAGACTTAAAAGTGTACGTAAAGTTCCTTCCACCAAACACTACGTCAATATTACAACCTATGGACCAGGGAGCAATAGCAAACTTCAAAGCTTATTACCATCGCCGCACTTTTAGCCAACTAATTCATGAAACTGACGGGGAAGGAAGACAGTCTATGCGAGAGTGGTGGAAGTCATACAACATTATGAAGTCTATTCACAACATAGAAGAGGCTTGGAAGGAAGTTAAAATGAGTTGTATGAATGGGGTGTGGCGTAATCTTTGGCCAGATGTAGTGGAAGCACCTAGAAGAATTGTCCAGATGCAGAGACAAGTGCTTGAAGACATTGCTGCAATGATTGAGGGGTCTGAACTTGAAGATGTCACGGTAGAAGATCTGGTAGAACTTGTAGCAACGCACGACGATCCTATTAGCAATGAAGATCCGATCGAGTTACAGAATAATCCTATCTACGATGAGGAAGAACAAGTAGAAGAGAAAGTTTTATCTTCAGGGGAAATACAAAATGCACTTTCAAAAATTTATTCAGGTTTGGACATATTGCAGAGTATAGACAATAATGATGACCGTGTCTTGACCGTGTGTCAAACAATTAAAAACAGTTGTTGGGTGTTATGAACGTATTTTACAAGAACGTAAACAAAACGTTACCCAAAAGACAATAGATGTATTTTTCCGTAAAAAATAAGAGTATGTATTGCATAAAGTGTTCTTAGAATTAAAGTGATTGATTAAAATGATTTGTATTTTTTTGTATTAAATTTTGACTATGTTTAATCATAAACCTCGATATACGCGAATTTCAGTTAACGCGATTTTTTTCGGAACGTATCCCTCGCGTAAAGCGGGGTATTACTGGTAATACCCCGCTTAGCGCGACCCCCGTTATGCGCGGTTTCACTATAACGCGAATTTCAAATTTCGCGCTCATGTAGTCATTAACTTCTCTATGGTCGCGGGGGGATCCCCGCTTTCTCTGAATATTCTCTTTGAAGAATTGGGAATTCCCTGTCCTTCGACTTTGTTCTATGGGGATTTCCTCGTTCGTTTCGTGTGTTCATTTGTTCCGTAATGTTAGTTCGGTCGGCTGGCAGTTTTGTTTTAATATTTATTGGAGATACATACATACATAATTTAACCCTACGTTAAAAATGCCGCCTGTAAAGAAAAAAAGAGCGTAAAAGCGTCACTTTGGAATTGAAGATGAAAGTGTTAAGAAGAATGGAAAATGGAGGCAAAGCAACAATTGTTGGGAGAGATTTTGGACTCTCAGAATCGACTGTGAGAACGATTTATAAAAATCGGGAAAAAATTAAAATCTCCAGCGAAGGTTCAACACCTATAAGTGCAACAAAACTTTCTCGTTCGAGATCATCTATCTTAGAAAGAATGGAGAAATTACTGTCAGTCTGGATCGAAGATTTGAATAAGAAGAACACACCACTAAGTCAAGATCTCATATGCACAAAAGCAAAATCTTTGTATGAGATGCTGAAAACAAAAGAAGGAGAAGGGAGTGCCACTCCGACTTTTGCTGCCAGCAGAGGCTGGTTCCATCGGTTCAAGCAGCGTTCTAATCTTCACAATATCCACATAACAGGCGAGGCGGCCAGCGCGGACATTCAAGCTGCAGCTGAGTTTCCAGACAAGTTTCAAGACTTCGTTAGACGAGAGAAAATTCCTGCTTGTCTCATCTTCAATGTTGATGAGACCGCACTTTACTGGAAAAAAATGCCATCTCGAACATTCATTTCTAAGGAAGAACGTCAAGCCAGTGGTTTCAAAGCTGCGAAAGATCGACTAACACTTCTGCTGGGTGGTAATGCCACTGGTGATTTCAAACTGAAACCTTTACTAGTGTACCATTCAGAAACACCCCGTGCAATGCGAGGCACAGACAAGACAAGTCTACCAGTTGTGTGGCGATCAAACAGAAAGGCGTGGGTTACACGGGAAATTTTTCAAGAATGGTATTCTAATAGTTTTTGCCCATCAGTCAAATCATACTGTGACAGAAATGGGCTTGAACCTAAAGTTATATTACTCTTAGACAATGCCCCAGGACATCTAACCTCACTTGATACGCCCAGAGACTTAAAAGTGTACGTAAAGTTCCTTCCACCAAACACTACGTCAATGTTACAACCTATGGACCAGGGAGCAATAGCAAACTTCAAAGCTTATTACCATCGCCGCACTTTTAGCCAACTAATTCATGAAACTGACGGGGAAGGAAGACAGTCTATGCGAGAGTGGTGGAAGTCATACAACATTATGAAGTCTATTCACAACATAGAAGAGGCTTGGAAGGAAGTTAAAATGAGTTGTATGAATGGGGTGTGGCGTAATCTTTGGCCAGATGTAGTGGAAGCACCTAGAAGAATTGTCCAGATGCAGAGACAAGTGCTTGAAGACATTGCTGCAATGATTGAGGGGTCTGAACTTCAAGATGTCACGGTAGAAGATCTCGTAGAACTTGTAGCAACGCACGACGATCCTATTAGCAATGAAGATCTGATCAAGTTACAGAATAATCCTATCTACGATGAGGAAGAACAAGTAGAAGAGAAAGTTTTATCTTCAGGGGAAATACAAAATGCACTTTCAAAAATTTATTCAGGTTTGGACATATTGCAGAGTATAGACAATAATGATGACCGTGTCTTGACCGTGTGTCAAACAATTAAAAACAGTGTTGGGTGTTATGAACGTATTTTACAAGAACGTAAACAAAACGTTACCCAAAAGACAATAGATGTATTTTTCCGTAAAAAATAAGAGTATGTATTGCATAAAGTGTTCTTAGAATTAAAGTGATTGATTAAAATGATTTGTATTTTTTTGTATTAAATTTTGACTATGTTTAATCATAAACCTCGATATACGCGAATTTCAGTTAACGCGATTTTTTTCGGAACGTATCCCCTCGCGTAAAGCGGGGTATTACTGTATATATATATATATATATATATATATATATATATATATATATATATATATATATATGTATGTATATATATGTATGTATATATATATATATGTATATATATGTATGTATATATATGTATATATATGTATATATATGTATATATATATATATATATATATATATATATATATATATATATATATATATATATATATATATATATATATATAATTTTATTCATGTTATGGAACTGTCTCTTTTACTTATTTTAGAACGACATATTTGCAAAGAAAGTATTTGGTAAATCACTTTAGTAATTTTTCAAGATAATCAATAAAAGGACACTTAACATTTAAATTACATTTTTATTACACTTTGCTACATGTCGCCTTATTTGAACCTTGGCTGACGTATATATTTATTTTGTTCTCACATGCAAAGTTCATAAATAATTCGCCAAACTTCCCCAACAGTTGATAAGAAAATTAGTCGCACATCTCAAATATTTACCTTAATTTTCTTTTTAATGCGTTAATGGGACACTGTTTTATTATTAATTAATCTGGCCCACAATTAGCAATAGACCGTTAGTAAACAAAGAAAGTTTGTATTCGGTAAGTACTATATATATTTTGCTTGGCAAATCTTACTATGGAAATGTTTTTAAATTAGATCAAACAGAAAGTAAGATACGTTCATAGATACATGTGTATGTATGTAGTGTATACATAATTTGTGTTTCAGCTAGAATAGGTGTTATGTAAATTTACGGATCAATGATTTGTTCTTAATCCCTCTATCTGTATTAGTATTTTATTGTGTGTGATTTTATGGGTGCCAATAAAATTTGCTAGCAGGATTTAAATTCAATATTTGAATTAGCAGTTAATGTGCTGAATACATTTTTGATTTTATCCTCTTGAAGTGCATTTTATTTTACGAGCTATGTGAGTTGGCTGCAGCGACAGGGCGTCGTATTTCAATTAGAACATTTTTAAAGAAGACGTGTAAAAATGGCTTCCAGGGCATTCCATCGAACAACGAAGATTTTTACTACTCAGCAAAGTCAGGTATTTGAACATTTGTGTTGTTAAGTTAACGTGGTTCTTTTTGGTCGCGTACAGGTCTTCACACCCGTAGTATGATCAGTATTATTGGTAATTAGACCTCGGCAGTCGTAGAGCCATATTAGTTGAGTTAGTGATTTAAGGTACTCTGTTATGTAGAACTTATTTTATTTCTCGAAAGTAAATTTTATTCATAATGCAGCTCCGACATAGGGCGAAAAATCACAAGACTTTTGAACAAAAAACAATGTTGTTGCCAAAAATCGATTTCATTGTTCAACATAGTTTCCTTCAAGAGCGATACATATATTTCAGCGATTTTCCAACATTCGGAAACCTTTCATATAGTACGATTCGTCGAACTCTCTGAAATAAGCCTCAGTTTCCCATTCGGCCTCTTCATTTGATCCGAATTCCTTTCGCTGGAGCCTCCTTTTCATATTTGGGGGCCAGATCTGATGAGTACGGCGGATGAAAAACGAATTCATTCAATAAAGCAACGTAATAGTCTCCGGTGACTGTTCACTCCTTCTCAAGATAGTCGATCAGTATTATTCCATGTGCATCCCAAAAAATACTTGCCAAAATCTTTCCAGCTGATGTGTGTGTTTTTGCAGGCTTGGGTCAGCTTTCATATGGTCCATTTTTACGAATCGATGCAAAAACTCCTTTGGATTACTCCAAAACAGTGCCAAATAGCGTTCTGAATCTTCGACACATTGCTGTTTTTGATCAATCACCCCCATCGGGCATATAGCTAGCAAATATTCATGCAAAATATGCCTCATGCATTCTGTTGATATCTTCACGATATTACCTATCTCTCTCACTTCGATTTTGCGATCATTTAGGACAATATGGTAGATTTTTTTGTGTTTTTTGGAGTGACTGCCTCATTTGGACCTCCGGATCGTGGCACATCATCGGTGCTTGTACAACCGCGTTTAAATTCACTAAACCCTCGACATATAGTTGCTTTCGACGGAGGAGGTGTACCATAACACTTCTCAAGCCATTCTTGGGTTCTAGCTGTATTTTTTCCCGCCAAAAAGCAATATTTAATCAACACACGAAATTCTTTTTGTTCCGACATTTTGCAAAAATCAAAAGTAGTGTCACTCAAACAGATGTAATCACAAATTAATAAATAAAATGTCATGAAAATTGTACACGAATCTTCTGAAAGTTGACACTAACTGAAAATCATATGGTTTTTTTGTTCATGCTCCCATCTCTCGGAAAATCTCAGGGCTTTTCACCCCCAGTATATTAGATAATTTCACAGTACTCAGGTATCAGTGACATGGCATTTTTTAAAAAAAATCTTTTTTACCTGAATTTTTCACTTCGTGTTTAATTTTTTTGTTGTCTGAAGACAAAATACAGTTTTTAAGAGACTAAAATTATTCTGGTGTTTTATTAAAATTTGTTTATTTCAATTAATATCCGTGTAGAAATTCTAAAATTTGGAAAAGTATGTTTGTTACCTCCGACAACGTCGTATAATTTTGAAAAATCATATAGAATTGTATGCAATCCAAATCTTCGGAGGTGGAGACTACCACAAAGGCAACGGGTCTGGTCTGTTACACAGACGGGTCAAAAACTTCAAGCAGATTAGGCGCTGGCATATACGCAGGAAAGTCCAAGTGGAGCTGTACCATTCCACTCAAGACAAGGCAGAAATTCACGCAATAGAAGCATGTGTTGACGGAAATATTAGACGGGACTACCAAGAAATATATATTCTCTCAGGCAGTCAAGCTACTTTAAAGGCTTTGGATGCCTCTCAGGCCAACTCCAAGATCAATATGAAGTGTAAGCATATCCTATTGGAATCATCCTCCAGGACCAACGAGGTTGAAGTACTGTGGGTTCCAAGACATTCGGGGATAGAAAGTAATTAAAAAGTGACAAATTAACAAGATTTGGAGCTACAAAATCATATATGGGTCCGGAACCAGCGTTGGGTATACATGGCATGGGCCAAACGCTTCTTTTTATTATTCTCCGATAGCTAGGTTTTTTTCTAGCTCTACAAACTTTAAACCAACCATTTTAAAGCCTTTTTTGCACTGTTCAAGTAGAAATTTTCTTACCCATGTCTTCAGAAAAATCAGCGCGTAGCTCAGAAGACAGCTTTTTTGCAATTTTTCAAAGGAGCCTGTAGCAACTGCCGATCTTCTCTCGCATTGGTAATGCATTTTCGACCACTCTTATTTAAGTTTTTGTGCATTTTTACTTTTTAAAATGATTTATATTGTATCTCACCATACTATATTTCATTATTTTTACAATGTCTGATTTATTTTTTCGACTTTCAAAAAGAAACTGCATTTTCAAACTTTTTTCTAAATCCAATTCATACTTTTATGACATGTTTACTTAAAAATACACTTATTCTTTAGCGCAAGGTACTAACGTAACATTACCAGATTACTAACAATGTGTACAGTAGAGATCTCGAGGTAAACTAAATAGTTACAAGAATAAAGCAGGTCAGCCATCGTTAATTTCCAAGGATTTGTTCTTTTTTTTTTTTTTTCAATAGGATTCACTAACTAATATTTTATGGTAAATAATTTTACAGTAATCTAAGCCACTTTAAATAATAATAACAGAATAATGGATCAATATAGTCTGGATGTTAAATTTGAGTATCATCAGCAACGGTAATAAATACCCAGAATATTTGTTTACGATTTACTTATAACCTATTCTTAGTGTTCCGTACGGAACACTTATAAGATCACTTCGTTGTCTGTCTGTCGGCCTGTCTGTCACACCCGATTTTCACTGAAACTATTTGACATAGAATGTTGAAATTTGGCACTGATATAAGAATTGATAGTCTCATTAGAGCCGTGTAGTTTTGAAAGTTAAATTTTGACTTGCCGGGTTAGTTTTGGGGGGGTGAAATCGAAAGTGAAAAAAACATTTTTTACCAGGTCACGAGTTCAAAAATATATATAATGTAATACTTGCGCACACTTTTCTTTCTATTATTTTTAAAAAATTGCGAAAAGTCTCTTATCCGAAGAAAAGTACTGATCAAAAAATTTTAAAAAAAAATCTGGAATAATCTCCATAGGATGTAGATTGAACGAAAATTATCACCAATTACCTTTAATAATTTATCTGGTATATAAAAAAAATTAAAGTCATCAGTTTTCAGTAAAAATCTGAAAAAACCTTTGTTGAAAACTCATTTGGGGTGTATTTTGTGAAGTCATTGATCATTTTATACCTACGTACCAAAAATTTTTATTTTAAAAGCAATCAACGTACGGAACACTAATTTCGCAAGTCCGACTTGCCAGTTTTTTTTCAATGGAATTCACTAATCAATAATTTATGGCAAATAATTTTACAGTAATATAAGCCACTTTAAATAATAATAACAGAATAACGGATCAATAAAAGCTGGATGTTAAATTTGAGTATCATCAGCAAGGGCTAATTTTAGTGAGTACTGTTAAAAGCAAAGCCTTAACTTAAAGAATATAAGATATTTTAAATCAGCCCAACGTGACACGCGGATTGTTGTGTATACCCAGAATTTACTTATAACTTATTTTTAATATAATTTTATAACTTCTAAAAACGCCTTATACAAGAATGAAAAGTGAAAATACAGTACCGAGAATTATAAAAAAACCAAAATGGTTTATTCGGAATACCACGCCTTAAAAATCACGTGTTTTTTCTCTCAATATACTATTATGCATCATTTAAATATTAAATTTCTGCATAAATGATATCTTAATAATATAATAGGTTTTCTTCTTAATATTCTTAAAAAAAATTATATATAAACTAAGTAGTAGTACTATTTTAAAATGGTTTTCGACATAAAGTCGTTCTATTTAGCAAAGTGTTTTATTTTCAAAACATGTTGTGAAAGCTCTAAACTCATTGAAAAATCGTATTTAACCGTTGCTTTCCTTTCGAAAATCACAGTTCGAATTCACTTCCACTTTAAATTAGTTATCATTTGATAAGCGACTAATTTTTAACTCATTAACTACTTTGGATACGCCGTCCTTTTAAAACAAATACAATCAATGGCAGTCGTTTCGTGGCGGTTCGCTCATAGCTGAGCGCAGATAATTAGTTATTGCCTAATTAAGAAAACCTATACCTTGTCCCGACCCGAACACCAATGAGTGCATAACACTTTTAAAAAGAGGAACACGACCTAAAAAAAAATAACCATGGCTCGAAGGAAAGGATTTAACGCCTATTCGTATGTGAGTATTTATTATTGTTAGTATACGATAGTATTTAATTCACACTGTTTTGTACCTACAATTAGTTTTTCGCCTTTTGTTTCCAGCTCATTTTCTACCAAATTTTAGACGATCTCCTCCCTTTTATTATTACCTTAAACACCCCCGCATGTTACTTCTCACTCGCTTATATTCAAATTTTAGAAACAGAGATACATGTTAGTATTTTTTTACGAATATTTTACATGCCTTTTACTAAACTCCACGTGGAGATGTATATCCGTATCTCACGCAAGTAGCGAAATTTTTATTTTTAAAAAAATTGATAATGCGTTACTCAATTTTATTGGTTCACACTTAAGGATAACTTAAACCAAATATTACTACGCCATATTTTAAAAACTGAAATAATATGTTATCGTCAGATGATTCCGGGGATGTATAAAGAGAAACTACTACATGGAGTGAACAATCCAGAGACTTTTGAAGAAAAACCAATCAATTTTGTTCTTCAACATAACACGTAGGCTGAAAAGTTTTTGGCTAGCTACTTAAAACATTTTTTTTTTTCAAAATTCGACTTTATTCATCAAGAGCGATACAATCAGTCCAGCGCTTTTCTAACATTTCTATACCTTTCTTGTAGAAGGATTTGTCTTTGCCTTCAAAATAGGCGATAACTTCTTCATTGGAGCCGAATCTCTTTCTCGCGAGCATTTTTTTTGAAGTCTACGAATAGAAAATAGTCGCTGGGGGCCAAATCTGGAGAACTTAGTGGATGAGGAATTCAATTCATGCATGCCATCGTAACCATTGACTTGTGACACGGTGCATTGTCTTGATGAAAGAGCACTTTTTTTCTTGTTCGTTTGGAGCCGTTTCTTTGCGATTTTTCCCTTTAAATGCACCAATAACTTTATATAATATTCGCTACTGCTGGCTTTTTCCTTCTCAGCATAGTGGTTGAAAATTATTCCATGCGCATCATAAAATACAGAGGCCAAAACCTTCCCAGCAGACTGTTGTGTCTTTGATCGCTTCAGACGGCTTTCACCGGCTGCTGTCCACTCAACTGACTGCCGATTTGATTCCGGTGTGTAGTGGTGCATCCATATTTCATCCATTGTCACATATCGCATGAAAAAATACTTTTTATTGCGCTTAAACAGATCCAAACAGCGCTCAGAATCATCAACACGTTGTTGTTTTTGGTCTACTATGAGAAGACGCAGTATCCATTTCGAACAGAGCTTTCTCATGCCGAAATGTACATGCAAAATATGACCAACATGTTCTTTTGATATCTTTATGGTGTCAGCTATCTCATGCAATTTCACTTTACGGCCATCCAAAACTATTTTGTAGATTTTTTTATCTTTTCCAGTGTAACCACCTCATTTGGACGTTTAGAGCGTTCAGCATCATTTGTATCTGTAGGACCGCGTTTAAATCCATCATACCTGTAAATGATAAGTGATTTTCCAGGAGCGGAGACCCCGTAAAACTTATCAAGCCATTGCTTTGCTTGAACGGTATTTTTTTCCATCAAAAAGCAGTATTTAATCAACACACGAAATTCAGTTTTTTCCAATGTTTTGAAAATATCAAAAGTAGCATCACTAAAACCACTGTAACTTCCAAAATAATCATTGAAATGTCATGAAATATCATAAAATGTTAACACATATCGTTTGAAGGTTGGTACGTCCTAAAAATCATATGGATTTTTTGAAAAGGGCGACATCTATATGTCAGACCAAAAACTTTTCAGCCTACATGTTAGTTTCCTTCAAGAGCGATACACTTATTATGCGATCTTTCAACATTTGGATACCTTCATGTACCCTCAGTTTCCCATTCGACTTCTTCATTTGAGCCATATCTCTTTCTCTAGAGCCACCTTTTCAAATTTGGAAAGAGATAGTAATCGCTAGGGGTAAGATCGGGTGAAGGGGTAAGAATCGGTGAATACGGCGGGTAAGAAAGCAGTTCATAGCCCAGTTGGTCCAGTGTCACTCTTGATTTTGTGGACTTGTGAGCTGGTCCATTATCTTAGCCAAACAATTTTTTTTCTCCGCTAAATGCGGCCTTTTTTCTTGGTTTCTCCATTCAAAAAATAAACCAACGTAATAGTCTCTCAGTATTATTTCATGTGCATCCCAAAAATACTTGCCAAAACCTTTCCAGCTGATGTTTGTGTTTTTGGATGTTTCGGTCGGATTTTATGCGGTTCTAGCTACTCTACGGACTGACTATGGAATTCAGGCGTGTAGCGATGGATCCATGTTTCGTCCGTTGTTACAAATCGACGCAAAAACTTCTTTGGATTACATTTTTAACACGTTGGTGTTTTTGATCAATCGTGAGAGTGCGCGGCACCCCCGGCATGTAGCTTTTTCATATTCATGCAAAATATGGCTTACTCGTTCTGCTGATATTTTGACGATGTCAGCTATCTCTCTCACTTTCATTTTGCAGTCATTCAGAACAATATAGTGGATTATTTTTGTGTTTTTTGAAGTGATTGCCTCATCTGGACGTCCGGAACGTGGGGCATCATTGGCGCTTGTACGATGCATTTAAGTTCACTAAACCGTCAACATATAGTTGCTTTCGACGGAGCAGATGTGCCATAACACTTCTCAAGCCATCCTTGGGTTCTGGCTGTATTTTTCCCATCAAAGCGCAATGTTTAATAATAATAATTAAACATACAAAATACTTTTTGTTCCATAGTTTTGCAAAAATCAAAAGTAACGTCACTCAAACAGCTGTAACTCGCAAACTAATAGACAAAATGTAACGAGAATGTTACGTGAATCTACTGAGAGTTTACACTAACTGAATATTGTGTGATTTTTTTTGTTTGTGCTGTCATCTCTTGGAAAATCTCGGGACTTTTCACCCCATCTAGTAAATGCCATGTCTAGTCTTGAGTATTGTTTGAAAAATGAAAATCTTATCGAAATAACAGCGAGAAAAGTCACAGAGATTGAACATTTTTAAATAATTCAGGGTCTGACGGACTAATACGAATTTTGTAAAAAATAATAGATCAGTCCTTGAGTTAGTTACAAGATTAACTGCCACAGTAAGTAAAAATTCAAATTCAGATATGTAGCACTTTATTATTACTAAGTTAATTTATAAAGATTAGCTTATACTCTAGTTAATTCCTCATGTACATAAAAATATCAATTAGTCATTTCCGAATGATGTTCTTTAATGACTTTATATAGCCTATAATTTTGATTGTTTGGGAAAGGATTTTTTTTGTTTTTTATTATTAATATTTATGTGGATTTTTGCTTGGGTCTGCTGGGAAAATTGTTTCAAAAAATCCGGCTTGATATTGTCAGGTACATGGTATTATTTACGCTAGACTTAATTATTAAACTTTTTAATCTCATTTGCTCTCTCTCATTCATACATCTCATTCTTGCATACATATCTCTTATGCACAGTAATAATGCAGTAAAAAAAGGTCAAAATAATGATGAGATAGGCATAGTCTAGATAACATACAGCGATATTATGATTTTATCCTCTCTGGGGTATCATCAGAAGTATTGTCCTGAGTTTTGGACCTCGAAAAACTTGTGCTCTTTTGTTTATAAACAATTTAAGTTTTCAAAACGCGTTTTTTGAGCTTAAAATGTGAATAACTCCGGTTATATAAGTCGGATCGAGACAAACAAAACACTAAACTCTTCGTAATGAAATTTCCCACAAATCACTGACATGTATACATAACCTACAAAACTGAAAGAATAGGCAAAATCTTTTTTTTTTTTTCATTTTATTGTACAGATCGACTAAGTGAACCGATCGCCTTGAAACTTTCAGAAAATATGCCTTTTGTTATAGCAAAAATGTCCTAAAATTTTGATACAAAAATACTGAACCCAGTGGGTACAGTCGAATTTGTTATTTAAAATTTATGCCATTTAGTCGAAAATGGATCTTTCTTTTTTCAAAATTTAGTTCTCGTCAGCTTTCCGACGCCATCAAAAAAATTTTTTTTGGAGTAATTTTAACCGTTGTTTTTTTTTCTTATGGGTCTAGCACACGTGCTGCAGGAAGTTCCTAAAGCGCTCCAGGAGCGGCATGTGTGCGGAAAAAGCGATTCACGTTGTTCTTGTATTGCTGTAAATTGTACTCGGTGGGAAACACAGCGCTGGGCAAATTATTTCAATGGGATGACGTTCTTCATATAAAAGACTGCTTGAAAAGCGTTGTACGCGGAGTAACAAGCTGAACCTCATACGGATGTGAAGCACCAGCGAGACGTGTATTTCTAACATGCACCGCTTTGGGAGGAATTAAGCGAGCTACATCCTTCGAACACTTTTCATGAAAATGCTTGTAGAACAGACTCTAGTCGCCAAACGTTTTTCGATGTTCCAGCGAATCAAGACCGCTGGTCAATTCCGGGTCTCCAATCAGACGGACAGCTCTTCTCTGAACAGAATCCAACAAATGCAGTGTATGTTTGGGAGCGAAGCCCCAAAACGTGGAAGCAGTATTCCATAGTTGGTCGAATTTGAGCTTTGTAAAGAATTAACAGTTGTTGTGGGGTGTAAAGCTTTCTGGTTCGAAATAGTATTCACAACTTCTGAGAAGCTCTCCTTGCTATGCCTGCAACATGTTCATGCCGGGACATATTTGCTCCCAAACTAACGCCCAACAAATTAAGCGACGATGCTAGGTGAATGGAGTGCCCCGACATAAATATGTCGGGTTCAGCAACGTTAACTTTTTTAGAAAAAACTGCCGCCCGGGTTTTTGTAGCGTTAAATTCCACATGGTTACTGTCACCCCAAGATAGAATTTCCTCCAGGTCTTTGTTAAGTTGAACGACCTCCTGCTGTCTGCAGATATTCGCCTGAGCAGCAGGCATTTGTTTATTAACCAAATAACAATAATTGTCATTTGGAAAAAAAATTGTTAACGAAAATAAAATTTTTAAAAAAAAAATAAAGATCTCGCGATTCTCTACCCGATGTGATAAAAATTTTTCAATTTTTTTTTTTAAATGGCCGAAAAAACGGATTTGTTCTTATTTGATTAATAAACAAATGTAAAAAAAAACGGTTAAAATGCCTCAAAAAAATTTTTTTTTAATGTCATCGGAAAGTTGGCAGCAAGACCTAAATTTTCAAAGAAAAAGATCCATTTTGGACCAAATGGCATAAAATGGTGGGCAATTCAAATTTTAAATAACAATTTCGATTGTGCCCACTGGGTTCAGTATTTTTGAACCAAAATTTCACGGTATTTTTGTTATAACAGAAGGCATATTTTCTGAAACTTTCAAGCCGATCGGTTCACTTAGTCGACCTGTACAATAAAATGAAAAAAAAAACAGTTTTTTGTCGTTTTTTTCAATTTTGTAGGTTATGTACGTACTTGAGCGACTTAAAACTAACGAGGATTTGTTGAAAATTTCATTACGAAGAGTTTGGTTTTTTTTGTCTCGACCCGTCATATATAAGTTTTTCGGAGGACAATACTCCTGGTGATTGAGAGGATAAAATCATAATATTGCTGTATATAAAGTGTGTAATTCGCATTTTTTTAAGCTCAAAAAACGCGTTTTTATTAAAACTCCAAATTGTGTTTATAAACAATTATGATTTTAATTCTCAAAAAAGGTCAAAGAATAAAAAGTGTTTAGAGTTTGATTTAAACTCTATTTATAAAGTTGAGCCTCAACATAAAAAAAATTAATGTAATTTTTTAAATATTTCTTTATCTAGCAAACAATTTTCAATTCATCAACTAGTTTAATGGAGGTAAATTTCTTTTACTTTGTTCAGAATTAGAAATATTCTTTTGTTTTTTTGACAACTGAGAGAAATAATGGGATGAAATAAGAAAAAATTTAACGCGCTTGAACGCCAGATCGGTTATTATGTTTTGTATCTAATTGCCATTTCGGTGTTTTACAGCAAAAAAATATTCTCAATTGTTTTAAAATGCATCAGATTACTGATCCTTGTCAAGTTTTACTTAAGTTTAAAACGAAAATTTTGTAATTGCTGTCGCATTGATTTGTATCTTAATATCCTTATCGATACTTTATAAATCAAAATACCCCTATATGCTAGAGCTGACACTCATATACTAACATGGAGTAAAAAGTCCCGAGACTTTCCAAGAGATGACAGCACAAACAAAAAAAAATCACTCAATATTCAGTTAGTGTAAACTCTCAGGAGATTCACGTAAAATTTTCATTACATTTTGTCTATTAGTTTGCGAGTTACAGCTGTTTGCGTGATGCTACTTTTGATTTTTGCAAAACGAGGGAACAAAAAATTTAGTGTGTTAATTAAACATTGCTTTTTGACTAGAAAAAACATAGCCAGAACCCAAGAATGGCTTGACATTTGCTCCGTCGAAAGCAACTATATCTCGATAAATTAATGAACTTAAATGCGGTCGTACAACCACCAATGATGCATTACTTTCCGGACGTCCAAATGAGGCAGTCACTCCAAAATAACTCAAAAAAAATCTACCATATTATTCAGAATGACCGCAAACTGATAGTGAGAGAGATAGCTGACATCGTGAAGTTATCAAGAGAGCACGTGAGGTATATTTTTCCATGAATATTTGCATATGAGAAAGCTATATATTCGATGGGTGCTGCGCACTCTTACGATTGATCAAAAAAAGCAAAATGTCATAGATTCAAAGTGCCGTTTGGCACTGTTTCGGCGTAATCCAAAGATGTTTTTGCTTCGATTCGTAACAGTGGACGAAACATGGATCCACCACTACACTCCTGGGTTCAGCACAGAGTGACTGAAACTGCACGAAAGACGACCGACTGCACAAAAGACGACCGAACCGTCCAAAAACACAAACACCAGCTGGAAACTAAGTTGGGAATGTGGAATCTCTGGCACAATGATACTACTCAGTATATATCACCACTACACCAAACACTTTATTTTTGCACTCGACGCGCGTTTCGCTAACCATGTTAGCTTCATCAGTCAATCATCGCTCCTGATGAAGCTAACATGGTTAGCGAAACGCGCGTCGAGTGCAAAAATAAAGTGTTTGGTGTAGTGGTGATATATACTGAGTAGTACCAGCTGGAAAGGTTTTGACAAGTATTTTTCGGGATGCGCATGGAATAATAGTGATCGATTATCTTAAGAGGTGAACAATCACCGGAGACTATTACGTTGGTGTATCCGACCGTCTGAATGGTGAAATAAAAAAGACCGCATTTAGCCAAGGAAAAATGTTGTTTCACTAAGATAATCATCAGCTCACAAGTCCAAAAAATCGATTGCGAAATTGGACCAAATGGACTATGAACTGCTTCCTCATCCGCCATATTCACCAGATGTGGACCCCAGTGATTATTAGATCTTTTCAAACTGGAAATGGTGGCTCCAGGCAAAGGGATTTGGCTCAAATGAAGAAGTCCAACGGGAACCTAAAGCTTATTTTAGAGAGCTAGACAAGTCCTACTATATGAAAGGTATCCAAATGTAAGATCGCTAGAATAACTGTTTCGCTCTTAAAGGAAACTCTGTTGAAGAAAAAAATCGGCTTTAGACAAAAACATTGTTTTTTCTTCAACATTCTCGAGATTTTCCTCCCCATACAGTAGGGTGACAAGCCAAAATTTTTTTTCTTGATTTTCTTTGGTCCTACCCCCGCAAAATGTTCATTCCTGAAGCCCGTAAATTTTTAGAAAAAAATATTAATATTTAGAGGTCGCATCCAAAATATATTTTTTCTTCTCAATCCCCTTCAACAGCCCCCCCCCTTAGACTTCTGATTTAAATTTAAGGAATATGAAGGTGTGTTCTTGTAATTTTTTTTGCGCTGAATCCGTTCCCAAGTGCCTTTCCCCCTAAAATCCTTCAATTTTCCGCAATGCTCATGTTAAGTACGCATTAAGGATGAAAAAATGCGTTTTCCTTTCAAAAAAGTTCCACAAAATTTACGGGAAGCATTGTAGATCAAGTTTTATGATGCAAAATCATAGATATGACATAGATCTTTCAGAAATTTCATGGCGTACGAGTAATATGAGACAAAGACAGCGAGAACGAAGCGCTTTGATTGACAAACCAAAAAAACTTGACTGGAAGGTAACTTCAGAAAAATGTTTCAAGCAAGAGTTTTAGCTTTTTTTCCTGGGAATTGGCCTATTTGATTTTGGGCCTAACGCTCTGTTGGGACTCTATGAGCATCAAAATTGAAAATTAAAATGGAAACCCAATACTTTTAATACATATTTGAATTCAGCGAGAATTTTACGGATAAAATGGAATAGTTTGCATCTACACTGGGCGAACGAGTTTTTTTTCGCTGTTTCTTAATTGCCAAATTTCTCTTCTGCGATATGGCTTTCGTTGTATTAATTGTTGACGAAAGGTTCACTCATCCCACTGAGGTTTCTTCGACATTCTCTCGCTTTCGCATATACAGAATATTTTGCACTATTCTCATTGCACATATCATTAATTTCAAACAGTTCGTATGAACAAAAATAGAATGAACATTCTTCTGTTTCTTATGAGATAAATATTCCGAATATATTTTTTCAATCTTCGGGATAATATTTCTTTTATCTCTGACAGATAGTCCAAAATATGTCCAAATTTTTGCAGTTTTCAATAGCAATGCAATGGCAGCACTTTCTCTAATTGTACGCTTCAATAATTATGAAGAAACAGTCTTAAAATATGATTATTCGACGGCAAGGTATTTGTAAAAATGCACTCGGAAAAATCCTCCAAACATGAGTCCACCAACCAAAAATTAGTAATATTTTCCTTAATCACGTTACGGCTTTTATGATTTCTACACGTAATTTGTAATCACGGAAGCAAAGATTACTTAAACACCGATAAATTATTATGTTTTCAAAATCATCTGGAACGACCCGAAATGTTGGCTTGTCACTCGATTTTTTTACCTTAGTTATTAGCTTTCAACACGGATATAATTCTTTTCAAGTGCAGTTCCAATGAGGCCTAATCAGGCCCGATCAAAATTCAATGTTTACTCGGACGTAAAATTCTCGCTGAATTCAAATATTTGTTAAAGGTATTGGGTTTCTATTTAAATTTTCAATTTTGGACTCATAGAGTCCCAGCAGAGCGTTGAGTCTAAAATCTAATAGGCCCATTCAATTCCCAGAGAAAAATGCTAAATGTTTTGTCTACATTTTTTTTCTAAAGTTGCCTTCCTATTGAGTTTTTTTAGATGTGTCAAACTTTTTTCCAACAAAGCGCTTCGTTCTCGCTATCTTTGTTCAATACTACTGTTGCGTCATGATAATTTCTCAAAAATCTGTGCAATATCTATGATTTTGCATCATGAAACTTCATCTACAATTCTTACCGTAAGTTTTGCGGAACTTTTTTGATAGAAAAACGCATTTTTTCACCCTTAATGCGCACTTAATATGAGCATTTCCGAAAACTGAAGGATTTCAAAGGGAAACGGCCACTGGAAATGGATTCAGCATTAAAAAAAATGTACGAGGAAACACCTTCCTAATCCTTAAATTCAAATCAGAAGTCTAACGGGAGGCTGTTGAGACGTTTGAGAAGAAAAAATATATTTTCAATCGATGGATGCTACTTCTAAATATTAATATTTTTTTATAAAAATTTAGGAGTTTTATTTTTTCATAGGACTGAACATTTTGCGGGGGTAGGACCAAAGAAAACCAAAAAAAAAATGGCTTGTCACCCTACCCTACAGTATGTGTATGTTAGAACTTCTAAAGGTTTTTGCAATTTTTTTTTTTTTATGGGTCTAGCACATGTGCTGCAGGGAGGTCCCTAAAGCGCTACAGGAGCGACACGTGTGCGTAAAAAGCGATTCACGTTGTTCTTGAATCGCTGTAAATTATACTCGGTGGGAAACACAGTCCTGGGCAAATTATTCCAAAGGGATGATGTTTTCCATATAAAAGACTGCTTGAAAAGCGTTGTACGAGGAATAACAAGCTGAACCTCATACGGATGTGAAGTATCAGCGTAACGTGTATTTCTAACATGCACCGCTCTGGGAGGAATTAAAAGGGCCACATCCTTCAAACGCTTTCCATGAAAATACTTGTAGAATAGGCTCAAGTTGCAATCGTTCTTCGATGTTCCAGCGAATCTAGCCCGCCGGTCAGTTCCGGGTCTCCAATCAGACGAACAGCTGTTCTCTGAATAGAATCGAATAAATGCAGTGTATGTTATGTATGGGAGCGGAGCCCCAAACATGGGAGCAATATTCCATAGTTGGTCGAATTTGTGCTTGTAAAGAATTAACAGTTGTGGAGTGTAAAGCTTTCTGGTTCGAAATAATATTCCCAACTTTTGAGAAGCTCTCCTTGCTATGCCTGCAACATGCTCATGCCAGGACATATTTGCTCCCAAATTAACGCCCAACAAATTGAGTGACGATGTTAGATGAATGGAGTGCCCCGCCATAACTATGTCGGGTTCAGCAACGTTAACTTTTTTAAAAAAAACTGCCGCCTGGGTCTTTGTAGCGTTAAATTCCACTTGGTTACTGTCACCCCAAGATAGAATTTCTTCTAGGTGTTTAAGTTGAACAACCTCCCGCTATCTGCGGATACTCGCCTGAGCAGCCGATGTCCGAGCGTTCAAAGTGAATGAAGAGATAAGCGTACCTATCATCTGCAAAGCTGTAGATTGGATTTCCGGTATTTTCTAGCAGATCGTTAATGTAAATGAGAAAAATAGTAGGAGACAGTATGGATCCTTGGGGCACACCGGCGTTGATAGTGAAGGTGTTAGAAAGAAATCCGTCGACCGCCACTCGCAAAGAACGCTCACTGAGGAAACATGAGAGCCACAAACAGAACTTTTCAGACATACCACAAGACCGTAGCGTAGCCAACAGCCCATCGTGCCAAACACGGTCGAATGCCTTGGATATGTCAAGAGCAACTGCTCAAGATTCTCCAAAGTGTTTAATTGCGTTGTTCCAAACATGTGTTACATAAGTCAGAAGGTCTCCTGTTGATGTATGTTTACGAAAGCCATATTGGTGATCGCTAATAATGTTGAATTCTTGAAGATATTTTAGAAGATGTTGATTGATAGCCTTTTCCATGATTTCGATATTATTAAAAGCAGTGCAACTGGTCGGTAGTTATTTGGCAAGGTTTTCTTACCTTTTTTAGGTATCGGCTGAACTGTGGCATATTTCCAGCAGGAAGGAAATATTCCCTTTCTGTAGGATAGGTTGAAAAGTCTACAGAAAACTGGCGTCAGTTCCCTCGCACAGTTTTTGAGAACTATGGCAGGTATTCCGTCAGCGCCAGAAGCTTTTTTGGTGTCTAGTTTCATTAAAATACGTTTTATGATACGCTGTCTGAAGACAACATAGGACATCCTTGACTACACTATGGGCATAGTAGGTGGTGTTTTTCCTTGGATATCGACAGTAGAATGTGAAGCAAAGAGTTCAGCCTCACCTAAAACAAGTAAAATGAGTTTACGCAAAGCTATACTTTGAACTATTTGTTAATTAAAAATGCTAAACGATTAAAAAACAACTTCAACAATTTAAATTAAACCGAATTAAAATGATACACTTAAAATGACATTATATCGAAAAATTCCAGACACACACAAAAAAGTGCGCTTTTCCCTTAGCAACACTGCCTCATTTATATCAAAATATTGACAACTGATTGATTTTGCCATAGTATTTAACCGAGTTAATGGTAATTCCACATTAATAAACCTTCGCCTGCGTGTTAAACCATAACTTAATTTTCGAAAAGTCAGTAAAAACAGTTATTTATGGCGTCCCATTTTTTTCAATTCTTAGCAAAATATCAAATAAAAAATATACTCGGTATCTAAGATAACTCAAAAACAATTATTCTTTATGTTGCCATTATTGATAAAAAAAATACATATTGAGACATTTAAATATTTACATAAGTAAGTATCAGTGTTTAAATAAATATAGAGTAATCCTTACATGGTTTTATCAAGGATATAACTAGGTACCAGATCCCAATGCGCTTAAATCCGTTACCTTTTGAATTAGGTGTAAGTTGAGAAAAATGATGCTTTAAAAATTAATTTTAAGAGACTCATATACCGAATTCAAAACTCATTGACTTATACTTGACAGATGAAGAATCTCAATGCTCTAACGACTCCCCAGAGCGGATCATGGGATCCGCCGTCAATTCCAGAGTCATTTTCCACATCGAAACCGACTCTTCTCCCAAAGATGACCAGAAAAAAGACCTCCAAGTGAAACCTCGTCTGATCCGTCATAGTATAGCCTCAGATGCCCCCCTGACAAGCAAGACCAGACCTACCTTGATGAGTCTGATGATCCCCGAAAGAAATCACGAAACATCGTCTTCTAATTCGTCCAGTTGGAGGGGATCTTTGACACATTTGGGGTTGCCTACATTTACTCTGACGTCACCGGATGGTGAAGGAAGAAAATTTAATTTCGGATTAGGGTTTAGGAGACATTCGCATAACGTTAGTCTGTTGTGTCGTTGTGGCTTAAACGTGTGATTTTGCCATTAACTATACTAATAATTGTTTTTTAATTATTAATGTTGTACTGCATGTAGGAAATACCATGATTTCATGTACAGATAAATTCTTCTTTATTTCAGCTTACATTTAACGACGTGAAGTCTCTTTCTGTCTCTCTCGTTTAGTTTTCGATCCGACGGGATCGTACAATCAAGAGCCTGAGCTTGATGCTGAGCTGCGCCGTTGAATCGCCTCATTACTCGGTGTTGCCGTATACTGAACGACCCAAAGAAATTAAAAAAACAACTCCCGTTTCTGTTGCTAATTACTTAACGATAAATATTGAAATTTACACAAAGTGCTAGTAGTATTATCAAGCAATGGATCAACGACATTGCATGAACTTTGTGTTTTAAAAATTGTGAAACAGATTTTATTGAATATTATATCGCTGAAGTGTTTACACTTCTACGCTGTTTTGTTTTTTAATTTTTGATCTAGACATTAACAGTCCTCTTACTTATTTTCTCACGGTTTTATGTTTTAAGAGATACTTATATAGAATCAATAAAAACACGATTTTGTAATTACCTTCACAAGCGGATGTTTTTCTGCGAGAAATATTGAAATTTTTATTGGCCTTGATGTTTAAGGGCTTTGTTCATGGTAATCTAGCAGTTTCCCCCTGAAGCGAGGGCATAGGAATACAAAAGCATTTCTTTACGGAAAAAAAAGGGAACACACTGTTACAGTCGGTCGAGTAAGAACTTGCCACCTTTAACTGATAGAAGTTATTGTTGGCACCCCTGCAAACAATCCTTTGTAGAAAGAGACTCATTTCAATAGTACATTATCGAACATGAGTACTGAATACACTTCGCGCTTCGAGGCTGTGTTCCTTGTAGTCATCCAAAAGGTCCAAAAATGACGCCTACAGCGGCTGCTAAGTGTATAGCAAGTGGGTAAAACGATACATAACAAATATCAAGTCAAATGGATGAGAAATTTAAAAGGCAAATAAGAAGAGAAAACGTGTCATGTGAGTGTGGAATCTCAATGGGTTAAGATGAGGAATGAATTAATATCGGTACAGGAGGAAAAAATGAGTTGAACGAAGAATAGAAAAAAAAAACAAGAATGAATGACAGAAGAAATACTAAATCTGATGGACGAAAGATGATTACAGAAAACAAAAAAAGTCCCAAAGTACAACAAACTAAACAGAGTAATACGTCGAAAATATAGAGAAGCTCAAGCAATTTGGTTAAGCAAGAGATGTCAAGAATAGAGGAACTACAAGAGAAACATAACACATTCAACCCATTTAAGAATGTAAAGGAATTGGGAGGAAAAAACAAGAAACAATTCTGAAAAATGGAAGTAATGAAATTATACTGGATATTAAGGACAAAATAAAGACATGGTAGTAATACATAGAACAACTTTTCAATGGACATAGATCAGAAAACTTACAGCTAAACAGGGTTAATGAGATAGGGCTAGAAATAATAAGAAGAGAAGTTATTCATGCTATACAGCTATAGAAGGATGGAAAAGCAGTTGGTCTAGATAAGATGAAGGGAGAAATCCTCAAAATATTTTCAGATGAAAGTCCATTTATTAATCGACTGATAATTTTATTTAACAAAATCTATGAAACAGGACAAATCCCTCTTGACTGGCTAAGATCGACTTTCATCCTAATAAAAAGTCAAAATCAATGAAATGTTACGATTATCACTTAATAAGTTTAAAGTCTCACGTTCTCAAGATAGTCCTGAGAATCATCCATACCGGAATATATAAAAAATGTAAAGCAGAAATAGATAACACACATTTTGGATTCGGAAAAGGCTACCCATGCCTTTTCCGAATCCAAATTGTACAGGAAAATTTCTTCTCATTAAATGTACTGGTCCAGCGTTGTAAAGATATAAATGTAGATGTATATGCATGTTTTATAAATTACAATAAAGCTTTCGACTATGTGATACATGAGAAATTAATAAAAATTCTCGAAACAACAAATGTAGACAAAAGAGGTCTAAATATGGAATACTGGAATCAATCGGTGGAAGTTAAAATTGGGTTGGAAAAGTCCAAAAACATAAAAATAACACAAGGTGTAAGACAGGGATACATTCTCGCACCACTTTTGTTCAATCTTTATTTCGATGCTGTGTTTAATGAGGCCATCTATGAATTCATTAAAGGAATAACAGTTAATGGGATACACTGAACAACATACGGATTGCTGATGATACTGTTCTATTAGCAAATAATATCAAAGATCTCCAGCAACTGATCAATCGAGTCGTAACAGCCAGCGAGAGATTTGGTTTAACTATGAATATAAAAAAAAACTAGTGGATGGTATTAATAAAGAAAAATCTACCACCAGAATTCCTCCAAATCACATTTAAATATTTGGGGACCAACATAAATGACAATCGTTTTACCGTCGAAAAATGTAAAAAACTTTTACCTAAATACATTTTTTAATTAACAATGCGCGACAGGTTCTCACTTGACCGACTGCCAGCCGATAAACAGGAGTACAAATCCCCTTAGAGAAAAGAAATTCTCTTGTATTGGTACTCTAAAAGCTTTGACCCTTCCCAATCCAGTAAATTAACAGTCGATGTCTGAAAATTGAAATTTTTCGCAAAGAAGAACCATTTCCTACAGTTGAACTTCAAAAACTTAGACCCTATTTAAAAATCAATGAACAGGGTTTGTCCCTCAATGGGTATAAAATGTTTTAGTCATCTTGCTCGTGGCAGTTGCACGCAGGGTTTCGATCTTGTTCATAACGTTCTGATCCATTGATAGTTTATTTTGATTTTAAGTTTTATCATCTAATGAAAAATATCATCATTACATAACAAAAAATGTTGTTTTATTTCTAAGAGTGTTAATTTACACTAATTTTGTTATTTAAACTTTTGGCAGTTAGTACTAGTTAGTTAAATTATGACCGACAGTCTTATAATAGCAAAAGTAACGAGTGGGCTAACATGTCACTGCTTGAAAAATAGGCTTATATCGCTATGTCTCTAAATTTTGTGGTTGATAATTACTCTTTAGATATGTCCGAAGGATTATTACTTGATAAGGTAAAATTATAATTTTTTATTTCTTATATATATATATATATATATATATATATATATATATATATATATATATATATATATATATATGTATATGTATATATATATATATATATATATAGCTTATATATAATATATATATATATATATATATATATATAACCATTTAGCTTGAAAAATACGAATAACTTGAGGCATAAGCTTTGTAGGTAAAAATGTTTCAAACAAAAGATGTGGTAATAGTTAGATATATTCCTAATGATTCATTTTAGTTTTATAGAGAAGATAAACTTTGCTGCATTCCTTATTTTGTTCATAGTTTAGTCACTTTCCTGTTAAGTAAAGTAAGATTTAAAATTGAAAGTAATTCACAATTTCAGTTTTTTTACACATGAGCAAAATAAAACGATGTATATTTCACTACTATATATTTCAAATCGTTTAAGTCATCAGACAACTTAAAAAATACTCGAATGCGAATGAAATGGAATGCATAAAATCGATTGTAATGATTGTGACCAGAAGTATATGAGGCTCGCATTTTCGTACGTTGTTTTATTTATTTATTCGTTTGTTCATATTTATATTTTAACATTTTAATACCTAGACGAAAAATATCATTGTTTTTAATATATATAATCCGTGTATTAATATTGTAGTCCCCCCCTGAAAAAGTTATCAAACGATAACGAAATATTGAGTATTAAAGAAGAAAGGAATTTTATTTACAGTCCAGAACGATTCCCAATAATCAAAAACGTATATATATATATATATATATATATATATATATATATATATATATATATATATATATATATATCACGTGTACAAGTATGAAATGCGGATTTCAGACAACAGATGGTGCACCAATGCAGTTTGTGCTATAAAGATTTGACACTGCGCCATTTTGTTGTGTTATCAACAAGTGTCAAACGCGCACAAGTAATAAATTGGAAAAGTGTGTGCATAGTGTTGTGTTCAATATGTCGAAATTTATACCGAACAAAGAGCATTCGCTGACGGCATTAATTTTTTGTTTTCATTTGAAGAAAATTGCTGTTGAATCATACCGATTACTTCGAGAAGCTTATGGTGAATATGCTCCATCGCAAGATACGTGTGAACGATGGTTTCGGCGTTTCAAAAGTGGTGATTTCGATGTTGCATACAAGGAACGTGGAAAACCGCTAAAAAAGTACGAAGATGTGGAATTGCAAGCATTGTTGGACGAAGATGATTCGCAAACACAAAAACAACTCGCCTAGTAATTGAGCGTTAGTCAACAAGCTGTTTCCAATCGGCTACGAAAGATGGGAAAGATTCAGAAGCCGATAGATGGGTACCACATGAGTTGAACGACAGGCAAATGGAAAAGCGCAAAAACACGTGTGACATTTTGCTCGCTCGGTACAAAAGGAAGTCGTTTTTGCATCGTATAGTTACAGGGAATAAAAAGTGGATTTATATTGAGAATCCCAAGCGCAAAAAATCATGGGTAGACCCAGGTGCACCATCCACATCGACCGCAAGACCGAATCGCTTTGGGAGAAAGACGATGCTCTGTGTTTGGTGGGAACAGAGGGGCGTGGTCTATTATGAGCTGTTAAAAGCTGGGGAAAGGGTTAATACTAAGCGTTACCAACAACAATTGACCGATTTGAACCGTTCGCTGCTTGAAAAAAGGCCAGAATACCGAAAGAGGCAACACAAAGTCCTTTTTCTTCATGACAATGCTCCATCACATACGGTAAAACCAGTTCGCGACACGTTGGAAGCACTCAGCTGGAAAGTTCTACTCCATGCGGCTTACCACTTCTTTGCATCGATGGGTCACGCACTTGCTGACCAGCACTTTGTTTCATACGAAGATGCAAAAAAATGGCTCGATGAATGGTTCGGAGCAAAAGGGGAAGATTTTTACTGGCGTGGTATTCACAAATTGCCCGAAAAGGTGGGAAAATATGTATAACAAGTGATGGAGCATACTTTGAATAAAGCACTTTTTATCATTCTTCCCAATTTAACATGTTTTTTTAGAAAAAAAATCCGCATTTCATACTTGTACACCTAGTATATATATATATATATATATATATATATATATATATATATATATATATATATATATATATATATATATATATATATATATATATATATATATATATATATATATATATATATATATATATATATATATATATATATATATATATATATATATATATATATATATGTATATATATGTATATATATGTATATATATGTATATATATGTATATATATGTATATATATATTATATATATATATATATATATGTATATATATGTATATATATATATATATATATATATATATATATATATATATATATATATATATATATATATATATATATATATATATATATATATATATGTATATATATGTATATATATGTATATGTATATATATATATATATATATATATATATTATTATATATATATATATATATATCTCCATCAAGAGCAACGCAATCATTCCAGCGCCGCTCTAACATTTCAATACCACTTTTGTAGAACGATTTATCTTTTGCCTCAAAATAGGCTTCAGTTTCAGCGATAACCTCTTCATTCGTGCGAAATTTCTTACCGGCGAGCATTTTTTTCAGGTCTGCGAACAGCCAGTAGTCGCTGGGAGCCAAATCTGGCGAATACGGTGGATATGGGAGCAATTCGAAGTTCAATTCATGTAGTTTTGCCATTGTTTTGATTGACTTGTGACACGGTGCGTTGTCTTGATGAAACAAAATTTTTTTCTTTGCCATATTCGGTCGTTTCTTTGCAATTTCGGCCTTCAAACGCTCCAATAACGCTATATAATATTCACTGTTGATGGTATTTCCTTTCTCAAGATAGTCGATGAATATTACACCACGCACATCCCAAAATACCGAGGCCATAACCTTTCCAGCCGATTGTTGTGCTTTCGGGCGCTTTGGACGAGGTTCACCAGTTGCTGTCCACTCAGATGACGATCGTTTTGATTCCGGAGTGAAGTGATGGGTCCATGTTTCATCCATTGTCACATATCGACGCAAAAATTCCGGTTTGTTACGTTTAAACATGGCCAAACACTGCTCAGAATCATCAACACGTTCTTGTTTTTGATCAACAGTGAGCAAACACGGCACCCACTTTGAACAGAGCTTTCTCATAGTCAAATGCTCATGCAATATAAAGCCAACACGTTCTTTTGATATCTTTACGATGTCAGCTAACTCACGCAACTTCACTTTTCGATCATTCAAAACGATTTGATGGATTTTTTTGATGTTTTCTGGTGTTACCGCCTCATTTGGACGTCCACTGCGTTCTGCATCATCGGTGTCTCTACGACCACGTTTGAAGTCAGCAAACCAACGTTTTATTGTTGTTTCTGATGGAGCGGAGTCCCCCATAACACTTTTCAAGCCATTGCTTCGCTTGAACGGTATTTTTTCCCATCAAGAAGCAGTGTAAAATTAAAACACGAAATTGTTTTTGATCCATTGTTTTGAAAATAACAAAAGTAGCGTCACTCTTAGCACAATAACTCACAAACTAATGAATAGAATATCATGAAATTTTAACAGCTGTCTTTTGAAGGTTAGTATTAACTGAAAAAAAGGTGACTGCAATAAAACTAGCGCCATCTATGTGTTAGGCCCGGGACTTTTCAGCCCATGTGTATATATATATATATATATATATATATATATATATATATATATATATATATATATATATATAT
>CM032456.1:101136557-101159057 GCA_019049505.1 Pachyrhynchus sulphureomaculatus
AATTATTTTAACCACTTGAACTCCTAACCTCGTTTATATTTTTATTAATTTTTTTGTGACAATTGTTTGTATTGATTCTAAAGTGATTTCTTTGCGGACTATTGTTATCTGTTATATGTATATTTTTTATTCTAGACGCTGCACAAGAGTGAGTCGATGGTATCACTATGTTTTCAATCACTGGTATCATTCGTTAACACTGACAATCTACAAGGACTGCAGTCTTATTTGGAAACTAAGCAAATACAGATCGACGATAGAGATGAAGTAAGTATATACAAAAGAACAAGCAACAGTTTAAAAGGTGGTGTTTTAGTCAGACCTAATCTACTGCAAGGGTTCACTGAAATAGACGTTACTTCTTTTTTTATGTACATAGCACACATGCTACAGGGAAATACCGAAAGCGCTACAGGGGCCACGCGTGTGTGGAAAAAGCGATTCACGTAGGTCTTGAATCGCTGTAAATTGTCCTCGGTGGGATACATAGTTCTGAGCAAATCATTCCAAAGGGATGAGGTTCTTCACTTCATATAGAAGACTTATTGAAAAGGATTGTAAGGGGAATGACAAGCTGAACGTCTTACGAGAACGCTCTATGAGACAACACGAAAATTATAAAAAAAACTTTTCAGACATCTTATGGTATGTCGCTTAGCCAATAATCTTTCATGCCAAACACGTCAAATGCCTTGGATATATCAAATACACCTGCTCGAGATTCTCCAAAATGTTAATTGTATTGTTCCAAACAACACATGTTTGGAAACAATGCAATTAACAGAAGATATAAGAGCTTGATAGCTTTTTCCGTAACTTTCGATATTATTGAAAGCAGTGCAACTGGTCGGTAGTTATTTGGCAAGGCCTACTTGCCTTTTTTGGATATCGGCTAAACCGTAGCGCATTTCCAACGGGAAGGAAATATTTTCTTTCTGCAGGATAGGTTTGAAAGGTCTACAAAAATCTTGTGTTAGTACGCACGCCCATTTTTTGCGTACTTCATTTTACCAAGCATAGGTCTAATGATATTTCAACTTAACCTTTTACCCGTTTAATATCAACTGTTACAAATTGAGCAAAGTCCGTATTTCAGCAGTTGTTGGCTGTTCTCATATCTATCAATCCATCTCGGGAAACGGTTCATCGTTTCAAGAATCATCAGCCGACCTAGAATTGACAGAGAAAAGACTAAAACTCAAAGTACTTATCACAGTACTAGCGCAAAGGATTAGTAGCCTACCTGCCCCTCGTCGTAGGATATTTAAAACCACAGACTGAGAGGTAGTGCGATTGTTATGGTTCTACCTCACGTATAACACAGGCCAACATTTTTCAAACCCTGAGACGAGACTGTACTTTTTCAAAGGTGCACTGAATCCAAATCCAACCTCAGAATTGAAGAATGAAGAAAACACGGTCACTATATTCGGGATTATGTTACACCGGGAATTAATTTTTTCTCCACAAAACTCGTTGCGTCATCGGAAAGTACTACTCTTCTCCTTCAAAATGCGTTTTGAATTTTTCAGATATATTATTTTCTTCTCGGAGAAATCGTTCGTTGAAATAAATTAATTTGGCGTTTTGGTTATAACCATACCAAAAAAAAAATCCGGCAGGCGAGAGTAGCGTAATCATATGATTTTTGGGACGCTGAATCCGAATTCGTTGTCAGTTTTAACCCCATCGAGTCATGGTTTGTCCCTAACCTAAAAAAATCCAAAATGCCCTATCCGATATGATGGGTCCGAATTCTGAAGAGTTTAAATTACTATCGAGAAAAATTTTTTGAACAAAAATTTGTGTATTTTTTGCTCGAGAAACATAATGCCGTCGTAAAAAATATGGGTTCCCACGTAAAAAATCAAAGTTGACCTTAAAATGACCTTCAAAATTATCCTCCAAGGTTATTTCAATTATATCATTTTATTGCTCTTTTGTCTGAATTTTTTTTTACTAAAAGTTGACATAAAAAAATAAGAAGCCTTGTACAGGGCACCATGTACATGCACAAATAAACAGTATTGCTACTAGAAAGATGATTTCTCCGAGAAGAAATAAGATATCTAAAAAATTCAAAATGCATTTTGGTTGGGAAGAGTAGTACTTTCATACGCCGCAACGAATTTTGTGAGGAAAAAATAATTCGCGGTGTAATATAATCCCGAATATAGCGAAAAACCGTGTTTAGCTTAGGATATCTCGAAAACCTGATGTGATGGAGCAATTCTGTGGTCGGATTTCGATTGAGCGCACCAAAAACTTATGGGAAAGTATACTCTGGTCTCCGGGTCTAAAGTTTCGTCTTATTTTATCGGCCTGTGTAATTATTTCATATGAACTTGGCTCAATTTCACCAATTGGTACTGATTTTGATATAAGTGGAGCTGAACTCGAATAATCGCGTTGCCTAGCCGTAATTGATAGCAATACAAATTGTTGTATCTTACTAATTTTTTACCCGTTTTTCCAAAATTACAGAATGGTACTACAGCGCTCATTGTCGCCGCCACTAAAGGTCGGCCGGCCTTCGTCAGGGAACTCCTCGCCCACGGAGCTGATCCGAATGCTGAAGACAACGACAGTTGGACTGCGTTACTATGCGCTTCTAGAGAAGGCCACTACGACATCGTTTTGCAACTGTTGGAACATCATGCCGAGATCGATCATAGAGATATGGTAAGTTAGAAAGAAAACATATTTGTTTAGAGAACTTGCTTATTTTGAATTCTTCTATCTAAGTTACATGTTAATAAGTTACGCAACACATTTGTATCTGAGAAATCAAAAATGCACCCTGCACCTTAAATCACTTCTAAGAATTTCGTCCAAGCATCCTCAAAAGATTTAAAGTAAAGCATTAAATAGATAAAAATTGGGGTACTAGACTAGCATATAGGCTTGGACATATTTTCGCGTTACTGAGTCACAACATACTAAATTATAGCTGTCTTCTAATGAAGTGGGCCGAAGTTTTACTGCCTAGTTGCATTCCCCAAAAAAAAACTAATTACGGTAGAGTCCGCTTATTACGACTTTGGGTAAAACGACCAACCGCTTACAGCGACTTAAATGTGAAGATGTGTTTGCTTTCTTATAAAATAGTATTACGACTCCGAAAAAAGCGACCAACCGCTTAAAACGACGTATTTAAACTCTGATTCGTCCTGCTATAACGACGCATCAAAAATTTGTTTACAAACAATAATTCTTTTTCCCTGAATTCTGAGCGGTACTTCCCGCTGCTCCGTGGACTTGATCGCTCGGGACTCGATCATTCATTTTTTTGTAATCGTCACGCGCTATGTGTGATAATTCGGACAATTTACGCGCGTAAAGATGAGAAATCCTAAACGTCGAAAGTGTTTCTTTATTAAAGAAAAGAGTACAGTCATTCAACGTCTCAAAGCCGATGAATCAAATGTAACATTTGCGAAGGAATTTGGTATATCTCATTCCACCATTTCGACAAGAGAGAAGAGCAGAAGCACGATTGAAGACTTATTTAATGCTGATATTTTGAATTCTAAACGGATTAAGAAATCTACTCAGAAAAAACGGGAACAAGCATTGTTACAGTGGTTTAAAGTGCAACGAAATTGAGGAATGCCCATAAATGGTCCTATTTTATAGGAAAAAGCCCATTTCCTTACTTCACGGTTTAATGTTCCGAATTCCAGTACATCACCGATTCAAAATTAGACACAATATTGTCGCCGATAAGATAAGTAAAAAAATCATTACCGGTGAGACAAAATGACGTCAGTGATTGGTGTAAGATTTGGCAATCAACAATATTCGGATGTCGATAATAATGTTGTCACATGTGGGGATCCCTCTGATGAGTTCATTGTGGAGAATATTATCGCCGAAGGACACGAAAGTGGTGACTACGCCGATGGTGAGATCGAGAGATACAGTCGACTCCGAGCATCATCGAGACCCTGAAAGCTGCAGAAATTCTAAATGTCTTCGTACATTCTAATTACGAGGATGACAATATAAAAACTGCAATGTCTAGTCTTTATAATTTAATACATTATTTCTACCATAATTTGAAAGTAGAGATGCCACTATTGTAACTACCGGATACAACGTACCCGCTACTCGTCCGGACCCAAAGTACCGGGTAGTCGAGAATAAATATACCCGGTACAAGGTATCTACACATTGATGGCGTCTGCGATATGCGGCCAACCAAACTAAAAGTGCTAATGCCATACCGATAGCGGTAGATACCTACTCTTCTCCACGAAATATATCTAGTCCTCATCGGTAGCGCTTGGTTTCGGTACATTCGGTATCAACGGTAATGACTGACAAGAATCATACATACATATACCCAAAATTAAACTGGATGATAAATACAAATAAAGCGCGCACAATTAAGAAGGCAAGGAAGATTTGCACGTCGTGCGTGCAATATTTATTATTATATTATTAAATAGGTACATGAAATATAAGTATACATTTTATCGTTTATGAATATGGAACTGAATATGAATATTTTTTTTAATTAATAAATTAATTGGACACAATAATAAATACATAAAGAATAAATCAGGAATTTTGAAAATATTTATTCTCGGGCTTTAAAAACAATTTTAAATTAAAATAAGAAAATATTTTATTAATATAATACACAAATATTATACAGAAAATTATAAAAGTACCTAAAGTGAGTTTGTTTGGAGTTGATAGCACACAACATGGGTTATAAACATTAAAATGTCATAAACTATAAACGTCCGAAATTTCTCTACTAATTACTTACATTTTTAGTTTTAATCTCCTTTATTTTTTATCTCTATACAACAGTGCGACCTTCTTGTGGTAACCTGTGCCAACATGATCAGCAACTATTATATAAATCTCAAAGAAAGAAAACGCGGTCCTTGCAACGAACCTCAGAATCACAAAAGAAAGGAACCCTTAGAGGTCGATGAAGACTTTAAAAACGCCAGAAGAAGAAAAAGTACACCATTTTTTTTATTAAGAAAGAAATACCTACACTACATAAAGTTTTGCAAGAAATCAGAGAAGACCAGGACTTACCAGATTTAAAAAAAGGAAATTATGGAAAATCCTTCATAACCTGAATTTTCGTTGGGAAAAACACAATAGAAAATCTGTTCTTATCGATAAAACAGAAATAATTTGTTGGAGAACAGAATATTTATGAGCAATCCGAAGATTTCGAGCCAAAGAAAGAAATATTTTTTTATTTAGATGAGACTTGTGTTTATGAGGCACACACAGTGAAAAAATTCTGGATTGACAAAAACATTAAGAGTGCTAAACAAGCTTTTATGGAAGGTTGTTCAACTGGATTACAACCCCCTTCAGGAAAAGATCTCAGGCTAATTATAGCACATATTGGTAGTGAAAACGGATTTCTCGACGGTGGCTTGTTAGAATTTGACTCAAAATCAACTAAAAGTTACCATAAGGAGATAGCGGTCGATGTTTTTGAGGAGTACTTCCAACAAATGATTGAATGTATACCAGCAAAATCAGTTATAGTATTAGACAATGCTCCATACCATTTTCGATTATTAGAACGACTCCTAACAAATTCATGGAAGAAAGCGGATATTCTTCAATGGATAAGAGACAAAAATCTCAAACATAAAGATGCTATGTTAAAAGCGGAACTTCACAATATTGCGAAACAAAATAAGGCACAGTTCAAGAAATACGCAAACCTCCATATCATTGCGAATTGAATCCCATAGAGCTAATTTGGGCACAAATGAAAGCTTTCGTTGCAAGGGAAAACACCACTTCAAACTTCAATTATTACTCGCCGGAATAGAGAGGAGCAAAGAGGATAATTGGAAAAATACCATTCGACATGTGTTACGAATACATCGAAGAAACTGTGGAAATAGAACCCTTAATTATCAATTAAGAGAAGTCGAGTCTTCAAATATTGTGATGATTGTTTTTGATTGTAATTAAAGTACTTATATATCATGAATTGTGAATTTGTATATATACGATCTATAGATTAAAAAATTTTTGGTAATAAATCTTATATTTCTATAAGTTTATTTTTAAGATAATTTTATTTATTAAACACTAAAAGTCGGTTACGCTCAGACGGCTATGCTACCGATGAACCCCCATTTACATTTTATGACTCTCTTGTATAGCAGAGGTTTTCTACCTAAAATAAAGTGAACCCTTAAAAATAATTCGAAATAGGTAGCAAAATCCAGTAAAATGCATAAGAAATCTTTTTTTTGGGCGCACCCCAACATGTATTTGCATCTACAATGAGAAAATTCTGCTATCAACTTCAAACAAATGTGGTACCCCTTATATACTCTCAATACTTAAAAACAATGAAAATAAGTAAATGAATATTACAGCAAAAATAAACTGTATAGCAACGGGAACTTTGACGCTATTTTTTCATTTCTTAACACTCAATAAAAACTGATTACAGTTGACAAAAATCAGTTTATTTACTTGATTTGATTTGAGTCTCTTACGACTAGTATAGATAGGTACATTGCCAACTACGTGACGAGATCGGTACTTTGTACCGGGTAAAATGTAACGGGTACCCTAGATACTCGAAAGTACCGATACTTGACATCACTAGTTGAAAGTAAATCAAAATTACGAACTTTTTAAGCCGATAAATGTGCACTACATAGGAAGTTTAAGAACTTTTCTATATGTAACTTTTGCTATAAACGTATTTTTATAATTTTTTTGTTTTGATTAGATTTGGGTGTGTATCTAACACGTGTACACATGGTTCAATAAATATGTTTAATTTGATGTCGCTTATAACGTCGTTCTGTTAGTACGACGGAATATAGTTGTCCCTTGGCCGTCGTTATAAGCGAACTCCACTGTATATGTTTTCGAATGTATCTAATGAAGGTAATTTTCTTACCCACTTTTGATTATTGTGTTCAAGTTCTTACTGTAATTTTAATGAGGTTTTTCCGTTTACTGTTAAAATAAATAAATAAATTATTTTTTTTAGGGCGGATGGACAGCACTCATGTGGGCAACATACAAGGGACATACCAACATTGCCATACACCTTTTGGACAGAGGAGCAGAGGTCCACGCTCATGGAAACTTCCATATTTCGTCGCTTCTTTGGGCTGCCGGTAGAGGACAGGCTCAGGTTTGTATTGTAACATACCATCCCTGTCATAAATCGTGACCCTTAGAATTAGACTGTATCGAACTGTATCGAATTTGAGTAACTCGCCGACGTTTAGGTTACAAATGCATAATTCTCCTTCAGGAGTTTGGCTAATTTGCCTGTGGTATGGATTATCGAAGATATCCTTGTTGACAACCCAATCTAACCTTTGGATAATGTCAGCCAAACGGGACCTACAGTTTAACCTGGAATCTGAACTACATGATAGTACTTATTTATAAAAAGAATTCTTCGCGTCAAAAATCGCGAATATGCATTCACATGCCCATACTACATCCCTGGAAAGTACTCAAATTGTTGACGCTGTCCCATAGATATAGCTTTTTTTTGCAAAAACAAATAGTTCTCATTCATGCAATGTCAAAATTTCTTCCTCGAAGCCATTACATAATCTATAAGTCACCAGACAACATGTAAAGTATCGTAGGAAATCCGGTGAAGAAAATCCACGGATGTGAAAGAAGTGAAATATATGTAAGATAAATTGTAACGATTGTAACAACATGTTGGATAAACTAGAAGGTCTATACAAACAAGATTTAAAGAACATTTAACTCAATTGAGGGATGATAGATCAGAAAAATCAAGCATTTCCGAACATGGCTTTAAACCTAATCATACAGCAACATATTTAGATAATTTAAGGTTATTTAAAAATTTTTCCGATAGGAAATTATAAAGGACCTACGAATTGAAATTATAAAATGTAAAAATAGTCTTCCAGAACACTGAGTTTTCGACATCTTAGGAGGTGGCGAGCCTTTAAGAATCCATCGCATCGACTCATACTACGTGAGAGAATCCTTATAGAACACCCAAGTCTCGTAACCTATGACAGTTTCCGAAAAATAACTTTTGTCGTTCTCTAAAATGGCAAAATGTTCTTGACAAATTTCTTTCCTCGTCAGTTTCTGGTCTGTAGTAAGGAATTTGGGGCTCCATCGTGCTGAAACTTTTCGGCCACTTCAAAACTGATTTGACCAACGTTTTACTTGAAAATAAGATGGATCGCCATTGCCGTATACTTTGGACACTATAAACAACTAAAAGCCCATTTCACTCTTTACTGATTGACTTTATCACTGCGTAATGCTCTAAATTGCTTTCAATCATTTCTAGGAAGGAAAGAACTCGTAAGAACTGCTAAACGACTCGTATAAAATGTCGTCTCCTAAATTATAACCTGTTGTATAAAAATGCGCCAAAAAATAACTCTGATCATATAAGGAGTTACATACACCTGGGCGCTGCAAAAAATATGCATATTTAAAAAAAAAATTAAAGGTTATTAAATGAATAATACACAAGAATGGCGATTATGTATTTTTATTGTACTTTAAATTATAAGATTTTTTTTTTTATTTTTTAGTTTCTTTTCGATTTTTTTCAATTTTTACAATTTCTTTCAATTATTGACGATTGTTCAGTTTTTTAACAACTTTTTTCGATTTTTTGAAATTTCGTGATTTTTTAAATTTTTTTCAACTTTTAATAGTTTTTTTTTTTTCAGTTTTTAAGGGTTACATACACCTGGGCGCTGCAAAAATTGCTTTAAATTTTAAGAAATTTTTTTTAATATGTTTAACATTATTTTTTATCGGGTTAAATGAACCACTGATGAAAACTATGGCGCCTCCTTGTCTACAGGGTCACTTTACAAAAAAGAATCCAATTTGCATAAATAAAAATTAATCTTATAAAATAATGTAGTAGTTAAAAATTGACGAAAAATAAAAAATTACGGTATTTCAAACTCCAGTATGCAAATTTCGACCAGAAAATTTATGTTTAATTATCTATAAAAAATTGTCTATTAGAAAAATTAAAAAAACCTCTCGACATTTTATAGAAAAAGTAATTATTAAAATTAAAATAAAAAAGTTAAGAATATTAAAAAATGACTGAGTAATATTGCAGACAGTGTCTGAGACAGGTAGCGGTCCCAATCCGACGCCAGATCACATTTAATGCTATAACTTTGTAATGGAATAGAATTTTCTTTAAAAAATATTTTTGAATATTTCCGAGAAGTATAGAGATTAAACATCCGCAAAAAAATCAAATTTTTGAAAATCCGAGGTGTACGTAACTCCGAGTCGTTCCTGTCACAGATATGGTGTCAAATGGCCAAATTATTATGATATTTGTTAAGTTATCTACAATGTGGCGTGCTTTAATGTGTGTTTAATTATCTTTTCGTAGCGATCGTGTAAATAAACAAGTTTTAACATTTTATAAAAAATGGATAATATTGAAGTGGGAACTGTCATAACACTTTATTTGAAAACATCCTTCGGACATTCAAAAGAGTTAAATGTCACATGAAATGATTCTTCCCCTTCGTTTTCGACGATTAAAAATGTGAACCACTAAATTTAAACGTAGTCGTACATCCATTGAAGATGATAAAAGCGCAGGACGCCCGAAAACCTCTACGACCGACAAGATTCTGAAAGGAATTAACAATAGCATACCATTATGATCGCAGACTGAAGCTACGCGAGCTTGCTGACATTGTAAACATCTCGATACACCGTGTCCACCACATTTTTACACGATATTTTGGGTGTGAGAAAGTTTTCTGTTTGACGGGTGCCTCGTTTGTTAACACTAAGACCAAACGTCCACATCTCGCAAAAAAGAAAGTGCTTTTTCATCACGATAATGCGCCTTCACACACGTCTCGGATTATTGCTGCAAACTACGTCACTTTCGCTTCGAAGTGCTTCCACATCCCCCATATTCGCCAGATTTGGCTCCCAGCGATTACTTTTTGTTTCTAAACCTGAAAAATGACTAGTTGGGGGAAGATTCCCTTCGGATGATGAACTTAAAGCTGAAACAAATGCTTTATTTTGCAGAGTTGGATAACTCTTATTATAATAAGAATGTTAGAAAGCTAGAAAGTCGTTGGACTAACTATATTGATTTACAAGCTGACTACGTAGAAAAATAAAAAAAAATCTCTTTAATCTTGCATTTTTTTTGTTAGGTCTAGAACTTTTGGAATAACCCTCGTAATTACTTGGTAATGTCTTGAACTAAATCTGAAAGCAAGTTTGTAATACCCCGTATAGTAAAATAAGTATTAAAAAATTCCAAACGGATTTAACATGTTTGACGGGTTGGTTTGAGTTACTAAATATTTTGTGGTATTTACCAGTCAACTTAATAACAAATTAATAATTAACCTAATATTTAACTAATTTAGTTGTTAACAAAAAACAAATCAGTACAAAACGGCTCCTAAATATGATAGCTTGTTTTTATTTTTACCCGACTCCACAAGGAGAAAGTGGTAATATCTTTATGTTTATTTGTTCGTTCGTTTTTGATTTGTGCCTTTCTTTTTCTTGAAGCCATATCCGATCGTAGGCGAACGTAGGCGACTCTCACCTTTTGCCTGTAGTTGGTGCCTTTTTAAGTGTTCCACAGACAAAGAGAACCTACAGTTTAATGCCGGTTTCGAACGGCCAAAGTGCTTCAGTAGATATGATACTACGAGTGGTTTTCCATTGCCTTCCCGGGAAAGGCGACCATCACTTTGTATTTTTTTTTAATTTATTATTTTCCGAGCCTCGATGCGAACTCGGATCTCCAGCACGCAAAACCCTTACCCACTACGCTGTGGCCGCCTCTTTCGTGCCTTTAAGGCCTTAATATTTATTAAACATATTCATTGCACATTCAACTTTCAATGATAAATATGCACCAATAAAGAAACGATTCTTTCTGAAAATGAAACACCACAAGCGATAGATTTGAGAGGGAATCTAAAAGCTAAGAAATATCTACCTATAAAGTTACGGCAACTAGTTGCTGGAACCAATTGCCATGAGCGGTATTATTAATGTTCGCAGATACTTTATCTCAAATTTTCCTAACTTTGTGATTTTGCTTTTTCAGATTGTTAAGGCTCTGTTAGACCACGGAGCGAAAGTGAATGTTGGAGATAAGTACGGCACCACAGCTTTGATTTGGGCGAGTAGGAAAG
The DNA here is from genome assembly GCA_019049505.1 of Pachyrhynchus sulphureomaculatus. Classification (NCBI taxonomy): domain Eukaryota; kingdom Metazoa; phylum Arthropoda; class Insecta; order Coleoptera; family Curculionidae; genus Pachyrhynchus; species Pachyrhynchus sulphureomaculatus. The sequence continues at coordinate 101,147,747 of CM032456.1, forward strand.
GCTATACGGAAATAGTAGAGATGCTTTTGAAAGCAGGTAAGTGTAATAGTGTTACCTTTAAAACTGCAACAGTTTATTATTCATATAATATACGTCCTTCAAGAGCGATACATTTAGTCCAGTGATCTTCCCATATTTAGATACCTTTCCTATAGTTCGATTTGTCAAGCTCTCTAAAATAAGCCTGTTTCTTATTAAACTTTTTCATTTTAAAAACCAATTCTCTTTCCCTGGAACCACCTTTCCAAATTTAGGTAATAATCGCTGGGAGCCAGATCTGGTGAATACGGCGGATGAGAAAGCAATTCATAGCCCAATTTGTCCAATTTCACCATCGATTTTATGGGGCAGGTGAGAATCTTGGTGAAACAACACTTTTTTTTCGCTAAATGCGGCCTCTTTTTTTTTCTTGATATCACCATTCAAACAGTCGAATAAACCAACGTAATAGTTTCCGGTGATTGTCCACTCCTTCTCAAGATAGTCGATCAGTATGCGCACCCAAAAAATACTTGCCAAAATATTTCCTTGTTTGTGTGCCAAACAGCGTTCTGAATCTTCGACACGTTGTTAATCAATCGTGAGAGTTCGGCATCCATCGGGCATATAGCTTTTTCATATGCAAATATTCATGCAAAATATGCCTCACACGTTCTATTGATATCTTCACCGATGTCAACTATCTCTCTCACTTTTACTTTGCAGTCATTCATAACATATGGTGAAGTTTTTTCAGGTTTTTTTGAGTCATTTCCGGAACGTGGTGCATAATCCGACCACATCGAAGTTCACTAAACCATCGACGTACAGCTGCTTTCGAAGAAGCAGATGTGCCATAACACGTCTCAAGCCATTCTTGGGTTCTGGTTGTATTGTTTCCCATCAAAAAGCAAGGTTTAATCAGCACACGAAATTCGTTTCGTTTCATCATTTGGCACAAAAACAAAAGTGGCGTCACTAAAACACCTGTAACTCGCAAATTAATAAACAAAATATCATAAAAATTTTACATGAATCTTCTGAGAGTTGACATTAACTGAAAATCATATGTTTTTTTTCTGTTTGTGCTGCCATCTCTCGGAAAGTCTCAGGGACTTTTCGCCCCATGTGGTAGTTTTTTATTTTTGTCTTGAAAACCAGTTTGTTTTAGAAAAATATGTTTTAAAACCAAAGGTCGGATTAATGGAAAAAAAAGTATCTGGCAATAGTGTTTGATACAGGCGTCACGAAAGAGTCGGCAAATCGTTTTTTTGGCAAAATAATAAAAATATACGATTAGTTTTAAAATAATAAAGTAGTGGGTGAGTCTTATTTGACTCAAGGGAACCGATTCTTTCAGTAAAATAAATGATTTTTGTAATACAATATATACATGTCACAGTTAGTTTTATATCGTTGAAAAAGAATTCTGTACGATTTCCTTGGACCAGTATTACAGGATGTTTAAAATGTAAATCTTGATTAATACCCTTTTTCTAATAAAAATCGTATTTTTTGTTTTGACAGGTGCCAATGTCGATACAGCAGGTATGTACTCATGGACACCGCTTATAGTGGCTACATACGGCAACCACGTGGACGTTGTAAGCGTCCTTCTCGAGCACAAACCAAATGTCAACGCTCTAGATAAAGACGGATGTAGTCCTTTGACCATCGCTTGTAAAGAAGGGTATTACGAGATAGCTACTGCCCTATTGGCTGCTGGTGCATACATCAATATACAGGTAATACTGTGTAGAAATTTGTGAAAATCATCCTGAGAAGCTTACGTTGCTGTAGGGCGATAGCTAAAACGATTATAATTCCGTACTTTATTCGATGGAGTTTGCTCTTTTTTTGTAGCATTATCACAACATTTTAGTATAAGGAGTAATTTTGAGGGATTTCTAAGCGAGTGCGTAACTTGTATTATATCCCGTCGGAGCATACTGTAGCTATATTCATGGTAAAGCACCATCATTAGACATTTTTAGTATTTGTTATTTTGCCGAAATATAAACAACATATATTTTTTTGAGCATTAAATATGTCGAGTTCCATTTGCGGGAAGCGTTACTTTTCTTGTTTAATTTGAAGCAAAGCGTTGCCGAAAGTCATCGGTTGCTGTTGGAAACCTATGATGAGTACTGGTGTGAACGCTTTAAAAGTGATTATTTCGACACGGAAAAAAAATAACGTCCAGGGCAGAAGGGCGAAAAAGTTTAAAGATGAAGAATTGGTCGCATTATTCGATGAAGATCCGTGCCATATGAAAAAAGAACTTGCGGAATCATCAGAAGTTGATCGCAAAATCGTTTCTAAGCGCTTACTTGCACTGGGAATGATTCAAAAGCAAGGAAATTGGGTGCCGTACGAATTGAAATCGAGAGACGTTGAAAAGCGATTTTTCACTTGTGAACAATTACTTCAACGACACAATCGGAAAGGTTTTTTTGCATCATATCATAAGTGGTGATGAAAAATGGATACGCTACGATAATCCAAAGTACAAAAAATCATGGGTGAAACCCGGGGAACCATCAACATCCTCGCCAAAGCCGAATATTCATGGCTCCAAGCTTATGCTCTGTATCTGGTGGGATCAGCTGGGTGTAGTGTATTATGAGCTGCTCCAACTCAACGAAACTATCACTGGGGAACGTTACCGACAACAATTGATTCAATTAAGCCGAACATTGAGGGAAAAACGATGGCAATATGCCAAAAGACACGACTAAGTGATTTTCCAACATGACAACGCTCGGTCACATGTTGCAGAACTAGTCAAGAAAACAATAGAAGCGCTTGGATGGGATGTCCTGCCTCATCCGCCGTACTTACCAGACATTGCTCCTTCTGATTATCAGTTGTTCCGATCGATGACGCACGGCCTGTCCGAACAGCGCTTCCATTCTTGTAAGGATACCAAAAAATGAGTCTATTCGTGGTTAGTCTCAAAGATGAGTCGTTCTTTCAACGTGGTATTCATATGCTACCATAAAGATTGGAGAAAATTGTGGCTAGCTATGGACAGTACTTTGAATAATCAATTTTTAACCATTTTTTTACAATAAAGCGATATTTTTACCAAAAAATCCCTCAGAATTAATTCACACGCCCAATACCATATCCAAAGTCATAGTTCTTGGGATGGGAACGGTTCAGTTTGAAAATATTTTAACATTTTTTTAGGATAGAGCAGGAGACACTAACCTGATCCACGCGGTAAAAGGTGGTCATAAAAACGTAGTGGAAGCGCTGCTTAAAAAATACGCAGACATAGACATTGTGGGTAAAGACAAGAAATCGGCCGTTTACGTAGCGGTAGAAAAAGGCAATGTTGGCATACTTAAGTTACTTTTAAATCAGAATCCCGACTTGGAACATGCTACGAAAGATGGAGACACGCCGTTGTTAAAAGCTGTCAGAAATAGGTAAGAGAAATTGACATATAACTTAAGATCGTAGATACTCTTTATGACTCACAATTGCCTTATTGAGAATTTTGGGATAGAAACTAGCTAAACCTTCAGGCGAACGAAACCGATCTAGAGAGAGAGAACTATAGGCATAAATTAGTTGGGCGCAAAATAAGATGGTATTCTTGATGCTTACTCAAACGTCCGCATATTTACATAAAACACAATGAATCATCCAACATTGTATCAAACTTGGTTGATTGCATCGGCTAGTAACGAATTTACAATGTTGTCAGACTTCCAAAATGTATGATTACTTTGATCACGATAAGTTTAATAGTGCATAGTTTTTAGATAATAGACAATAAAGTATAATAATATTATTTTTATTATTAACAGCTGAATATTTTATAAACATATACAATAAGCCATTAAAATTAACAATATAAGCGGCAATGCCACGGTATCCAAAGCGATTTGTATCCAAAGAGTCTGTAGCCATTCAGTTTTCTACCGACGTTGTCATGGACGCAGGTTAAAGTAACTTTTTGCATATCATTAGGACACGCTGAACGTTGGACATGGTTCCAAATCAGTCTAATGTTTTCTACCTGTACTTACCGCACTTACTGAAAATTTAAATAGTTTGGAATAAAACGATTATATGAAGGACTGGTAATGATTAAAATTGCTTATTTTCCATATATTTCTGATATCTAAAATGATACTGCGCATGACCCAAGTCTTTCTCGAGGTATGTGCAGCAAAAAAGAATACTGATCGTGGATACGCTTCTGGATATTGTGTCATCATTTGGGAATATTCTGCTAGTGTGTATGATCCCGTTTCATCTGGCACTGAACGTGTTAATAATAATGTAATCAACTTAACGGTGCGGTGTTTACAGAGTCGGATTTAGTAAATGTAGCAAAAAAGTTAAAATCTAAAATGCCAAGGGGTCCGGACGGTATTCCCGTTTATTTTGTGAAAGATAGTATAAACGTTCTGGCCAGACCGTTAGCAAACAATTTTAACTTATCATTCAGTGAGAGCCCTTATTCTAATTGCTTGAACATCATCAATATATGTCTAGTATTTAAGAAGGGTGATAAGTTTGACCTATAATAATTATAGATCGTTTTGCGTTAGATTGTGGTTTTTTCCAAAATTTTTGAGATGTTATTATATGACTAACTAACTTCATAAGTAGAATTAAACGGCTTCTTACTCTAAAACAACACAGCTTTTTGAGGGGACAATCAACCATCACCAGTTTTGCACAATTTGTGTGGTTTTTACCAACTTCTCTAAAGCTTTTAACAAAATAGCATACAATATCATTCCAGCCAAGCTCAGAGCGTTCGGTTTGTCAGACAGATTTGTACACTGTTTCCAATCATATCTAATACAGCCATCTCAGTGTTCAATATAATGGGTTTGCATCTCCTTTTTTTCGGAGCCTCAGAGTTCCAACCTGGGTCCCTACTTTTTAGTGTTCCGTACGGAACACTTATAAGATCACTTAGGTGTCTGTCACATCCGATTATCTCCGAAACTATTTGACATAGAAAGTTGAAATTTGACTAAAGGGGTTAGTTTTGGAGGGTGAAATCGGAAGTAAAAAAAAAATTATCAGGTCATCGAGTGGGGTATCAAATGGAAGCTTGTAAAAACAAAAATATATATAATGTAATACTTGTGAACACTTTTCTTTATATTATTTTTAAAAAATTGCGGAAAATCTCTGTCCTTCCCTTATCTCGAAGAGTACTGATCAAAAAATTTTGAAAAAATTGTGGAATATTCTCCACAGAGTGTAGATTGAACGAAATTTATCACGAGTGCATCACCTTTAATAATTTATCTGGTCTATAAAAAAACAAAAATATGAAGGTTTTCAGTTTTCAGTAAAATTCGGAAAAAAAAACTTTGTTGAAAGCTTATGTGGGTGTGTTTTGTGAAGTCATTGATCATTTTATACCTCCGTAACAAAAATTTTTATTTTAAAAGCAATCAACATACGGAACACTAATTGCGCAAGTCCGACCTGCACTTGGCCGTTTTTAATATTTCTAAACTATACCTCCGAAGTTATGGATGTCACTTGAGAAATATTTGCGGATGACTTAAAGTTGTACTAACCTGTGGAGAGACTTGAAAATTGCAAAAAAATACAAAACTCTCTCAACAGCGTTCATAATTAAGGCACCGGATTGCAGAACTACCTGTACGCGTGACCTCTGTTTCCCTAGTAGGCAGGACCCCCATTTTCAGCCCTCAAAAGGGTGCATATGATTAAAATGACCCTGAAAATAGATTCAACGACCCCAAAAATCCCTAATGAACCAGGTTTGAATGCGTAAACTTGAAATTACGTGAACTTCGAAATTTCACCTCCCGGTTCCATGCTGCTTTTTGCAATTTAAAAAAATTTTGAGTTTATATTTTGCACATCGACTCCCTAAGTTTGTCCGAAATTCGCTTACGAGTATTTTAAAAAAAAATTGTTGATTTCGTTAATAATTGAAGGCTCTAGACAATTTTTAACGAAAAATCAGTGTCCTGGCCCACAGTGCGACGGACAAAATCAACTTACAACGCAATAATCAACTTGTCGTTTTTCTGTTAATAATTAACGAATCAAGTTGATTTTTGCGTAGAAACACTTTAGACTTTTTAAAAATTTTTTATAATTAATTATAAATTAATTCAAAATTATGTAATTAAAAAAAAATCACGTGACTACGAAAGCGCCACAACTGACTAGCATGTTTGTGACGTCATGATGTTAGAGTGTTTTCATGTAAAAGCTGTCAACAGCTTCTACCTGTGTATATACTCACTCAAAATTATTTAAGTATGCTAGATTTTGTTATATTTGTTAGAAATGGAAATGTAAATAAGAAACAAAATATTTTTATTAAATATAATTAAATTATTTGTAGGGTGTCACGCGAAAGTTACGGTGACAAGGCCGTAGGTTATGTGAAACAGGCACGATAACTTTTTACATTAGACATTTTCAATAAATTTATCAATACACTGATGATAATAACAAGAATAAATTGAATGAAAACTAAAACACTCGTCAGCTGTCGGTAATGTTGGGGAAAAATAAACATTGTGACGTCACACGCGCTCAGGTTTTTTCGGCGCGTCATCGCTAATAAGTTTAAAAATTTATTTTCAATTTGATATAACTTTTTAATTATAACGAAAAAAAAAATAGTTTTGTTATAAAACTTATATATGATCATTCCATTTATAACACAATTATTAGCATTGGAGCAAGCGCAAAAAACAATTTTAAAGATATCTTTCTTTAAAAGAGGATGGAATGTACCGATAGAGAGGGATAGACAATGCAGTATTGCAGAGTTATAATGTTAACATCCTTTGGAAACGTAGAGAATTTTATTCGATAACATTTCTATTTAATGTTGTTAATGGTAGTGTTGTTTGTACTTCTTTATTGGAAGAACTCAAGTTTAATGTACCAAGAAGTCCTCTTTTTTTACAAGCATAGTACACATGCTACAGAGAAATCCTAAAGCGCTACAGGAGAGACGCGTGTGTGGAAAAATCGATTTACGTTGGTTTTGACGACTGCTTGAAAAGCGTACGAGGAGTGACAAGCTGCTCTTCATACGGATGTGAAGTATTAGCGCGACGTGTATTCCTAGCATGCACCGCTTTGGGGGAGGAATTAAGTGGGCTCTAAACATGGCAGCGCACTATTCTGTCGTTAGTCTCATTTGAGCTTTGTACAGAATTAACAGTTGTTGTGGAGTGTAAAGTTTTCTAGTTCGAAGTAATATTTTCAGCTATTGGGCTTTCTTTACTATTCTTGCGACATGTTCATGCCAAGACATATTTGTTCCCAAATTAACACTAATGACCTTCAAATTTTTGTTTTTTTTATGTCAGATAAATTATTAAAAAGGTCATGCACTCGTGATAATTTTTGTTCTGTCTACACCCTGTGGAGAATATTCCAGAATTTTTTAAAAAATTTTTGATCAGTACTTTTCGACATAAGGGGGGGACAGCGATTTTTGGCAATTTTTTTAAAAATAATACAAAGAAAAGTGTGCGCAAGTATATATATATATTTTTTTAACTCGTGTATTCACAAGCTTTCATTTAACACCCCACTCGATGACCTGATAATTTTTTTTCACTTCCGATTTCACCCTCCAAAACTAATCCTTTAAGTCAATTTTTTTGCTTTCAAAACTACACGTCTCTAATAGGGCTGTAAATTCCTATATTAGTGCCAAATTTCAACTTTCTATGTCAAATAGTTTTTCAGAGAAATTTGGGTGTAACAGGCGGATAGAAAGACAGACATACGGACACCGAACTGATCTTATAACTATTCCGTACGGAACACTAAAAATAAAACAAAGGGACAATTTACCTTATTTATGGAAGTTCATGGGCCCCATCGGGTGAATTTATAATTTTAATGGTAACGATGAAGTAAAGATAAAGTTAATTTTTTTTTAATATTTTAATACTTTTTTCCTTCAATTTATAGAAATGCTGAGATAGTTCAATTGCTTCTCGAGAAGAAAGCGAAAGTGTCGGCGACCGATAAGAAAGGTGATACCGCTTTACATATAGCTATGAGAGCCAGATCGAAAGCTATAGTCGAAATTTTACTTAGAAATCCTAAACATAGCCAGTTGTTGTATAGACCGAATAGGGCAGGCGAGACGCCGTATAATATTGATATGAATCATCCGAAAACAATTTTAGGGCAGATTTTTGGAGCAAGTAAGTTCATATTTTATAGAACGGAAGCTTCCACGTTCATAATACGAGGGACATTCAATAACGAACGTGACAATCAGCAATAGTGGGAAAACTACTAAATATTTTTAAATGTAACTTTTGGAAGATCAAATTGGCAATCTTGGCGACGGATTCAACCAGTTGTTTGAAAAAAAAACAGTAAACATAACCTAATTTGTTTATTTCAAAGGACAGCTCCACTCGAAACGTGTGCACTGGAAGAGTAAGGTTCAGTGTTAAGATTTTTGTTATCCGAAGGTGTGAAACCGAAATTTACTCGAGAATGTTGACACATGTTTAAGCCGCAGAAACGGGTATAAGGGGATTGAACAGTTTATTTCAGGCAGAATAATTGTTGCCGCTCTTCATCGGTCGGGAAGTTTCGACCGACTTTTATTACGTTGATAAAGTAAAACGTCCATGAAAATACAAATTTGCAATTAAGAATGCTTACTTGCATATTTAGATATTTAAAAAAAAATTTTTCTTAATTTTATAGGAAGACTAAATACAAACGAAGACAATGAAAACATGTTGGGTTATGATTTGTATAGTAGTGCTTTAGCAGATATTCTAAGTGAACCCAGTCTTTCGATGCCTATAACTGTTGGCCTTTATGCCAAATGGGGTAGCGGAAAGAGCTTCTTGTTAAATAAGCTAAGAGGTAAGGCATTTCGAATATTATTACTATTCAATTAACTTAAAAGAAAAACTATACTACATGGAGTGAAAGGTCCTGAAACCTTTCGAAAGATGGCAGTACAAACAAAAAAAATATTATTTTCGGTGTCAACTCACATAAGATTTGTGTCAATTTTTCATAACATTTTGTCTATTAGTTTGCGAGTTACAGCTGTTTGAGTGACGCTACTTTTTGATTTTTGCACAACGATGAAACAAAAAGAATTTCGCGTATTGATGAAACATTACTTTTTGATGGAAAAAATACACCCAGGATCCGAGAATGGCTAGAGAAGGGTATGGCACATCTGCTCCTTCAAAACCAACTAAATGTCGATGGTTTATTGAACTTACAGTCTATCATGTAAGAACGTGTCCGAGATAATTCATTTTTGGTATATGCGATTCTTGCGACTCAACAAAAAATCGGTTAGGGAATCTTTTTCTACTACAGAGTTTAGTAAAAGTATTAGTCGATTCTGAATTTTCGTCGAAATCACGTAAAATCCAAAATGAGTCACTTGTTTGCACGTCGATTCGATGAGTCACAGTTTGCAGCTCTTTCTTGGTTCCCATCCAAAGGGTCCTAGAATGACATTCCGCGGCCGCTAAATAAATTGAAAATTGGATATCATTTGTGAAGAAGTGTGTAAATCATTTTAACGAGACGAAAAATGTCGACGACTTGCCAAAACATTGATCGGTAGGCAAAGTCACTCCGAAAGCCGAAAAAACGAATCGTATGTTTTTACGGGTCCCGAAATTGACGCTGCATCAAGGAGCGGCAAAATTAAGAAAATTGGGTTTGAATATGCCCAATGAGACGATTCCACAACATCTTCGTGCTTATGATGTCAAATTCCGGAGCACGTTGAAAAAACCTTTGCTAGGCGAGAATCTCGTCGCGAAGTAGTTCTCTTGGGCCCACGATAAGATACTAGAGTGGCCTTCACAATCGCCAGAGACAAATCCTATTGAAAACCTCTGCTTCCTTGTAAAGAGAAAGCTCGGAGGACTTTGACTCAGTTGTCTGTGAGATTCGAAAAATGCAGAAAACCTCATCGACAGCATACCTTGAAGATGCCAGGCGATTATTGATGCAGCAGGTGTTTGGACAACTTACTAAGGTAATTGCGCCGTTGTTAACACCCCAAAGAATACATTGATGGCGAAACACTTTTTTTCAAGAATACGAGCGGTCAGGTTCTTACTTGACAGACTGTAAATGCGGTCGTACAAGTACCAATGATGCAACACGTTTCGAACGTCCAAATGAGGCAGTTACTCCAAAAAACAACAAAAAATTCACCATATTGTGTGTGCCTGAGGTATTTTTTGCATGAATATTCGCATATGAACAAGCTATATATAGCTACGTGTCGAAGATACAGAATGCTGTTTAGCACTGTTTCGTCGTAATCCAAAGGGGTTTTTGCGTCGATTTGTAACAGTGGACGAACAGGGACCCACCACTACACACCTGAGTCCAACAGGTTGTCCACAGAAAGCTGACCGATGCGTCCAAAAACAGAAACATCAGCTAGAAAGGTTTTGGCAATTATTTTTTCAGACGCGTATCGAATTATACTGATCGACTGTCTTGAGAAGGGGCAAATAATCCCCGGCGACTATTGCGCTGGTATATTAGACGGTTTGACTGGTGAAATCAAGAAAAAAAGCCCACATTTAGCGAAGAAAAAAGTGTTGTTTCACCAATATATTGCATCAGCTTACATCTCCAAAAGATCGATCGTGAAATTGTGCTATGAATTACTTCCTTATCCACTGTATTCACCAGATCTGGTCCCGTGCGATTATTACCTCTTTCTAAATTTGAAAAGGTAGCTTCAGGGAAAGAGATCTGGCTCAGGTTAGGCTTCTTTTAGAGAAGAAGAAAAGAAGAGTTGGAAGATCGCTGGAATAAGCGTATCGCTTTTGAAGAACTATGTTGAAGAATAAAATCGATTTTTAGCAAAAACATTATTTTCTTCTCTCGAGACTTTTCACTCCATGTAGTACTGTGTTTTAGGTTTTAGGATCTAGACCTCTAGCATTTCATTATCTAAATTTATTTTTCTATTTTAGAGGAAATGAAAAACTTTGCCAGAGAATGGGTAGATCCAGTCTTCCAGTTTACGAGCCTACTATTCCTGATAGTTTTTCACCTATCAGTGATCATGGCTACTGTAGTGTATATAGTGACCGAAGCGACCTCAAACGGTTTACAACCCGAGATGTGGTCTTTCGGAGTAGCAGCAGGGTTTTTCCTATTTTGTTTTATATTTTTAGGATTTGTGTGGTATGCGAGTAAAAAGTAAGCAAATGTTAAAAACTTTGTATTAAGCTTCGTACAGACCTGAACATTGCGCCCAACCATAAGCAGATCAACGAACCGAATACCAAACAGAACGGAGAATGGGCATTTTTATCGTGGA
>CM032456.1:101161557-101241557 GCA_019049505.1 Pachyrhynchus sulphureomaculatus
TGGAGTTGTGAGCTGGGGCTTTCTCTCGGTGAAACAACACTTTTTTGTTCGCTAAATACGCCCTTTTTTTCTTGATTTCATCACTGAAACGGTCCAATAAACCAACGTAATATTCTCCGGTGACAGTTCGCCCCTTCTGAATCTTCGACACGTTGCTGTTTTGGATCAGTCGTCAGAATGTGCGGCACCCATCGTACACATAGCTTTTTCATATGCAAATATTCATGCAGAATATGCCTCACGCGTTCTGTGGACGCCCTCATGATGTCAGTTCTCACTGTCTTACTTTGCGGTCATTCAGAACAACGAGGTAGATTTTTTTGTCTTTTGTGAAGTGACCGCATTTGGACGACCAGAACGTGATGCGTCATCGGTGCTTGTACGACCGCATTTAAGTTCACTAAACCATCGACTTATAGTTGCTTTCGACTGAGCAGATGTATAATAACCCTTCTCAAACCATTTTTGGTTTCTGGCTGTATTTTTTCCCATCAAAAAGTAATGTTTAATCAACACACGAATTTCTTTTTGTTCCATCGTTTTTCAAAAATCAAAAGTAGCGTCACTCAAACAGGTGTAACCCACAAATTAATAAACAAAATGTCATGAAAATTTTTCACGAATCCTCTGAGTGTTGACACTAACTGAAAATCATAAGTTTTTTTGTTTGTGCTGCACATATCTCGGTAAGTCTTTTCACCTTATATAGATATGGGGTGACAAAGGGCGAAACGTCACAAATATTTGTTTAAAGAAATTCATATCTATTTATTAAAGGAACCTAAACCCAGGAATATAATAAAAGATATATATATATATATATATATATATATATATATATATATATTATATATATATATATATATATATATATATATATATATATATATATATATGTATGTATGTATGTATGTATATATGTGTATATATGTATGTATATGTATGTATGCATATGGTAGAACTAATACTTGATCAACTTAAAAACACCCTACGTATATTTTAATTTTAGTGAAATCATCCTCTACTTGGACCTGGAGGAAAATGTGTTGCCTGCCGTACATAGTTATTTTTTGAAATCACTTTTTGTATGATAGTAGTTGGAATTAGTGCCTTGACTTATTACTTAACCCGTGTCAATGCTGGTGAAACGTAAGTAAATAAACGATGTGGCTTTTTGTAAAATTTAATAAAAGACGAGCACTTGTCAATAATTAGAAAAATTTAAATTGTTTTAAAAAGTTTTCTTGAATCCTTAAGTTCCTTCGTAAAGAATAACAAAAATAATCAATTGTTAATTACTTTATTTAAAATATTATTTTTGTTTTAGTGATACGATAAGCGTTACCAAATCCACCCTAGAAATAATCCTGATAGTAGCGGCTCTTCTTTTGGCAGTTGCTACGGTAGCAAACGCCTATACATGGAGCAAGCTATTGAGATCCGTGCTATTTTCTCAAAGAAGACATTTGCAACGATCCATTGCCAAGTTAGACACTTTGAAGAGCGAGGGATTTTTACAAACACTTAGACAGGAGGTAAAGAATTTTAGAATTCCATACCTTCAAATATAACCTTTGCGCTATATTATATACCATCGGTATATAATAAACCTTTACAGATATCGGTTACGGTGGTTATTACATTACTTATTACCCTTGATTGCTGTCGGTAAACACAGAGCCGGGCGCAATCGTAGGCGAAACGTCGCAGATGCACTCCAGTTTCACACGGTTTAATCTGAGAAATTATGATTTCTTATTTCTCAATATGTGTTTTTTTTCTTAATATTTAGGTAAATCTAATGAAAGAAATGGTAAAATGCCTCGACGGTCTCAGTTCCCAACAGACCAGGCTGGTTATAGTTGTAGATGGGCTTGATAGCTGCGAGCAAGAAAAAGTTTTACTAATTCTCGACACCGTTCATATGTTGTTTTCGGATGCCAACTCCCCTTTTATTGTGATATTAGCTATAGATCCTCATGTTATTGCAAAGGTAAGCTTGTAGAAGATAGATGAAATAACCCATGTTTTCAATGAATTAATTAGGTAAAAATGTACTTTTTCAGTCAAGTCGAATGGCTTGCAGTAGGTAACAATAATAAAGCTAAAGAAAGTGATAAAATAACAACAATTTATAAAATTAAAGAGTACATTTTTTCTTGACATTACTTGTAATAATATATTAATCTTTTTTTTGGTAAATTGTTACTAAACTTTCACTAACAATCGCTACAAAACAGTGGGCCTGTTTCATTACTTTTGTAATTCTAAATTTCATTATATACGTGAAGTCGAACCCTAACGATCGCGCTGCCTAGCGGTAACTTATAACAACTCACTAACAATTCCTCTATCTGTTTGTGATCTTAAACTAAACCGGACAGAGGGCATGTATGCCTTAAAACTAGGTTTGCAGTAGCCCGAGATGCAAGTTGTTGTGTCTTAATAATTCTTTACTCTACTACTGCAGTAAGTACAGTTTTGTTTTCTTATATTCATATGCAAACTCTTAATGTCCTATATTGTTTTTTTGTATGAATATAATAAAATAAAATTTTTTAAAAATTTATGTAAAATTATTATACTGCTGATACTCGAAAGTATGCTTTCTGTCGAGGAGATTTTATCTTTTTTTATTTTTCACACTCGAATAGGTCTAATAAAAACAGTTTTTCATTGAATATTTTTAGAGATTTAAGCAATATAGCAACGAGCGTCATAGTAATCTAACAATTCAGCTACCCCGCGATTTATAATCACATCCTCCTCCTCTAATCTAATGTCTTATCAGACATATCGTGGTTATGCCTATGCTACCTGTCTATTAGCGATGCTTCTGATAATGGCACGCCACCATTCTCTGTTAGCTATTTGTCTTGTAGCTTGCTCCATGTTGGTGTCCAACAGCGCCTCAGTCGTTTCCATCCAGCGAGTAGGTGATCTTTCGCGTCGCCTCCTTCCATTTGGTTTACCGTGCACCACAAGTTTCTCCATATTATCAGCATGTGTAATGTGACCAAAATACTTTAGGAGGCTTGCACAGACTGTGGTAGACAGTTTCTGTTTCGGTTTGATCTCATTAAGTACTGAAGCATTTGTTCGGCAAGCTGTCCTCGGAATCCTCAGCATCCTTCGCCAGCACCACATTTCAAACGCATCTATACGGCGTCGATCAGCGATGGGTATTGTCCAAGTTTGAGTGAGATGCACCTGAATATGGAGGACACAAGGATTTATTAAATTTATTTTCGTAGTGCGACTGATATCGCTGGACCTCCAAAGCTTTGTTAGTTGAGTCATAGCCGTGCGACCCATTTGTATTCTTCGACGTATTTCACCTTTACAATTGTCGCTGTTATTGATCAAAACTCCCCAGTATGTGAAACTGCTAACCACCTCATATCCACCAATCTGGGACTCCAACGCCTTTCAATTAAAATAAAAGCTCTTCTCGACTTGTTGCAAGCAATAGGGTATCATCTGCATGTTGAAGGTTACTAAGTCGAAGACTACAAATATTAATTCCTATATAGTCCTATATAATCACATACCATGCAGTAATTGCATAAATTACTATTTAGTATAGCTTTTTAAAAAATAATAACCGTCTCATTCTAGGTGTGGCCCCTTTTTTGTAACAATTTACTACTTTTATTCTTAATCTAGCTTAGTCGTTAACAAAAAATGCAGCATTTTTTATTAACTCTAGGAGCTTAAAACAGAGTCTAATAGGTGCCTATCGCATTTTTTCGGACAGGTTGCTTGGGATAAGGTTAGTTTTTGTGTTGTGAATCCCCGTTTGATGATAGTAATGGACATTTTTTTCCAAATAATAATGTGTATAAAACATAGCCTTTATCAAAACGAAACTAAAAAGAATGTCCGTTACTATATAACATTTGGATGTTGTTATTCTTTTTGCTTGCTCTGTTTGCTCTCTTCTTTTGTAATAAATAAATTTTAAATGTAATTTTATCTTATCTCTATCTCAATCTGTGGACAAAAATGTTTCATTAAATTTTTAACCAGCAACACTTGTTCTGAAAAATTTCTGAACTGCAAGGAGAATTTTCAGTAAGCTATTCACACAACAGTTTGTTTTTGTGCAAAGTATTAAAACGCGTGTAAAGATTACCAAGAGGAGTATTCGCGTTGTGGATTCCTTTCTTCTACTAATCTCTAAAACTACCCTTTCAGCTTTTATTAGTGGAACACCCTGAATGGGTATGAAAAAAAAACATTCAGGCCCGAGGCGACAAAATCTCTCTTATAATAACATTTTGTTACCTTCAAAAAAAAGATAACTGTGCGGAAGAATTTTTCAAAAAAGAAAAACCTTTTTTACCGTCCTGCGATAACCAAAGAAGCAACCTTCCAAAAAAAATCTCTCTTACTGAATTTTACCGTTCGCAAAAATCGATGACCAGTTAGAGGGAGGGGCGGCTTTCCAAAAACAAAAGAACAAGTAAATTCACGATTTTCAAACAATAGGGGCTCCTCTGGAAAAAGCTGGGTCCTGGTAACTTTAAATTTATAAAGTTAGTTCCTTCCTGTTACATCCGACTTGTTTTTGCTTTATGAGTACAGTGAAACCTCGGCATATTTACCTTAAAACACGATCAGTCAGTCAAATGTATAGTGTCGTACATATATTAATAAAATAAAGTGCATAGTTTTCGCTGACAGAATAGAAAATAAATATTATAATTATAATTAATAACTGGATATTTTCTAAATTTGTATTTTAAACGAATTATTAAGATTAATAAATATAAGCGCCAATACCTCTGAGGTATCCAAAACGATTTGTACTACAACACTGCACGTAACCGTTTTCTTTCCGAGATTGCGTGGAATTACAGTAAGGTAACTTTTTTCATAAAAGAGGTTTGTATTTTAGTCCAGTGTTTTATACTTGGCCGTACGGCGTTTACTAAAATTTTAAATAGATAATTGTTTTTACGGGAAATAACTCTATGAATGACATACATAGTCTGTATGTAATATGTCTTTGGGTACAGCACCTTTGCTGCTGAGAAATCATTTTTTTAATAGGACACTCTGCATATCATTTTTTTTATGAACAAGGCAGATGCGTTGCAGAAAAATTCATAATTCGCTACTGAAGCGACGCGTGTACGGAAATAGCGATTTAGTTTGGAATCGTTGAAGTTTGTGCTCTATCAGAAACACATCTGTCACCCTTTGAAAATCTTCTCACATTTTTTTTTTTGCGTTTCTCTAGCTGTTGCACTTTTAGCTAGAAAACATTTTGTCCACACCTATTCGGTTTACTGTTTGATACTAAATTTAAAAGTACTTTTACTACCACTGTAGGCAGTCGAAATGAACAGTCGTCGTCTCTTCAGTGAAAGCAACATCGGAGGCCATAACTACTTAAACAACATGGTCCATTTGCCGTTTTATCTGCAAAATTCTGGTCTGAGGAAGGTCAAAGTGGCCCAACAAACGGCCGCGGCGCACAGGAAAGCCCAGTCTAATGCTGGTGGATGGGCGGACAACGACGAGAATTTGAATACGTTTTTGGCTAGATCGGTAAGTAGACTTTTTGTTAAACGACCTTAAGGGCGTCTATTTCCTTAAGCTTTGGAAACTATTCAAAATAACTACAAAATTACCAAAAAATAAGATGCTGTGCCAGATCCTTGTAAAGTTTGAAGAATAAACATTGGTTTTTAAAAATATATTTCAGTCTTCAAGTCGAAGGTTATCAAATGAAAACGCTCTAATGTCAGCTAGTAGGGAAAACCTCAAGTATTCGGGTAGAAAAGGATCAAGAAAACTGAAACTGTCTGAATCTGTAGCCAGTTCTATAGGATCCAACCTAAATCGTATAGGCAAGTTAACATTTTTGTATTTATAACATCTTTTTCATCGATTTTTGCTGTCGAATATAAGCATAATTGAATATAATATGATGGAAAAGAAACAGATATTTGTTAACGTTTCCAGTCTATTATGATTACTCGCAACCATGACTATCATTTGTGTTTTCTTCGGATGTAGTTGCAAGCCATCCGAAGAAAACACAGTGTTGCCGAGACGATCTTAACAAAAATCAGTTTCTTGTCTATCAATTTAAAATGGATTCCAATCTAGTATCGACTAATTTTATAAATTATTAATAAAATATATTTATTTTTGTATTATTTTTTAGGTGGTGCGCAAGACTTGACAAAAATGTTACTTACCGACGATTACTTTAGTGATGTTAATCCCCGCTCTATGAGAAGACTGATGAATGTTGTGTATGTAACAGGTGAGTGCGTCTTATACATTAATTGTCAATTGCTCGTGCATTTGATAAGTTATTGAGGAAAATTGTTAGGAATTGCATTAGCTACAATATCCTTATAATGCTAATTAAATTCAATTTAAAAATAATGAAAAGGCAAGTCCGTTTATTTATGTGAACATTAAAGTAACAGCTACGTGGTGAAATCCAAAAATTTCTGGACTAACGTTATAATTGAGGCGATCTAAAGGTTCACGGACTAAGGCTATATATAGCACGAACGCGAAATTGATTGAATAGCATACTTTCTATTGATCAGGAAACGGCCGAAGCTATAGCGGCTGCTTCATTACTACAATGTACAGTTCATTCTGTTCATAATAAATTGCGGCGAAGAATTCCATGACTGATAGCCCTGACTCCCCTTTATTCGGCTGATTTGGCACCCTGTGACTTCGGGCTGTTCCTCTATATCAGGGGTGCTCAAACTTGAACTGCTGGCGATATACCTCAATATTGTTAGACTACGATCGATCGACTCTGAGAGGCTGCAAGTAAGTGTGATGCAGGATTGTCGTCTAGGTAGGGTGTATCGTGGCATAGATATTAGTTTTCCGCACAATATGCATTTTTTTAGTCAAGGTAAGTTTAGGTCTGCTCTAAAATATCAATGAAAAAACTCATAATTATTCAAAATTGCGAGTTTATTGGTTCTTACAAAACAAACGAGTTCTAGTGTCTAAACTTAACTAAAGAGTGTCTTTGGATGTTGAAGCGTGGCACTGCATGTCCTCAGCATACTTTTCATAAGATGGTACGTAATTACCGAGTGCTAATCGCAAGCATGATGACATATGTTCGTCAGTTAGTCGATTGCGATATTTTGACTTAATTATCTTCATTTCAGAAAATGCAGACTCGCACAAGTAAGTTGACCCAAACATTGCCGTCAGTTGAAGGGCGATTTGCCTTAGATTCGGATATTTATCTTCAGATATAAAACACCAGAATTTTGTATCAGATGCTGTGGCTTTGAGATGTATATCTGATATAATATGCACTAACTCATTTTCAACAGAACATGAGTCCATGTTAAACTGACTTGCTATTTCAGTAGCTAATTCCTCAATGTTTTTACACGAAAAAGGATAACTCATAAATGATGCGATATTTGCCAATTTACTGAAATCATAAAAACGTATTTCGAATTGGCCCAAAATATTTGATAATTCTGCCTCATAAATATCATAATTCAACTGAGGAATCCTTGCTTTCAAAGACGGAAAATTTTTTAGATCCTTTCTTTTCAGTTAATCTATCATAAGTTGCAATTTACTTTTGAATGCGTTTATTGCGCTAATCATCTCAATAATAGTTTTTCCTTTACCTTGAAGCTCCCAATTTAATGGTGTTTAAATGCATTATGATGTCTGTCAAAAATGCCAAATCAGTCAGCCATTTTCCGTTTTTCAGCATCTGAGTGTCATCACCTCTTTCGTCCAGAAAAGCTGTTATTTCGGGCAATAATTCTTGAAACCTTTCTAGGAATTTTCCGCGACTCAACCACCTGACGTCCGTGTGAAGAACTAAATCAGTGTGTTCAGCTGACTCACTATCTTCCAACTGCAATTTAAAGAGCCGTCGTTGCAAGCTACGTGCACGGATAGAATTCACAATTTTTATTGCAATGCCCATAATCTCCTCCATGTTTAGAACTTTTGAACACAAAACTTGTTGATGTATAATGCAATGGAAGGAGAAAAATGAAGGGAAATCATCATTAGCTCGACACAATGCCACAAAACCGTTTTTGTTTCCAGTCATTGCTGGTGCTCCATCGGTTGTAATGCACACTAGTTTATATATTGGTAGCTTGTAGTTTGTTACAAAATTGAAGAAAACGTCATATATATCTTCGCCACGGGTCTTTCCTTTCAGAGGAATCATTGTCAAAAACTCTTCCTTAGCCGACATGTCATTGAATACCATTCGAATAAAAATACACAGCTGGGCAGTGTCTGTCATATCGGTGGATTCGTCGAACTGTAAAGAAAAGTATATACATTCCATGATATGTTTTAGTTTATCTGCCATGTCCTGACTCATGACTTCAACACGCCTTGTGACAGTCGGACGAGATAACTGAAGTTCTCTAATAGCACACATAATCTCTGTTTTATTTTTAAAATATCCAAATAAAGTCTCACCCGCTTCAATAAATGCTTCCTTCACAACCAATCCATCATCAAATGGTTTCTTGTGTTTCGCCAATATATGAGATATTTTAAATGACGCTATCGTTGCAGCTTTTGATTGTTTGGCTGGTCTTGTGAACATGGGTTTGTTCTTTTTTCAAACAAGTTATCAAATCACGTACTTTTCGTTTTCTTAATTCACTCTGTGACGGAAAATCCTTTTCATAGTTTTTATGAACCGTTTTATGATGCCTCCCTAAGTTCCCACGCTCAGGTTGCAACTGACGCACGGCAAATGAGACAAAATCCTTTACCATACAAAAGAAAAATTCTTCCTCCCAATCGTTATTAAAATGATAAGTTTTTACTTTTCTTCGCCGCACTCATTTTGGACTATTTATTAATAAACTTTGTATCGATATATCGCCTTCAAGTTACAACTCAGATTGACTCCTATTCCTGCAGGCGCAACATTTATATCGGCGCGAACGAAGTCTCGAATGTTCCCGTCAAACACGCCGCCCGAAGTTTCTAGAAAAATCGGCGGGAATCAAAAACGCGGCTTTTCTTTGACAAGTACCGCGCGTTTCCTTTGATAAAGCCGCCTTTTGCCGCTAGCAGGGGGTTATTACGATAAAAGAAAATGATGAGGGGGTTATTCTGGCCTAATTGTGGATCGAATAAATTTTAGTAGTTTATTCATTACATTTTGTTTTAGTTACCTAAAACAAAATCTGTGAATAGTTCTATATCGGAATTTTTTCTCGAGATCGACTTAAAAAGCGCTCGCGATGGACCGTTTGAGCACCCCTGCTCTATATGAAGATGAAGGTAAAGGCAGAGGAGAAAAACTCGAGTGGCAGGCGTCGCTAAAGGCGGTGGCATCGTCGACCTCCGAACAAATGTTTGTGAGAAAAACGATGGAACCAATGCATTCGGGTTCAGGAGGATTACTTTGAGGATGACGGGGGCCATGAACCCTAAATCCACCGAATTAGTTTACAAAATCACGAACAATAGAGAACTCTATTACATAATTGTAGATCACTTTTAGAATATTTTCTTTATTATCATGTTTTAGGCCGTTTACTTAAAGCATTCCAAATAGACTTTAACTGGTACCGTTTGGCCTCCTGGATCAATATAACGGAACAGTGGCCCTTCCGAACTTCGTGGATCATCTATCACTATGATTTGTACGAGGATCAACTGGACGACAATACGCCTCTCAAGTCAATGTACGATAAGTAAGTGTCCACTCCTCCTCGTCAATGATATATCCAATCTCAAAGTGTAAAGATATTTTCTGTATGCTTGATGATGGTTCTGGAGAGTCCGAAACCGCCAACCAATGTAAATTGGTAGGATTTTTAAATTTCAATGTATATTTTTCTTTTTTTCAGAATTAGACCCCTTATTCCATCCATAAAAGACTCGGAACCTTTGCTAGAATTAGATAGGGATGAGAAAAAATTCGACATCTTTCTCACCTTCCACAGATCGAGCCTTCTGGTCAGTGATCTCAAGATATTCCTGCCCTTTACGATTAATTTAGACCCGTATTTAAAGAAGGTTATCAAAGGTAAGTTGTATCTAATGATACTCGACAGTGCATTATTAATTCTGTTTTCTGTCTTTGCAGAAGAAACTCAAAATATCGAAGAAGACGGCCTCATTATGAACAACCTTCGTCCCTCCCCATACTCGTCGATCGCGCAACAACATATGTCAGCGTGGCACACCCAAATACCCGTCCACCAGGATTGGTCCGCCACACCTTCTAGACCTTTTATCACTCCCGCCGGTGTCAGAGAAAGAAGACAAGGGGTGGTTAACATGCCGAAAATTGTTCCGCCCCCTGGAATGCCGTATCAGACACCGACGGGACCGATGGGGTCTTGGGCGCAGTTCGATCCAATGGGGAGCGTTTCGAGCATTTCGAGACCGTCATCAGGGTTGCCGCATGTTATTCCTTTACAGGTAAGTGCTCATATAAAGTTACAAAAATCAGTCCAAAAGTTGAAGATTGTATTTCTTGTCGGATGCTATTTTAGTTACTAATTATTATTCTTATAATTTCTAATTCAAATTTCTTATTAAAAGGGGGAGTGGGAGGATCGGGGCTCTTTTAATCGTACTTAATGTGTATTTCTTCTTTTTTAGCCTGGAGCTTTGGAAACACGACTTTCTACTTTAAATGTTGATGGCGTATGTAAATTATTATCAAGTATGGAAGACTTAAATCAAAATGCCGTTCCTGATTATGTAAGATTAATTAAGGAAAATAACGTTAACGGCAGAGTTTTACTGCATTGTGATTTGGATGATCTTAAACAAGTAAGTTGAGAAAAAATGCTTCCAACGGAAATTATATACTCTCGTCGTCGAGTAAACATGCCCTTGAGATGTCAAGTTTCAAAAGGTGGAATCGAGGCTGTTTTTTCGGGTGACTCAACGGGAAGGCTTGACTTGTTTTATCAGGCGAAATACCTTACATTAGGGAGGACACGTGAAGGCCGTGTTTTTTGTGGGTATTTCGTGTTCGGTAATTCTCAGTCTGACAAAAATCGGATATATCCGACAATCTGTAGCAGCCTTCTAGCGAATCTTTATGGCAAAGGACGAACGAGACTAGATATAAAAAGAAGGGCTTTAAACCTGACAATTTAAAAGAAGAATTAAAAATATCTCAAAAAATTAGTAGAGTTACAGATATTAGATTTTCAAGTTACATAATGGTGGACCCTACTGAATAAATAATGAGTAATATGCATCCAGGTGTTTAGGACAAACCCAAGGGTGCCTGGGACTCTGTTTAGGGATGGATGCGAAAAGCAGGGTTGCTCATCAGCGGGCATTGGACCCGATAGTTGTAGCAGCTGTGACCGTAAAAAGCAAGAGAGAGAAGTTATATAAAATGGGCGATAATCAGGAAGGAGAAACGGCTAATTTTTTTCGATATTTAATTCGGATTTATTGATATTAAAATAAAATCAGTTGCTATAGTAGATGATAAAAATTATGATTGACTGTGAAAGGAGTCATATCGCAATGGATTAATTACGGTTACAAATTTACATCGGGAATTCAGCTTCAAAACTTTAAATACACTGTTCTTACTCGAACGATTATTTTTTTCATCTAAATTAGTTTGGGCGGCGTTTTCCAACGAAGAAAAAACCATTTTTATGTGTGAAAGTGAAATTAATAGGCTCG
The DNA here is from genome assembly GCA_019049505.1 of Pachyrhynchus sulphureomaculatus. NCBI lineage: Eukaryota > Metazoa > Arthropoda > Insecta > Coleoptera > Curculionidae > Pachyrhynchus > Pachyrhynchus sulphureomaculatus. The sequence goes on from CM032456.1 coordinate 101,173,225, forward strand.
TCGGCTTTCATCAAAGTTCGGCCCTATTTAAACAGCGAAAACCTCTCGAAAATTTGCTTACGGCTCAAAGCTTTTTCCCCCAAATGCTTTTCAAATCATTTCATACGTTTCAATAGAATTTTTCCCGAGTTTAAAATAGTTTCACAGACACGCTCTGCTTTTTTTCGTATCCCTTGTAAAAATCACTGCGTGAAATAACTGACAACGTTAGCAAGTTGAAACTTGTCACGCAGGGTTGTTAGGGATATTATATTATTTCGCGTTCTTGCTACGGAGAGCGAGAACTTTTAAATCGCATCACATATATGTGTACTTTTTTTAGCTGTTAAAAATGTCATTCGGTGACTGGGAGATGTTTAAAGTGATGCTGATACAAATGAGGGAATATGAGATTACAAGTATTTTGAGACAAGATGAACCTGTACAGGCACCGAACATTAGAAAACCTGAAAGAAAAGGTAAGCATTAAGCAACTATCACAATATAAAGAATTTAGATAAACGGGATTTTATACATATTAAAAACGATGACGCCCGTAGTACTTGTGTCACACATTGTTCATTAAAAAATGTATTTATTTAAAAGTTTTTTGCATTATTCGACAATAAAGGATTGCTGTTAAAATACTAACGATTCAGTAGTTCGTCCAGTCCCCATCAGCGTCGATGATTGTCTGGCGTCTTCGGGGCATACTTTCAGCGAGATTTTCCGCGTATTGTTCGGGCAAAGATTTCCAAATTGCACGAATTTGCCGTGACAGCTGCTTCACTGTGTATACCTTTTTACTACAAAGCTTCTGCTCGATGTCTGACCACACGTTTTCGATTTGGCTTGGGTCGGAGCTATGGGATGGTCAATCTAATGAGACCATACCGAATTCCTCTTTCCACTGGCTATAAGTTTCACTCCGATGCTTAGGGTCGTTATCCTCTTGAAGAATCCACTCCTCATTTTTATCGACCCACCACCGTTTGGCAGTCGGTACTTATGCCTTCTTGTAAATCTGAAGCATTTTTCAGCTTTCAAATTGTACGTAAAGATGAGGAGTCTCCCAAAACCTTTTTCCGAAGGACATCCCCAAACATGAATCTTCACAGGGTGATTCACAGTGCGCTGAACCAACCTGTTAGTGGAAATTGACCAGGCTCATGGGGTAAAAAAATAACCTCAAAATGAAGCTTCATCTAAAGAAATTAAATGCAGTGAGTCCCCTCGCCTCTCACCCCAATGGAATAACTTTACGACCAGAATTCTAAACCTAACATAACCTAATGCAAGAACTGTACTCCAAAAACTCTAAATCTAACATAGCCTAATGCAAAAAACTTACACCAAGAAATCTAAACCTAACATAGCCTAATGCAAGAAACTTATACCAAAAACTTTGCACCAGGAACTCTAAACCTAACATAACCTAATGCAAGAAACTTACACCCAAAAAACGCTAATCTTAACATAGCCTAACGCAAGCAACTTACACCAAGACTCTAAACGTAACATAGCCTAATGCAAGAAATTTACATCAAGAACTCTAAACCTAACATGAGCTAATGCAAGAATCTTACACTAAGAACTTTACACCAAGAACTCTAAATCTAACGTAACCTAATAGAAGAAACTTATATCAAGAATGTTAAACTATAACCATCACACAACCTAATGCAAAAAATCGAGCAGACTACCATATATATCCGTACTTTGGGTCGCTGAAAGCAAATAAGTCGACAGAATTGACCTATTACGTCAGGATCTTGAAATATCCTCAATTAGTCCAGTCCTTTCATTCACAGGATACCGGATTATGGTAAGTTCCACCGCTTTTCACCCGCAGGGTGCTTTATTAAAGTGAATTCCCTCGCCTTTCATCATTGGGGGTGCTTTATTCAAGTGAGCCCCCTCGCCTCTCACTTTAATAAAACATTTAGTGGGCGAGAAGCGAGGGGACTAACCTTATTCCAGCAATCTATGAATGAAAAGACTGGACTTTTTGAGGTTATTTTAACTTCCTTGGATTAATAGGTCAATTCTTTTGGCATATTCAGTTTAAGCACCCCAAAATACGTATAGATATGGTGCTCTGTTCATTTATTTTTTTAATTTACTTACAGACGTATTTCTGACCCTTTTTGAGGTGTTTTTTGAGGTTATGTCAAAATGCTGACGTCATGAGTGAGTTCTAACCTTGGATTCGATTTCGACACCCCATAATATGTATGGTTTGCTCATTTACATTTTCAATTTATTTGTAAAAATATTTTTGGTCATTTTGGAGGGTTTTTTTGAGGTTATGTCAAAATCCTTGGGTGACGGGCCAATTCTGACCTCGCATTCGTTTTTTTTAGCACACCAAAAAAACATATGGTATGGTATCTCACCTTACAACTTCAAAACTTTTTTTGTGGTTCTGTGTAATCATTTTTTCGTCCTCGTCCGACACGTTTCTTCTCGAACCACATTCTGGTAGAGCATCAACATTTTTTAACTGAAAGTATTGTTTCATCCACTCTGTATGTTTTTTGCTCCGCATTGGTTTTGGAAAAACATGTTATTAATAATTTTTTCGTCATTGTCCGACACTTTTCCTATCAAACCATGTTCTGGTAGATTATCAACATTTTTTAACTGAGAGTATCGTTTTACCCGCTTGCTAACGAATGATCTCGACTTGCCCATATACTTAGCAGCCGCTGTAGGCGTCATTTTCGAACCTTTTGGATAATTACACAGATCTACAAAAATTGTGTAATATAAATTAAAATAGGTGTTTTGTATGTATTTTGTACTGCCGAATCTGAAAAAAATAACATAAAATATGTATAGCATAAGGTTTTTTTGTTAATGACATTTTAAAATCTTTAAGAAAATTGCGGAGAGTTATTGGGAAAATAAAACATCTTTCAGTTTACGAACAAAATGTATATAACATTATTGAAGAAAAATTATTTAACACACACATATTAATCAATATTGAATAATAAGATACTTTTGCAACTTAGATTTGATATTTAGTTCATTATATTCATCAATATAGTCTCCTTCAAGAGCGATACTATTAGTCCATCGCTTTTCTAACATATCTATACCTTTCTTATAGAAGGATTTGTCTTTGCCTTCAAAATAGGCCTCAGTTTTGGCTATAACTTCTTCATTGGAGCCAAATCTCTTTCCTGCGAGCATTTTTGAGTCGCGAATAGTCGCTGGGGGCCAAATCTGGAGAATATGATAGATGAGGAAGCAATTTGAACTTGAATTCATGCAATTTTACCATTGCCATTGTAACCATTAACTTGTGACAAGGTGCATTGTTTTGATGAAAGAAGCACTTTTTCTTGTTCATTTGGGGCCGTTTCTTTGCAATTTCTTCCTTCAAACGCACCAATAACTTTATATCATATTCGCTGTTGATAGTTTTTCCCTTCTCAACATAGTCGATGAAAATTATTCCATGCGCATCCCAAAATACAGAGGTCAAAAGCTTCCCAGCCGACTGTCGTGTCCTTGGTCGCTTCGGGCGGCTTTCATCGGCTGCTATCCACTCAGCTGACTGCCGATTTGATTCCGGTGTGTAGTGGTGGATCCATGTTTCATGCATTATCACATATCGCAGGAAAAAAATCCTTTTTATTGCTTTAAACAGGTCCAAACAGCGCTCAGAATCATCAACACGTTATTGTTTTTGGTCCACTGTGAGCAAACGCGGTACCCATTTCGAACAGAACTTTCTCATGCCCAAATGTTCATGCAAAATATGACCAACACGTTCTTTTGATGTTTTTAGGGTGTCGGCAATCTCAGGCAATTTTACTTTACGGTCATCTAAAACAATTTTGTGGATTTTGTTGATGTTTTTCCGATGTAACCACCTCATTTTCCAGAGCGTTCAGATTTGTAACCACGCTCGGCATTAAATGATGGTGATTTTCCAGAGCAGAGTCCCTGTCTTATTAAACCATTCATTTGCTTGTCAAAAAACAATGTTTAATCAACACATGAAATTCGATTTTTTCCATTGTTTTTGAAAATATCAAAAGTTCACTAAAATCACTGCGCTTGTAAATTAATCGTCGAAATATCATGAAATTTGGACACGTGTCGTTTGAAGGTTGGTACTTCCTAAAAAATCATATGGATTTTTTTGAATAGGGCGACATCTATGTGTTAGACCAAAAACTTTTCAGCCTACGTGTTATTTTGCAATGTGAGTTTTATTATATTAATTATTTTTATCAATTTGTTTTATAGGGAGCATAAAGACAAGTAGCACCAGTATGGATAAAACAGACAGTAAAATACAAACTGATATACCGAGAGAAAGGAAACAAAGTGTTATAGAAAAACAGGTAAGTCGTTAAAATACAGGCAATTTTTTTTTCTCTCAACCGTGCTCCAATACACTTTAAATCGCTTAAAAGTAACCTCTTTTAAATTTTAACACGCTTAGGCTTCTGTCAGGCGAGAGGGTGATAACGCGTTTTCTTTATTATTTTGAAAACAACTAAATTTTCTAAAAATTTCTATTTCGCAATAAGAGAGAGAGAATATTTTTGTGATGCTCTGTATATTTTCTTTGCTACTACAATTAAATATGATTGATATGAAGATGCGACAACACAACACTGTGTCTTCTTCAGATGTTTTAAGGGCATAACAGAAAGGGAATATCTCCTTCCTGCTGGAAATGTGCCACAGTTCAGCCGATACCTAAAAAAGGCAAGAAGACCTTGCCAAATAACTACCGACCAGTCGCACTGCTTTCAATAATATCGAAGGTCATGGAAAAGGTTATCAATCAGCATCTTCTAAAATATCTTGAAGGATTCAACATTATTAGCGATCACCAATATGGCTTTCATAAACATAGATCAATAGGAGATCTTCTGCCTTATGTAACACATATTTGGAACAACGCAATTGAACACTTTGGAGAATCTCGAGCGGTTGCTCTTGACATATCCAAGGCATTCGACCGTGTTTGGCACGATGGACTGTTGGCTAAGCTACGCTTTTATGGTATGTCTGAAAAGTTCTGTTTGTGGCTCTCATGTTTGCTCAGAGAGCGTTCTTTACGAGTGGCGGTCGACGGATTTCTTTCTATCACCTTCACTATCAACGCCGGTGTGCCCCAAAGCGCCATACTCTTTCTCATTTACATTAACGATCTGCTGGAAAAGACCGGAAATCCAATCTACAGCTTTGCAGATGACAGTACGCTTATCTCTTCATTCACTGTGAACGCTCGGACATCGGCTACTCAGGCAAATATCCGCAGACAGCAGGACATCGTTCAACTTAACAAAGACCTGGAAGAAATTCTATCTTGGTAACCAAGTGGAATTTAACGCTCCAAAAAACCCAGGCGGCACTTTTTTCTAAAAAAGTTAACGTTGCTGAACCCAACATAGTGATGTCGGGGCACTCCTTCCCCTAGCATCGTCACTCAATTTGTTGGGCGTTAATTTGAGAGCAAATATGTCCTGGCATGAACATGTTTTAGGCATAGCAAGGTGAGCTTCTCAAAAGTTGGGAATATTTTTCGAACCAGAAAGCTTTACACTCCACAACCACTGTTAATTCTTTACAAAGCTCAAATTCGACGAACTATAGAATACTGCTCCCATGTTCGGGGCTCCCCGCCCAAATACACACTGTATTTGTTGGATTCTGTTCAGAGAAGAGCTGTTCGTCTGATTGGAGACCCGGAACTGACCGGCGGCCTTGATTCGCTGGAACATCGAAGAACGGTTGGCGACTTGAGTCTGTTCTACACGTATTTTCATGGAAAGTGTTCGAAGAATGTAGCCCGCTTAATTCCTCCCAGAACGGTGCATGTTAGAAATACACGTCGCACTAATACTTCACGTCCGTATGAGGTTCGGCTTGTTACTCCGCGTACAACGCTTTTCAAACAGTCTTTTATATGGAGAACATCATCCCTTTGGAATAATTTGTCCAGGGCTATGTTTACCACCGAGTACAATTTACAGCGATTCAAGAACAACGTGAATCGCTTTTTCCGCACACATGCCGCTACTAGAGCGTTTTTAGGGACTTCCCTGTAGCACGTGTGCTAGACCCATAAAAAAAAATAGCACACGTGCTGCAGGGAAATCCCTAAAGCCCTACAGGAGTGTGTGCAGAAAAAAGCGACTCACGTTAGTCTTAAAAGGCTGTAAATTTTAATCGGTGAAAAACACACTTCTGGGCAAATCATTCCAAAGGGATGAGGCTCTCTACATATAAAAGGCTGCTTGAAAAGGGTTGTACGAGGAGTGGCAACCTGAACCTCATATGGATGTGAAGTATTAGCGCTCTGAGAGGAATAAGCGGGCTACATCCATCGAACACTTTCCATGAAAATACTTGCAGAGTAGACTCAAGTCGCCAACCGTTCTTCGATGTTCTAAGGAATCAAGGTTGCTAGTGAGTTGTAGGTCTCCACTCAGGCTAACAGCTCTCTCTTGAATACTATCACTCCAAGATAGAATTTTGTCCAGGTTTTTGTTAAGTTGGATAACTTCCTGCTGTCTACGGATAGACTGTGGCTGATGTTGGAACATTGAAAGTGAATGAAGAAATAAGCGTACTGTCATCTGCAAAGGTTGGATTCTTGATCCTTTTCAGCAGATCGTTAATGTAAATGAAAAATGGACTAGGAGACAGCATGGAGCCTTGGGGCTCACCGGCGTTGATACTGAAAGAATTAGAAAGAAATCCGTCGGCTGTCGCTCGTAAAGAACCCACCAATCCATTATGACGAACACTGTCGAATGCCTTGGATATATCCACTGCGACCGCTCGAGTTTCTCCAAAGTATTTAATCGCGTTGCTCCAAACGTGTTACATATGTAGCAACTACTGACAGATCGTACTTTTCAACATTAATTTAAAATACCAGATGGATATAAAGCTTGTAATAAATAATTTATAGAATAAGCCGATTTTTGATGGAAATCCATTTTAAATTATTAGAAATGAAACAAGGTTTTTTTTACTCTTGTTAATATGACGATCGTTTCTACAGCGCTGTATTTTCCTCGGATGACTTACAACTACTGATTGTAATTGTGAGTCATCTGAAGAAGACACAGTGCTGTCGAAACGATCATCATATTAATTAAAATAAAGTGGAAGTCTTAATTAAAACTTTCGTTTCATTTCTGTTAATAAATGGATTTCCGTCAAGTATGGTCTATAATAAATAAATAATGTTAACTTTATCCTTAGTTAGGATTTACTCTCTAAATTTAAGCAGGAAAGCCGCTTTATTTGCCATTTTCTAAATTGATATAATTACTTAAGTGTTTTCGAAAGCAATAATGGTTTGGAACCTGTTAACAAATAATAAACTATAATCTGACCGTCATTTTCCAAGATGGGGTCTAAAGCGCAACTTGTTTATTAAATAGTGCTTGATGAGCTTGGGAAAAGTTTGCATTTTCTTCGAATTTATTATTTCCATTCGGGTTCTGGTATCTAAATATCTTCGACTAATTGCAGAGTCATAAATAAGTAAAACCAAAAACTCCTCGAGAATATTTTCCATAATATCACTAGTTGAAACACATCTGGCTAGTTTAATCTCAAGAGGACATTATGAGGTTTTCAAAATCGTATTGAAAATTGACTATTCACATTTAGAATGAGAGGCATACCTTCAAAAGTATGATCAAATTTCAGTTCGCGCAACTTACACAAAAGCACTCACTACCTTATAAAACAGCTTGTTCTTTCACTAACATTAGGTAATTGTTTTGCACGCAAAAATATAGTATCAGGTATGTATGTTAATTCAGCAAATCACCAAAAACACGATAAACGTTACACTTAGAAACTAGATGTGTCCGGTAGAACTTAGTTATAATGTTAGTACTTTAGTAAAATAGAATGGTTGTTTTGCATTTTGCAAATATATTGAAAAAACTATTCTACCTAACAACAGTTTCGTAATGTTAGTATATTTGTATTAACTGTAATTCTAAAGTGAATTACTAGGAACGAAAATTTAAACAACTGTTTAAGATCACGACATATGTTTATTTTATTATAGCTGACAATTGTCTCGACACACTGTGTCTTCTTCTGGAGTAAGATGTAATATAACTACAAAGTATGTTCCAAAATATATGTTACCTGGTTATTTGTCTAGCGGAACACTGGCTGACAGAAGATGAAATAAGAGCACTCATATCGAAGGATATAAGCTCGCAGCCTTCTCAGCTAGGGTGCGGTCCCCTGGGGTGGGACATGTATTTTTGTTAAGAGGTGTTTAGATGTTAGTACTGTAAATCAAGGGACAAAGTTTAACGTTGAAAAGTGTTTTGAGTACTGAATGTGAATATTTTAACTGTATATCGCTGCCCATCAGGATATTCTGACATATTTTTGGCCTCCATGAATGGAGTATTGGATCAGTTTGATGTAAATAAGCCAGTGGTTTTGGCTGGAGACTTTAATGTCAAATTATGTACGGATGATAATAACAGTTCTAGACTTAAGGATATTTTGAGTAGTTACAATCTCTGTCAAACAGTATTCCAACCAACTAGAGGAGTAAACTGCCTTTATAACATTTTTTTTTGGACTCAGAAATGGAACTTTGCTCGGCAGTCGTCTTCGAGCTGGGATTTTCTAACCACAGAGGTCAGATGGTTACTTTTTTGGTGGACGAGGGGGACGTAGGTTTCATGGAGTGCATAACAACTTGCAGACCAGTAACACAGAGAGGTATGTTTGAGTTTTTGGTAGAGTGTCTGAGTATAATAGGGATTTTGTCTTTTTATTGAAGCTATGGAAAAGGCATATTTACAATCCTTTACTGAAAAATCATATAGAATTACAACAGACCAGCCTGGCAAGATTGGTTGGTTTAATGAAGACCTAAAAAAATATGCGTGAGCAACTTCTGTTCTTAAAGGAGCTGGCTAAACAGTACAGGCACCCTGACATTGCTAATATTTACAAAGACTTCAGGAAGCAGTACAGAATTGCAAAACTTAACGCAAAGATAAATGAAAATATTATCAAAAGCTCAGGTAATCAAATGAGAGCATTGTGGGAGATTGTAAATAAACAGAGGGGAATCAAGAAGAATACCAAGGAACCCCATAATATAAGTCCCAATACCTTCAACACACATTTTTTTTCTCAGATTGCACATGATTTGATCGAGGATATTCCAACTGCAGACCAGAGTCCAGTTGATTTGGTTCCCACGCGGTTCCACTGAGGAAATTTTCTTTTTCTGAAGTAACATTTAACACAACTCGTGATATAATAAATGGCCTAAAAATAAAAATAGTCGCTATATATTTGGATTGAACGTTAAATTAATCAAATACATAAGGAATTTACCTCTTACTAAGCTAATTAATCTATGTTTCAGAGAGAATGTTTTCTATCTATCCTTAAAAAAGCCATAGTGTGCCCTATCTTCAGAAAGGGAGATTTAAATGTCCCAGAAAATTACAGACCGGTATCAATCATTGTTGCCTATTGTTTCAAAAATAGTCGAGAAGTGTATGTCGGGGCAGATGGTTGATTTCTTTAAACTAAACGGATTCCTCTCTAAAAATCAGTTTGAGTTTAGGAGAAATAAAAGTACAGTCTTGGGTATTTTGGATCTTGTTTCTCATATTACTGAATCATTTCACAGACTGCAATATAACACAGTCCTTCTGTGTGATCTAAGTAAAGCCTTTGACTGTATTAACCACGGAATCTTAGTACAAAAGCTCAGTGGATACAACTTTTCTTATGAAAGCATGTCACTTATTGAATCATACTTAAGAGACAGAACCCAAACTGTCAGGGTCTCTGGGGTGTCGTCGACAGAGAGTGTGATCAATATTGGAGTTCCCCAAGGCTTAATGCTGGGTACAATACTTTTTTTGATATATATGCCAGATATAAACAATGCAGCAAGTACACACTCTTTGCTGACGATACCACGGTGGCATTCGCCGCTGATATAATTGAGGAATCCCTTGAAGGTTCTTTAGCGGCATGAGAGGGTGCTAAACAGGTGGTTTGATGTAAATAGACTGGCTTTGAATAGCGATAAAACCAAACGGATTGTTTTTTTCTTAAGAGAGATGTATGACTTGAATGTAGGGATGGGTAAAGTGAGATTTTTGGGTGAATATTTGGATCCAAAGCTACATTGGGGGTACACATAGGCAGGATGTGTAAAGAATTAAGCAAACATCTTTTTTTACTCCGGAATCTTGCACATTGTGTTTCTCAGCAAGTATTGCCTATTACTCAATATTTCACTCTCGTCTTGCTTATTCCATTTTCGTCTTGGAACACTCTTTACAGACCTATCGAGTGTTCAGCTTGGAGCGTAGGGCACCGAGAATACTGGATAGACTTCGTTTCAGAGAAGATTGCAGACAGTCCTTTGTATCACTTAGAATTTTAACGGTTCCTTCCTGGTACATGCTTGTGAATCTCCGGTTCTTAAAGCAATATGATCATTCCTACAAATGCCATGGAGATGTGCATTCCCATGACACCAGGCATAAGAAGACTCTAATTCCAATTTATTGGAGGCTGAAGAGATGTCAAACGGGACCTGGGTACTAGGCTGTAAAATTTTTTAATGTATTACACACAAAATATTAGAGATCTGCCAAACAAAAAATTTGAAAAAAGATTTAAAAAAATTCTGGTGAAAAATACTTTTTACTCTATAAACGAGTACCTTTGTTGCAACTTTTAGGTTCTGAGTTTTGTTGTTTCTTTCTTAACTGTAAATAGCATAGACATAGGTATTAACATTTATGCAGTATTGCTTTAATCAGTATAGTGGCTATATTTTTTTGTTATATTATTTATTGACGTGCGTAAGACATTTTTTTTGAGCATGAATAAATATCGATCTATCTATCTATCTATCTATCTATCTATAAGGGCTAAATTATTTAACAATGTTCACCATAATACCTAAAACACATTCAGTAAAGGAGACCCACCGCCATCCAATTGATCATTGAGTAATAAACCTTAACCCCAACATAATAAACCTTAAGATTTTTTCCGGTTAATTTAAACCTGCCTTAAACAATTCAGCAATTTCCCTTCTTTTCATTGCGTAAAATTCTGAAATCTTCAGTAAAGATATGATTTTTATCCGATAAATGTTTAGCGTAGTGAGATATGTTATTTTTCATTCTACATTTTTTTTTTGTTTTACTTTTATTATTTTTAATATGCCCAGCTAACGTGTTATTGATACGGAAGAAAATGTTTACGTGATTTTTATGGAAAATATATTGAATTTAATTGGGCAATTTACTGGTACAACTGAGTGTTTGAAACCTATCTTTCTTTAGTTGTTTATGCGGGTACAACAGTCATATTGCTTTTTTTTGTAAATGGTTTTTTCATTAAAATTTTATCTAAGTCCCTCCTGTATCCATTGTTTATACTAATTTGTTTTATAATATTTAATTCTTTAAGAACATTTTCTCCCGTTAATGGTGTATTTATTTGCCTCACTACTTAGAGGACATTAACATTATACAATATGCAGATGACACCACCCTATACTCTGCTCATAAAAATAAGCAGACATCTGAAAATACAATACATGTTAATTTAAATAAAGCAGAAAAATGGTTCCAAGCAAACTCACTAGCTCCCAACCTAGGTAAGACTGCCATACTAAACATGTCACTAGGTAAAAATTCAGAAGATAATCCTGTTAAGTTTTTGGGGCTTTATATTGATTCAGGGCTCTCCGTTAGATACCATATTGCAAAACTTGAGCCTATCAAAGGTAATTTATTTCATCCGAAAAATAAAACATTACTCAACAATGGAAACTATGAAACTTGCCTACGTAGGCCTTTTCCATAGTCGACTAAATTATGCAAATAAAGTATTATTATTATTATTAGTTTGTGGATAAAACTATTATAAGCCGACATTTTATGTGTGAACAAGTAGTTAGAATTAACGTGTATAGTTATATCTGAGTATGTTTGTTTATGGAAAATTTCAAAATCATGTCGATTCATTTCATTGATATTTTTAAATCTAAGAAATTAATCGGTTTATTTATTTCTATTTCTGTTGTAAAAGTAATGATGTTATGTAGTTGGTTAATATATTCTAGAAATAATTTTAATTGTCGATCTGTACGGGGAAAGCATGTCAATATATCATCTACATAACGGTGCCAATAAAAGAAGTTTTTAAATAGATGAAAATTACTGATTTGTTCTTTTAAATTGTCCATGAAAATTTCTGATAAAGTTGGACTAAGAGGATTTCCCCTTGTTAAACCTTTCCTACTTACATAAACCTTATCGTTGAGTTCGAACTTATATATTTTGTAACATTCTTTGTAGTTATTTTACATCTTGCTCCAGTGTGTCGAAACAATTGTCAGCTATTACGAGTATACAATAAAGCATATGGGGTGATCTTAAAAAACAGTTATTTAAATTTTCGTTCCTAGTTATTATGGATCTCCATCAAGTAACGGCGAAGTCAGTGCAGTATCTAAAGTGAATTGTTTACAAAAGAGTTTCGTAAAATAAACATTACAGGAGTAACACTGAAAATCAGTAGGTGACTTCGTTGTTTTGTAGTTCAAACACCAAATATTCTTATAAACTCACGACTTTTATATGATACCATGACCTTGGGTTTGTCTTTCACCGTTTTCAACTAATAACAAGTTGTTTTTGTTGAAGACAAGCTTAAATCAACCTGAACTTACAATCGGATCGACTAACAGAACTCGCAAGTCGTGTATAACATGCAAGAAAACAATTTGAAGGTGAAGACACAACCATAAGGGAATTGAAAAAAGGTTTCTCGGTGCCGGTGGGGATCGAGCTCACCATCTCGGGGTATACGCCTCTGCACTTTACCCACTAAACCACAGCGCCTGCGTGCATTGACCTGCTAGTAGGAAATCATCCGTCTCGCGAATGCTGTGGCTTAGCTGGTGGCGTTTTCTCTGAAATTACCGGTCCAGCCGCACCGACACGAGAGACTTTTTTAGTGTTCCATATGGAACACTTATAAGACCACTTTGGTGTCTGTCCGTCCGTCTATCTGTCACATTCGATTTTCTCCGAAACTATTTGACATAGAAAGTTGAAATTTGGTACTAATTGACGACCTCATCAGAGCCGTTTAGTTTTGAAAGTTAAATTTTGACTTAAGGGGTTAGTTTTGGGGGGTGAAATCGGAAGTGAAAAAAAAATTAACAGGTCATCGAGTGGTGTGTCAAATGAAAGCTTGTAAAAACACGAGTTCAAAAATATATATAATATAATACTTGCGCACACTTTTCTTTGTATTATTTTTAAAAATCGCTCTCCCTTATCTGAAAAAGTACTGATTAAAAAATTTTTAAAAAATTCTGGAATATTCTCCACAGGGGTATAAATTGAACGAAAATGATCACGAGTACATTACCTTGAATAATTTATCTGATATATAAAAAAACAAAAATTTCGAGGTCATCAGTTTTCAACAAAGATCAGAAATAAACCTTGTTGAGAACTCATTTGGGGTGTGTTTTATGAAGTTATTGACCATTTTATACCTCCGTAACAAAAATATCTTAAAAGCAAGCATCGTACGGAACACTAACGTCTGTGACTCACCAGTCAAAACAACACTAATGCACACGCGACTTCATCAGGAAACACATTTCTCCCTCTGTAAATCTCTACGCGCTAATATATATGCGTGTATATATATATGCGTGTGTATATATATATATATATATATATATATATATATATATATATATATATATATATATATATATATATACACACATATATATACATATATCCTGGTAAGATACAATAAATTTTGCCTAAAACTGAAATGCGTTTTCAGCCACAGACCGACAGAGGAATGGTTAGCAAATTACCAACATTCACCGCAGGCAGCGCTATTCAACAAAGGTTCCACCCCATGTATGTGTAGTTCGATGTAAAACCACTAAAATTTAATAAAGTCCATATTTCAGCAGTCTGTAAACTGTTCTCTGTCGGCCTGTGTTCATAGACGGTCTGCGATTGATGGCAGATTACTTTTCAGTATTGCTTTAGATGTCTATGACATTATTTTATTTGTCATGAAATAATATTATTATGTTACGCACAGGTGACTCTAGAAGAACAAATGATCTGCGGTGCGCTACAAACTCTAAACGAAGAGGCATGCGAAGACGTTCTAGAAGAAACGGAAGAAACCAAGATCACCATAGACCCGGACCTGCCCCAGACCTCTGTCATACCTCCGAGCCCCGACTATCCACAAGGTGAATGTCTCATACAACCGTCCCATAGGAAACATAGTATCACTTACGTAGAAAAGAACCTCAAAAAGGTCTCTTACGAAGATCATATAATTGATGTAGGGTCACACAATGACAGTATGCATGCTATGGGTGGTAAAATTGAAATTCCGGCTACTAAGTCCAGCCCTGCTATATATATCACAGATGGGAATGGGATAGTGTGACGTCGCTAACCTCTCTTGTTTGAGGTTATGGTGATTTTTTTCGAAAAATTTATGCACAGTTTTCGCCGCGATGAATTACTAAGCAATATCATACTTTTTCTCATACTATTTACTGTCTTATTTTTTTGTGTGTTGGAAGAAACCGATAAATCTTTCGAATATATATATATATATATATATATATATATATATATATATATATATATATATATATATATATATATTATATATTTTATATTTAAATAACGAATGAGCAGCATCAAAATTCTCCCCTGCATAACTTGCAATATATTTTAAATGTTAATTCATGATCAGCTGCTCTATGATCCTGGTTGCCCCATGAAGTTAGACACCATGCAGCAGTCGATTTCATTTTTTTTCTAAAACGTTTTATAAACAAAACGAATTCTCATAGCTACCTAAAGTGTAGAGTTCCGAAATAGGAGAAGTTGCTTCTGACCCTGAACCACTGTAGAACACGTGTTTTTCGATTCGCCACACGATGAAGTTTATTTTTCAACTGCAACGACTGCCATCTACCACTAAACAGTTCTCAATAAAGCTGGAAAACTGGCGAATAACATCATAATTCAAAAATTTTTTTACATTATTCCACATCTTCAGTCTACTTAGATTCAGAAGAAAAAGACCAAATATTTGCCAACGACTTTCTACTAGACCACCACGCAAATGAACTCAAAGAAGTAAAAAAGGGAAAGATTGCGTTTGCTAGCGTCAGAGTTTCTCCTAACACTCTACCTAATAAACGTAGCTAACTTCCAAGGAGAGGTTTGCCCATTAATAACTTTTCCGATCAAAATTAATAACATTTAACGCTCCAATGAATATGTCGAGAATTCTTGGAAATAACAAAAATCGTATTTGATATGATCAGATGGTGCTTCACTTGAGCGATCCTAACACTGTATTTTTTAAATTTAATTTTAAGAGACCCCTAACCTGATAAGTAAATAGTAGTTTAAGGAGAATTTTGCATGTTGTGTGCTTCGAATGAAACTGTGCGTAAGTTATTCCAAAAAAAAAATGTTTCAAAGTACAAAATCGAATAGTATTCCCATTTTTTTTTAAACCAAATTTGACAATAATATTTAGTTTCCACTTTGGTAAATAACTCATTTTGTCACTTCAGTATTTGTAGATGTAGTAAATTGTAGATGCAGTCCGCATGAAAAGCTAACTATTCTTCTTTTATATCTGTGATAAAAAAACCTTATTGATTTTAGAACAGTGCCTTATTCTTATATTTTAAGTTTATAATGAGAAAATGAAATATCTTGCATACCCCTTTTCAGTTTTGCTAATATACGTGGCGCGTTCCAAAAGTTTTCCAGTTTGACGCTATGAGGTAGTTAACACATGGGCTGAAAAGTCCCGGGCCTAACAAAGAAAACACGGTTTTTTTGGTTCAAAATTAGCTTTATTCATCAACGTAATCTCCATCAAGAGCAACGCAATCATTCCAGCGCCGCTCTAACATTTCAATACCACTTTTGTAGAACGATTTATCTTTTGCCTCAAAATAGGCCTCAGTTTCAGCGATAACCTCTTCATTCGTGCGAAATTTCTTACCGGCGAGCATTTTTTTCAGGTCTGCGAACAGCCAGTAGTCGCTGGGAGCCAAATCTGGCGAATACGGTGGATGTGGGAGCAATTCGAAGTTCAATTCATGTAGTTTTGCCATTGTTTTGATTGACTTGTGACACGGTGCGTTGTCTTGATCAAACAAAATTTTTTTCTTTGCCATATGCGGTCGTTTCTTTGCAATTTCGGCCTTCAAACGCTCCAATAACGCTATATAATATTCACTGTTGATGGTATTTCCTTTCTCAAGATAGTCGATGAATATTACACCACGCACATCCCAAAATACCGAGGCCATAACCTTTCCAGCCGATTGTTGTGCTTTCGGGCGCTTTGGACGAGGTTCACCAGTTGCTGTCCACTCAGATGACGATCGTTTTGATTCCGGAGTGAAGTGATGGATCCATGTTTCATCCATTGTCACATATCGACGCAAAAATTCCGGTTTGTTACTTTTAAACATGGCCAAACACTGCTCAGAATCATCAACACATTCTTGTTTTTGATCAACAGTGAGCAAACGCGGCACCCACTTTGAACAGAGCTTTCTCAGAGTCAAATGCTCATGCAATATAAAGCCAACACGTTCTTTTGATATCTTTACGATGTCAGCTAACTCACGCAACTTCACTTTTCGATCATTCAAAACGATTTTATGGATTTTTTTGATGTTTTCTGGGTGTTACCGCCTCATTTGGACGTCCACTGCGTTCTGCATCATCGGTGTCTCTACGACCACGTTTGAAGTCAGCAAACCAACGTTTTTATTGTTGTTTCTGATGGAGCGGAGTCCCCATAACACTTTTCAAGCCATTGCTTCGCTTGAACGGTATTTTTTCCCATCAAGAAGCAGTGTAAAATTAAAACACGAAATTGTTTTTGATCCATTGTTTTGAAAATAACAAAAGTAGCGTCACTCTTAGCACAATAACTCACAAACTAATGAATAGAATATCATGAAATTTTAACAGCTGTCTTTTGAAGGTTAGTATTAACTGAAAAAAAGGTGACTGCAATAAAACTAGCGCCATCTATGTGTTAGGCCGGGACTTTTCAGCCCATGTGTTACTTTTAAACTTCGTGACTCCCGTCACCTTCGAAGTGATCCCCTTCCACTGGTCAAACATTTTTTGGAAGGTACCATCTGTTGCCTCAAGTGCCGCTGGCGAGTCACCTCGTATCTCATCTGACGTCTCGAAACAGTGACTTTTTAACTTCATTCTTATGTAAAGGAAAAGCCCGAAGTGACAGAGTGCCCAATCAGGCGAATAACGGGGATGGAAGATAATGAACTCTTCAGTAAAAACCGTTGCGTACAAAACGACCTGTTACTCGATGCAGGAGGGAACTCTTCGCTCAGATTTTTTTAGGTTTTTGATTAGGGATACTCAGAATTGTCCGATGATGGTCTTCATGAATAGTTTGTTGAACTTTGGCGATGATTTTCACTATCACCAAAGTTCGGCCGGTTTTAAATCGCGAAAACGACTCGAAAATTTGCGTACAGCTCAGGGCTTGGACTCCAAATGCCTTCCGAATCATTTTTTACGCTTCAGTATCACTTTTTTTGAATTTTAGTTTCTAACACGGTTGCTGCGCTTTTTGATATTCATTGTAAAATTCGTAGAGAGACCCAATTAAACCTTTACGTAAACTGGACAAGCTAGCAAGTTGAAACTTATCACTCAGCATTGTTAGGAATGTACCTATCGTCACGAATCGATACCATTTCGCGTTCTTGCTATATAATGTTAGTGCTGGAACTTTTGGATTGCCCCACGTAAACTAAGCTATTAATTTACGATCCGGATGCAGTGGAACATTCACCTTTTTTTTTTCGTTAATTTCGTGGTTTTTGTAAGTAGTTCCTAAAAGAGATTAAATTATTTGTTTTTTCTTGAAAAAAGGAAGACAAAACAATGTTGCCAAATCGTATTTTGGGAATTGTTTATACTGAGCTCGAAATTAAACAAGACCTAAAATAGTGAAGGCATCACTGCATTAGACACTCAAACGTAGATGTTACTTACGAACTTAAGTAAATTATTAAACAAGAAAAAATAATAAGTATTTTACCCAATACTTTCCCTGCAAACACGTAGTACTAAAATAAGTACTTAATCTGACTTTCTCAAGTAAAGTGAAAGTAAATTTCCATATTATGAATAAAATCATACAGCATATCAACACCCACCCCATTCCCCCCCTTTCCCTGAAATAATATCACCCAAAAATTATAGGTTTCATCTCCATTTCAAGTAATATGCAGATCGACGGCCTTATAGTCGGATAGACAGACCGATGGAAGTGAGAATATATACTCGTATTTTTCGCGGTCTAGAAACACTAAAAACGTAAAGAACAGCAACAATTGCATGGGGTAATTTTTCCTCTTTGAAAGTAATGAAAAAATAACTTAATTTTCAGATTCGTCGGCCCGAAAAACTCCGCAAACGACCTATAACGCCATTTATAGGATGTAACCCCATCTACCTCACGCTTTAACCTCTTACATATTTTACTATAAATAATATGCCTAAAATTTGTCCAGTACGTCAACCAAAAAACTTTTAAACATCTTAAAATGCTATTGAAATTATACAATATTGACAACCCCCGCTCCGTTCAGCCCTTTCCTGGGTTAAACCTGAAAGTAATGAAAAAACAACCCAATTTTTAGATTCCTATACTTCAAAAATCCAGAAAATGATATATAACCACAGAAATATTAGAATAGAGGAGGTAAGTTCTCACGAGAAACGTGGTGCTCTTAAAAAGAGAAAGAAATAATATGAGTCATTCAGTGTTCGAAAAACAAGGAAAATCATCTGTTCTTCGCTCGCTCTGAATGATATTCTCGCACGAGTAATGTTTAAATAGGAATGGAAGTAGGGAAGGATTTTAAAAGATGAATAAATTAATGTTTATTAATAACATTTTTTAAAAAAAAAACTGTATTATGCAGTATAACTTGGCTCATACAACAACATAGAACCGCTGACTTATGAATAAAAGTAAGAAAATATATTAACGCGTTTACAATTATATTAACGCATACAATATGTATATCCCAACCGAAACTCACTTATTTTATCTAAGTATAATCGAAGATTCTAGAACATTTAAAAATTAAATATCTAGTTAGGTTTATAGTTTTTCTGTTTAAGTAAAAAAACGAATAAAGTTCTGAAAATCTGAATAAATTTTTTTAAATATCATTAAAGTAATAACATCTTAAAGCGAGAAAATATTTACCCGACAATTAAATAAACACTTGATACAGCTTGTATATTCTTATAAATTTAATATAAATACTTACAGATGAAAACTTAAAGTATCAGTAGAAATTGAGTCCTTTTTGCATAGAATGCAAATTCTAACCATTTTGTAAATATTTTATCAAATCAGCCCAAAAAGCAAAAAGCAAACCGAAACGAAATATATCGTCGAATAGTCACATGATGCTTTTTTAGGTCGCCAGTGGCGGAATTCAGCGCTCAAGCGCAGAGTAGGAGACAGATGGACTCATATTATTTCCTTTTCTTTTTAACGACTATACGCTTTCGCTTACAGCGGGCCATATACTTTCTATCCTCTATTCTAATATCTCTATGTACATAACACGATATATAAAAAGGGTTCTTCATCTTTTCAGTCTGCTCTCATCCACTCCGGGATGTAGGCCTTTTCCAAATCTTTCTATCTTTCCCTTGCCAGAGCCGTTCTGTTCCAATTTTTTCCCGCGATATTTTGGATATCGTCTCGCCACTCCTCTTATTCTCTCTAGGGCGCCATACTGTTCTTCCCCGGATTTCCTCATTTAGAATTCTATCTCTCGAACTCAATCCAAACATAGCCCTTTCCATTGCACGCTGCGTTGCTCGAAGTCTGTTCATCGACTTACGTGTTAGCGACATCGTTTCAAGACCGTACTGGCATTACACACGACTGGTACATTTTCATTTTGAGGTTTACAGAGATATCTCGTGATCTGAAAATAAACCCGACTTTACCAGAAGCTGCCCAACTAGGACCCACTTCTCGAGAAATTTCTGCTGTTTGGTTCGCCTTTTTTAGTACAATTTTTTATCCAAGGTAAATATATTCGGATAAGTTCTCTGATGGTCGATTTTCGATGGTAATCGTTATTTGCTTTGGTCTCTTTATCTTTGTCTTGCTCAGGTTCATTTCCAGTCCGACTCGTGACGATGCATGATGCAGTTCTTCCAACATAGTTGTTAATTCATTCTGTGTTGTACCAATTAGAACGATATCGTCCGCAAATAGTAGATGATTAAGTCGTGTTCCGTCTATGTTAATCCCCTTATTTTACCACTCTAAGGTCCTAAAGACGTCCTCCAGGGCCAGTGTGAGAAGTTTTGGCGAGATCGTATCTCCTTGACGTACCCCCCTTTTTATCAGTATTTTTGGGGTCTTCATGTCTTCATTTACTAGTATTTAGCTATACGAATTGTCATAGATATATTTAATCAGAGTCGAGTGCTATCCTAGCGTTATCTAGGGGTCTTAAAACTGCCCACATTTCATAGGAAGGATTGCTTCTTATAATATCGTGTCCTAATCTTCTCCTTCACCTTTTTCGTCCCTTATAGGTCTTATTGTAAATATTTATACATGAAATTTATTTTATTATTTAACGAAAAGTCAGGAAAAACCTCCCATATTACTATTAAAACTACTAACTATAAAAGAATTTATCGGCCCCGATTCCAACCCCGACCCCTTTAACCTAAAGCAATATCGTTCAAAAGCTATAGGCTTCGTCTTTTTGTTAGATGTTATCCATGTACCAAGTAGGTAGTTGATAGCGCATTTCATTCGAGAGATAGCGCGCCAGCAGACTGACAGACAGACAGACTGACGGAAATGAGTGACTATATTTTTCGTGATCTAGAAACCCTAAAAAGTGAGTGTGATTTTTTCACTAATACAATACTTTCCAGATTTTTTTTTTGTAAATATTTACACTGTTTTGATGAACTTCTCAGGCTTTAGAAGGTGGTTTGTGTAAATTTTAATAGGGAACATATCTACTAAAATAGTGCAAAAAATGCACCGTCTTTTTTGCGAATAGATAATTTAAAATTATTATTATTATTTAAAAAAAGTAAAATAGTTAGTAAGTAGTGTAGATTTTAGTAATAGTGGTGTTTTTAAACTCCTTCATCTCAAAATCTAGTCAATACATGTTGTCGTAGGGCGACCGAGGTATGTAATTTTGTTTTTTCATACTAACAACACAAACGCACTAGGTCAGGCGCTTGAGCACTACATTTTTCTCTAACCCAACTCTAACAGAAAATTCACGATAAGTTCGTTATTGAATTCACAATTATTGCCATAACCGTTACTGAAATTACGTTTTGAGTTTTCTTAATGCTTACCATCACAGTTCATGGCTGATGTACTATATACGTAAAAACCAAAAACAATAATAGTATTACCAAAAAATTGAGCGATATAAAAATATATTAGTGACCTAAAAACACCAAAAATATAACTAATACCCATCTACTAGAAAATGAATGAATGGAAATCTTAAAGCATTTAAAAAAATTGTTCTTAGGCTATGTGTACTTAGGAAACGCACTGTATATGCGTAATTCGTGCATATTTTTATTTGATTTATTTCTATAAACTCAAATTTGATAGTCGTCGATTTCTTCTTCATGTTCTGGTCAGTTTTCGTTAAAGAAAAAAAACCATCGTGCCGTGCCGGTGACGTTTTGGCCATTTTATTTCGAACTAAATTTCGCGGTTATTATAAAAATACGTGGTGCGATTCATAAGTTCCCGAACTATCGATCTAATATTTGAATTAGTAACTTTTAGGCCTGGCGACTTCCGTCACCTTCAAAGTAGTTCGCGTGCACCCGAATGCACCGGTTCCAACGTTTTTCTAGTGATCAAACATTTTTTTAAAGGTCGACGAAGTCACTACCTCCAGCGCGCTGTGTCTCTTCCTCGGCGGCAATCCTTTAACTTCATTTTCATATGGAGGAACAGCCCAAAGTCACAGAATACCAAATGTGGCACATAAGTAGGGTGGGAGATAACAGTTGTGGAATTCTTCGCCAAAGATTGCTACGTACAAAACTGTGGGCCGATGCGCTGTTGTAACACAGAAGGAAACTTTTCTCCCTCTTTGATCGCAGAGAAAGGATTAGACCTCTACGAAATGTGCATACAAGCCGAAAGAGCTAGCTAGTTGAAACTTGTCATGAAGCGTTGTTAAGGATGTACCTATCGGCGCAAGTTGAGACTATACTTGATATATAGCGTTAGTTCGGGAACTTTTGGATAGCACCTCGTAGTTTCCATAAACCAAGCAAATAGCGTTTTGTAAATTTTAATAATTCAACGATAATTGTTTTTTTCTTTAATAACTTTTTTACACCCAACCAAAAAATAACGTTTAAAACAAAAAACTGTCATTTCAAATTTGTCATATAAAAATTACCGTTGTTTTTGCGTTGGGCACCATCCTAGACGAAACGTCGTACAGTTACTTCAAATTCACACGATCTAATCGCAAGAAACCACGATTTTTATCTAATCGAACCTGTAAGGACTTCCTTTCCATGTAAGCCTAGTAATCATTCGTAACAATTGGTATTACTCATTTGGATAATTAATAAAAAAAAACTGTTATCTTTGCGAGTAATGGCTATTATTACTACTACGCGAGTACTCATGAAATACGGTTTATTTAGCTTCTTTAAACAAGAAATGTCCCTTTGGTTGCTTGCATTTCGGGGACTATATATAATAATCACGATAGTATTCAAGAAATAAAATGGTGAACGTGTCACTGTTGCGCAGATCCTTAAACAGCGATAGTACGAGTGCCTTTATTTATTTTTAGTTTTAAGCTGATTTTTTGTAGATACCTATTAAAAATAAAGTTTTATATTAGAGTATGTACTATTTATTTATTTGTTTAGAATGTATGTGTACCGGTAATCAATTTAATCGTATATTACGACCTTAATCTAAGCTCATGTTCAACGGATTATAAGAAAGCTTAGCTCTTAGAATGTAATCAGTTTACTGTGCGTTGTACATATCTTTGTGTTGTTATTTGTAAGAATTTTTTTAAAGTTATTTGTTCCGTGTCGTCTTTAGTGAATTCAGTAACTAAAATTCTGTATATGTAGTTTCAATATGCACTAATTTTTGTATATGGCTTTTGAAATCTAATTGCTTGGATATGTTTTAGTAGGAAAATTAAGATAAGGATTACAAGTGACTCTCCAAGCCGTTAGATGCGTTTTTATTAAACATTATTTGTTTGCTTGTTGTGCTTTTTCTTTTTTTATTATTCGTGATTACCCTATTCTTTATATCAAAAATAATATATATATATATATATATATATATATATATATATATATATATATATATATATATATATATATATATATATATATTGCAACCGCCTACCAAACCAAGATTGTTAACCAAATATTTGTTCCTGAATCAAAAGTAAGGGTGTCTAGAAATATTGGACCACTCGAGCGTGCCATCTAGAAATCACCAAGCCGGAATATATTATTTTTCGCTCCATATCAAAGCTCGTCAGCCAGCCTAGAGGAAGAGGCAATCGCAACACCACCGGACAAGCAATAGAGATTTAAATAGCATACATTTCACAGTGCTATGCTATTTTTTTGCTAGGCTATAATTTTAATACCGTTATTAGTTCCCTATTCGCTATAATAAAGGTATTTTTCCTTTCACCATGATCTTGAATTAAAAGTTTCGATGGTACACACCGGATGGCGCTGAGGTTTGTTGTCTACTGGTACTTTTAGGTGTTTAAATCTTTACTGCTTCTGCGGTGGTGTTGCAATTGCTTCTTCACATACGCTGGCTGACAAGCCCTAATATTGAGCAAAATATAGCCGTTATTTATCCTTTCTATGTATTTTTCATGGACGTTGTATATATATATATATATATATATATATATATATATATATATATATATATATATATATATATAAATATATATATATGTATATAGTCAGTCCAAAAAGTCTCCATACATCATCTGCTTTCTATACTATTTTTCTGTTATGTATAACTAATTAATTGGAACTATGAGAAAACATGTTTAAATTAATATTTGAACCTTATCCAACATGGATTAGTATTAAAAACAACTATGGAACATTTTATTTAGAAGTTACATCATTGTTATAAAAATGTAAACAAAATTAAGTCTCCATACACTCAAGAACGGTATTGAAAAAAACCCATTATAATCAGCCGCATTTTATCAAGCTATCTATTGCTCGCTAAACTGAATACAAATGAATAATTTTCGGCTATACTTTAATCTGTCACTTGTTGCTAGTAATTTTGCAGTGGATTTTCAAAGTAGTATTAAAAATGAGCGAGAGAATTTCAAGGTCGAAAGATATAATTGATTTGTGGAAAGATGGAAAATCGTACAGAAATATAGGAAAAATTGTTAAAAAGTCGCATGCTACTGTTCAGTACATTGTAAACCAGTATAAATCAACGGGTTCCTATCAAATTTGACCACGCTCCGGTCGTCCCAAGAAACTGACTCCACGTGAAGAGGCCACTATTGTTAGACAAATAATTATAGATCCCAAGAAGAGTGCACCAAAATTAAAAGAAGTCCGGGAACTATTTACGAAAAATGTTTATTCACAAACAGTGAGAAATTGTTTACACAGGGCAGGCTATAAGGGGTGTGCAACCAGAAAGAAGCCGTTAATTTCAGGAAGCTGTAACATTTAGTAAGAAAACTAAAATTAACCTTTTTGGGTCTGATGGCAAAACTAAAGTTTGGAGAAAGAAGAATACCGGATTCGATATTTGTTCCACGGTGAGACAAGTGGGTGGCAGTGTTCTGCTTTGGAGATGCATATCCGCTGGAGGGGTTGGAAATTTACGTTTTATTAATGGTACCATGGATCAGCATGATTATCTGAACATTTTGAGAGACAATTTAAAAGAAAGTGTCCAAAAATTAGCACTCGAAAAAAGATATGTTTTCCAACAGGACAATGATGCGAAACATACCGCAAACTTGGTGTGAGAATGGATGATCCATAATAATGGCAGCAGCTTCATACACCTCCGCAATCACCTGATGTTAAACCCATCGAGCATTTATGGGAGGAACTTAAACGGCGCGTTCGCATACATAATGTTTCAAACAGAGAATAATTAAAAACAGAATATTGAACGAATGGGAGAACATGCCAGCAGAAGTGACTAGAAAGCTGGTTGCAAGCATAACAAAAGGGTTACAAGAGATTATCAAGGCCAACGGCGGTCCCACTAAATATTAATTTAAACGAAGTTGTTATTTTCCGTTAAACTCCGTCAAAGTATTATTGGTAATTGTTAAGTGTATGGAGACTTTTCTGAGATTAATTTTGTTTATATTTTTATAACAATGATGCAACTTCTAAACAAAATGTTCCGTAGTTGTTTTTAATACTAATCCTCGTCGGTCAAGTTTCAAATATTAATTTAAACATGTTTTCTCATAGTTCCAATTAATTAGTTAAACATAACAGAAAAATATTATAGAAAGCAGGTGGTGTATGGAGACTTTTTGGATATATATATATATATATATATATATATATATATATATATATATATATATATATGTATATGTAAATGTATATGTATATGTATATATATATATATATATATATATATATATATATATATATATATATATATATATATATATATATATATATATAATATATATATATATATATATATATATATATATATATATATATATATATATATATATATATATATATATATATATATATATATTATATATAAAGTGTTATAAAAATGTTTAGTATTAAAATGGGTATAATAATCATAAATCACAGAACTAATTACTAAATGGAAAAAGAACCCATGGTCAATCATCGCAGCTGATGCAGCTAACATGGTTAGCGAAACGCGCGTCGAGAGCAAAAATAATGTGTTTGGTGTAGTGGTGATATATACTGAGTAGTGATTAACTTGCACGTTAATTATTGAGTCAATGGCCACGTCGCGACCAGTCTCGTTTATTTGGCAACCATACGTACCTGACATGTTGCCATGTTTATCATTAATATTTTAGTAGTAAAAGAAATTGCTCGTAAATATACCTTTTTCCATAAAAAAATACCAACCGCAGCTGCAGAGATAAATTAGGTTCAAATTTAAATACTTACTAGTAGAATATCATACACAAGCAGCGTTATCCAGCAAATATTTTTTTATAATTAGCAACTTAAATCCATACTTACAACCGAAAATACATGTACAACATTAGGCAAATGCAAAGTACTGGAGGATATATAAAAAAAATTAGTTGTAACCGAAGAGCACCGATTGCAATATTCTCTCTTGGAACAGAAGATAAAACATTTTTCATGCGAAAAGAGGATTATAGAGTTCCCCGTCTTTTTGTTTCCCTTTGGTCGTTTTATGGTGGATTCACACGGAAAAATGGCGATTGAAGATATGCGATTAGTTTAATTAAAACAAGAGACGATGGTAGAAAATTTCCGGCCTAGATCTTTTTCTGTCTTTTTTTTATGTCAGCCAATCAACGTGTGCGAATTTTGTGACTCACAAGGTATCATCATGATTGACTATTCGGAAAAGAGTAAAACAGTGCCTGGCTCTTATTACGCGACGTTATTGGACCGTTCGCATAGTGACTTGAAGCAGAAGAGACCAAGATTAGCGCGCAAAAATGTACTCCTTCACGAGGACAATGCGGCTGCTCACACACTGGCCGTTGCAAAAGTGCACGAGCTGAACTTTGAAATAGTTTCCCACCTACCGTATTGCCTAAATTTGGCACCAAGTTTTTTGTTTCGTAACCTCAAAATTGACGTAAGAGAAAAATTTTTCATCAAATAAAGAGATTATGTACAGTTTGAAACTTTTTTTTTCTAGCGGAATAAAAAACCTGGAATCTTTCTGGAGTAAATGTATTGAGCTTAATGGAAATTATTTTCAAAAATAAATTTTTGTTTTTCCAAAGAATGTTATTTACCTGGTATTTTACACGACTTTTAATCCACCCTCGTATACCATCAATAATTTGTTTTGATGGTTTTTGTACAGAATTAGTGGGTTAAATCAGGGAGGAAAGGAAGCATAAAAGAGGGATCGTGTATATCAGAGGCGTCCAAGGTTGTGATTAATAGGATATTTAAAAAAATTAAAAATTGTTCTTTTAAAACAAAAAAACTGGTAGGTAATTCTCTTGAGCCAAGGAATCAC
Source organism: Pachyrhynchus sulphureomaculatus (assembly GCA_019049505.1). NCBI lineage: Eukaryota > Metazoa > Arthropoda > Insecta > Coleoptera > Curculionidae > Pachyrhynchus > Pachyrhynchus sulphureomaculatus. Next base: position 101,200,639 of record CM032456.1, read on the forward strand.
CCCTTTTAATATTAATAAACTATTTTCATAACACTCTATATATAATAAAGTTCTTAGAGTATGGTGTTGGTAGGTATGTTATTTAGTTTATTTACTACTAAATAGTTAAAAATATCTTGGCGGTGTCCAGATATGTCAGATGTATTTTAATACTTATACGCCTTGGTACATTTTCGATTTTTATAGTCGCTGCTATGTTATTTACGCTTAAGGAACTACAGGGCAATGTAAATTTTAACCTAAAAAGTTTTAAAAATTCGAAGAAGGCATTTTCGGTAGCTCCTCGGTTGCTGAAGACTTTCTCTCGCACCAAGTTGTCAAGATGCTTAAAAAATAATAGTCGGCTAGCAAAAGTTCGATAACTATGGTGGACGAAGCAGGATTTCATAGACCAGTTTGCTTAGATACACCAGCGTCGCTTGTGCGACGTTTGGTCAGTAGTGTTGTGATGAAGGTTTGAGCCTTTTCTGTTGACTAATTCCTCTCGCAGAGACGGTAGTTTCAGGAGCATTTCGACGATATATTAGCAATCGTTAACCCGGAGATGAGTGCGAATCGTTTCATAGGATATATCCGAACCTTTCTGCTTTAGCTTTTGCGTCCCTTAGCGTAAAGCTAATTGAGGATTTCGGAAAACATGTTATTAATCATTTTTTCGTCCGTTCGACACTTTTCCTCCTGAACCATGTTCTGGTAAACCATCAATACTTTTTAACTGAGAGTATTATTTTATCCACTTGTTAACGAATGCTCTCGACTTGCTCATATATTTAGCAGCAGCTGTTTTCATCATTTTCGGACCTTTTGGATGATTGCCTAGGAACACAGCCTCGAAGGGCGAAGCGTATGCAGCGCTCATGTTCGATAATGTACTATTTAATTATAAATAAGGTTAGAAGTTATTGTCTCCTACTCTCTTTCTCATTTACATTAACGATCTGCTTGAAAAGACCGGGAATCCAATTTACAGCTTTGCAGATGACAGTACGCTTATCTCTTCATTCACTTTGAACGCTCGGACATCGGCTACTCAGACGAATATCCGCAGGCAGCAGGAGGTCGTTCAACTTAACAAAGACCTGGAAGAAATTCTATCTTGGGATGACAGTAACCAGGTGGAATTTAACGCTACAAAAGTTAACGTTGCTGAATCCGACATAGTCATGTCGGGGCACTCCATTTCCCTATCATCGTCACTCAATTTGTTGGGCGTTAATTTGGGAGCAAATATGTCCTGGCATGAACATGTTGCAGGTATAGCAAGGAGAGCTTCTCAAAAGTTGGGAATATTATTTCGAACCAGAAAGCTTTACACTCCACCACAACTGTTAATTCTTTACAAAGCTCAAATTCGACCAACTATGGAATACTGCTGTATGTTGGATTTGTTGGATTCTGTTCAGAGAAGAGCTGTTCGTCTGATTGGAGACCCGGAACTGACTGGCGGCCTTGATTCGCTGAAACATCGAAGAACGGTTGGCGACTTGAGTCTGTTCTACAAGTATCTTCACGGAAAGTGTTCGAAGGATGTAGCTCGCTTAAATCCTTCCAGAGCGGTGCATCTTAGAAATACACGGTGCGCTAATACTTCACATCCGTATGAGGTTCAGCTTGTTACTCCGCGTACAACGCTTTTCAAGCAGCCATTTATATGGAGAACATCATCCCTTTGGAATAATTTACCCAGAGCTGTGTTTCCCACCGAGTACAATTTACAGCGATTCAAGAACAACATGAATCGCTTTTTCCACACACATGCCGCTCCTGGAGCGCTTTAGGGACTTCCCTGTAGCGCGTGTGCTAGACCCATAAAAAAAAGAAATGTATTTCTTTCCACAAAGCATTGTGTGTAGGGATGCCAACAATAACCTCAAAAAAAAAATTCTTTTACCGATCACAAGTTAGTAATAGTAAAAATTAAATCGGTAGCAGCGGAATATAAAACGAAATCTGTGTTTTAAAATTATATAATATTAAAGAAATATGTACGAAAGAAATCTCAGACAAATACGAAAACTCTCATTCATATTCTATCAATGTAATTTTTAATTTGGATTTGAATATAGAACTTTTGTCATCGTCGCGAAAATTCATCTATTGTAGCATCAGCTTAAGGCTTCGATTATTTACATCTAAATGCGATCTAAGATTAACAGTGGACTCGAGGAAGCGCGACTAGAACCGATGAGTTAGGATTTGGTTAATTCTTCTAAAATTTAAAATATTCAATGATTCACCGGCTTTCGTTATATTATTAAAAATCTAATTTAGTGAATTAAAATTATAATGCTAATTAGGTAAAATTATGCACTATAGTGCATAGATATAGAAGAAAATCGAAAACAGTATATAAAAAACGCGTAAATAATTTCTAAATTTGTACTTTAATAAGTTATATATGCCTACATCTCCTATTAAAATTAGCAAATATAAGTAAAAACACCGGTACTTATCTATAGCCGATTTTACTAGCAGACCACGTACGATCATTTAGCGGGGCTGCAGGGACGAGGGATACGCTAATTTTTTTTCATAAGACGGTTGGAAAATTTATCCAATGCTTACCACATTCGCTGAAGTTTCTTATGGATCATTGATTTAGAAGGAAACGGTGTTATGAATGAAGTAAGTACTCTGTCTGGACATCAGCCACACGATATTTTATTCTAAAAAAACAATGTCAGTTCTAGATGTATTTTTATATTCTGTGGTGTGCTTACATGTACCTATAAATTGCTATGAAGTAGCTTGATTTTTTTTCTCACTTTTGTTTTTTTTTTGCATAGCGGGTTTTGTACTTTACCAGAAAATAACGCACACAGACATTAACGCAACTCGGAGCGATTAGTTTCAGTAATTAGTTGCTTTTTTCCGGTTTAGTTTGTTTTTTCGTCTCTAAACACCCACAAGACACAATTTAATGAAAATACCTTCCTGTCATGACAACATGATATGGTTGGTTCTACATTGCAATAGCTACTGTTTGTTACGTTATTTGTGATAAACAATTCATACCAAAGATATTTTCTAAAGAGTTAACCAATTTTTTAAACTACTCGTGATATTAACTGTGTGAAAAAATACTTCAAAAAATTTGTGTGGAGTACAAACTCTGTTAGTGCTTATTTGCAACATTTTCCTGTACCGTACGCTTTCTATGCTTTTTTTTCTCGCTTTCCTTATAGATGTCTACGTTCCCGCTCGTGCCGGTTTTCGATCACGCACGAACAGCTCGTCAGGCGTAGGTGAGACTGATTTTGTGCTTTTGCAATCATCTCCCATTGGTCACATGCACTGGCAACCCGTTAGTATATCTGTAGGTGGATATGCTGAAAGTGTAAGCGATCAGAGTTCGAGAACGAGCTCGCAACCCCCTTCACCAGGTAAGTAAACAAGATTTAAGGTTAAGGGTTTGAATACTTTTATTTACCAAAAATCAATTTATTCAAGTATATATTTCTAGAGCTAAAGCGTCAAAAAAAGAAATGTTTTCTTTTTCTAGCTCTACAACATTTTTTAATTATCAATTAATTAATAAAAAAATCCTCTCACTTCTGTGTTGGGAATATGGAATCTTTGGAACAATGACACTACCCAGTATATATCACCACTACACCAAACACTTTATTTTTGTGCTAGACGCGCGTTTCGCTAACCATGTGCTAACCTTCATCAATCATCGCTGCTGATGAAGCTAACATGGTTAACGAAACGCGCGTCGACTGCAAAAACAAAGTGTTTGGTGTAATGGTGATATATACTAAGAATTATGTATGTATGTAGTTATCTGAAAAAAATTTAAGTTTAACTGTAGGCGGTCAATTTTAAACATATTGCTTTGTAGACGCGAATATCTCAAGAACTATTCAATTTTGATATAAAGTATGTCTCACATAATGTATTTAGGATTGACCAGAGAACCAAACATCATGATTATCCAGTCACTTTTAAAAAAAGGATATCTTTCTATATTTTTGAACTTTTTCTTGGTTAGACGTTTGTTTTAGATCCGACGATCCCTCTGACCGCGCTAAGGGAATTTCCGATGCCATTTTAGCTGGTACGGAAGCTTACATTCCTTTTTCGAAGAAATGTTCATGCAATGCAAAAAATATGTTGCTTCTAAACATCTTGCCTACCGACAATGGCGTGAAAATCCTAACGTCGTAAATCGTAATATCTTTCCTCGTACCCGGAACAGATGTAAAAAAATTATCGATGAAACCAAAGAGACACAATCGTAGAATTAATAACAAACTTCTTGAATATCCCAACAATTCCAGACGATTAGTCAAAATTTCACTAAAACGACTATACCACCACTCACACAACCAGATAATACTGTTGCAACAACACTAGTTGAGAAAACCAATTTGTTAGCTGAACTCATGGCTTCACATTCTGTTGTCGATTTCTAAGGAAAAACACCACTAACTGCTTTCATAGTGCAGTCAAGGATGCCCAATATTGTCTTCAGATAACGTATTTTAATGAAGCTAAACGCCAAAAAGCTGGCGCTGTAGACTTTTCAACCTATCCTACAGAAAGGGAATATTTCCTTCCACTTAGAAATGCGCTACAGTTCAAGCAAGACCCAAAAAGGCTAGAAGACCTTACCAAACAACTACCGATAATATCGAAAGTAATAGAAAAGTCTATCAATCGGCATCTTCTGAAATATCTAGAAGTAAATATTATTAGCGACCATCAATATGGCTTTCATAAGCAAATATCAACAGTCTTCTATCTTATATAACACATCTTTGGAACAACCGAATTGAACATTTTGAAAAATCACCAGCAGTTGCACAAGGCTCGTGTCTGGCATTACGGATTGTTAGCTAAGCTACGTTCTTATGGTATGTCAGAACTCACCAGCAACCTGCGGTTGGCGTTTGGTTCTATTCTACAAGTATTTTCGTGGAAAGTATTCGATGGATGTCGCCCGCTTAATTCCTCCCAGAGCGATAAATGCTAGGAATGCACGTCGCACCAATACTTCACATGTAGGGCTTTAGGGAATTCCTTGCAACACGTGTACTATGCCCATTAAAAATACTTTTTTAGTACCCAGTTGAAAAAAATTTAAACTCTATTTTATATTTTTTAGCACAAGAACGTCGATTTTCCACCGGCAACAAATCCAGTCTCAAACAAGCCCAAGAACTTCAAAGCCGTGAAAACCGCGGACGTCACGTAATAATCAAGACTGATTCAGACGCCCACAGGGTCAGTATATCCTCCAACAACTCCACTGTAGTGTACGAGAGTCATTCAAGCAAACCCCAACAAGACTATAAACATTCTAGCAGTAGTAGTAGTAATAATCAGCACGGAAAGTCTAGGCCTAACTCGTTAACTTTAGGACAGAAAGATGGTAGTAAACCTCCCCCTAGACTGTCGTTGAGAAACAGGTCTAAGAGTATCGACAATAGTAATAATGCCAAAAAGGAACGGCAGAAAACTTCGAATCTGAATAAACTACAAAAGTTCAGGGAAAAATTACTCCAATCAAGCCCCGAGTTGAACGAGACCAGTGACAATGAAAGTACCCCACTAGTATCAGAAGTGTCTTCACCTTCAAATAGGTCAGGGCAAAGCTCTGATCCTAAAACTTCATGTTCAGGAAGTAGCCTCCCTATATCCCCTGTATCTCCTAAAAGTATATCACCAGAAGATCTAATGAAACACACCAGAAGCGAACAAAACTTAACTGATTCGGCGGAGTACTCCCCTTTTCATCCCCCTCTAAGCGATACCTCTGCATCTGCAGGAGATAGAACTAGTAACCACGGTCCTACCCAAATAACCAGTCCAACTTTATATCGTACTAGATCAAGGACTATGTCAGCAGACTCAAACAGTTCGGTGACAGGGTTTTTGAGTAATATGGATATGACCGAGGATGTTACAAATAGTAATTCTAGCTTGCATAGTTTTTCTCATAGTTCCGGACATCTGTCTAGGCAGAATGCTGTAGATTCCGAGGAGAATCTCACGGATGTTTATTGTAAGACAAATAGAGAGAATTAGAAAGGGTAGTGTAAGAGGTGGCAACGTCAATGATGAAAAAAATGGCGAATTCTAGCCTCGACTCTAAGATCTTAATAGTTTAAAGAAATAAAACGTTGCCAGCTCTTTATCCATAAAATAAGTTTCTTTAAAAATGAATTTCGAATAATATCGGTGCTTAATAGATTATAGAAAAAATTTAGATGTCAATAATTGTCTACAAACTATTCTAATAACTTTATAACCAAATTGAAAAGGACACTAATTGCTATTATTTGGGTAATATTGGTATCATCATCATCATCATTTTCTCGGATGTGAACACAGAAACACTTCTTTGTAACGTGACGAGTACGGAGTACTGAGTGAAATATATCTTTTTGTGACGACAATTGCGGCTTCCTATATGAGGCATGTCGAGGTCTCCCCTGGGAATCATCCCTCTAACGCTTTTTACGATAAAGTTTCTTCTTACACTCCCTTGTTAAACATACTAAGCCACGCTCTTATGGTATGTTTGAAAAGTTTTGTTTATGTCTCTCGTATTTCCTCAGAGAGCGTTGTTTATGAGTGGCAGTTGACGGATTTCTTTCTAATACCTTCACTATCAACGCCGGTGTACCCCAAGGTTCCATATTGTCCCCTACTATTTTTGTCACTTACATTAACGATCTCCGATTAAGGACTAGGAATCCAATCTGCAGCCTTACAGATGACAGTACACTTATTTCTTCATTCCCTTTAAACGCTCGAACGTCGACTACTCATGCAAATACTCGTATCCTCAGACAGTAGGAAGTTGTTGAACTTAACAAAGACCAGGAGGAAATTCTATCTTGGCGTGCAATTAACTAAGTAGAACTTAACGCTATAAAAGCCCAGGCGGCACATTTTTCTAAAAAAGTTAACGTTGCTGAACCCGACATTGTTATGTTTGGACACTCCATTCCTTTAGCATCACCACTCAATTTGCTGGGCGTTAACTTAGGAGCAAATACGAGGGTGGTGTGAAAAATTCTCAGCCTAACAATGAAAGAAATTTGTTTTGACGTGATATATGTTTTATTTTTCAATATAATCCCCTGAAACATTTATTCCAACGTTTTTTCAATACTTCAATACCATCATTGAAGTGTGATTCCGGAAGGTCTACAAAATATCTATCCAAGGCTGCAATAGCTTCGTCATTTAATGTAAAACGCTTTCCAGCCAGAAATTTTTTTAGATTTGGTAACAGATAATAGTCAGAGGGAGCCAAATCTAGTGAATACGCTGGATGTTATGTTCAAGCAATTCGTACTTTAATTCGTTGAATTTTACCATCGTCAAAACACTTGTGTGAACATGTGCATTGTCTTGATGAAAAATGATTATTTTCTTCTTTAAAGCAGGTCTTTTCTCCCGAATTTTTGCATCCAACTGATTCAAAATTAAAATAATATTCAGAGTTAATTGTTTTACCTTTCTGAAAATAATCTATCAACAAAACACCTTTGTAATTCCAAAAAACTATTGCCATCACCTTTCCTGCTGGTGGGACCGTCTTTGCCTTGTTTGGTGCACTTCCACCGGCTTCAATCCATGGTTTCGACTGTTCTTTTCACTCAAGGTTCATCAACAATGAAATGACGCTTGAAATCCATTTTATTTTGCTTGAAACGATCCAGACATGCTTAAGAAATACGCATTCGAATGCATTTTTGGTCAATTGTTAGCAAATGCGGCACCCACCTTGCACTAAGCTTTTTTCATATGTAATTCTTCATGCAAAATATTTCAAATTCGTTCTTTTAAGATGCCTATGGCCTCAGCTATTTCACACACTTTCACTCGTCAATCACCTAACACCATATCATGGACTTGTTGAATGATTTGTGAGGTTGTAGCAGTTTTTGGAACAACTTCGCATGGATCATCTTCGAGGCTTGTGCGACCAGGTTTAAAAAGAGCAGCCCATTTTTTCACAGTGGAAAGTGAAAGTGATGCATCCTTATACACTTTTAACAATTTCGAGTGAGTTTCTGTTGGTGTTAAACCAACAAACAAAGAATTTAATCTCTGCACGATATTCAATTTATTCCATTTTCAAAAAATCAGTGACACGTCAATATTAAACAGCTCGAATGAATTGACAGATAAAATTTTACATCTGTTTATATAAAGGATGGAACTTTTCAATACAATTATGGTTTCACAGTTTCTAAGGTCATCTATGTGTCAGGCCTAGAACTTTTCAGTCAACCCTCGTATGTCTTGGTATGAATACGTTATATATAGAGCAAAGGGAACTTCTCAAAAGCTGAAAATATTATTTCGAGCTAGAAAGCTTTACACTTCACAACTATAAATTCAGTACAGTGCTCAAATTCGACCAATGATGGAATAGTGCCCCAGTGTTTAAGGCTCTGCCCCCAAACATACACACATGTTGGATTTTTCCAGAAGAAAGCTGTTTGCCTGATTGGAGATCCAGAACTCACGAGAAAGCTGGATACCTTGGAATGTCGAAGAACGGTTGGTGACTTGAGTCTCTTCTTCTTCTGGTGCTGTGTCTTCTTTAGACGTTAGCGATCATTCTGGTCCAAATTACTTTATGTATAGCTGATCTAAACAATTCTATACTACTTTTCCCTGTCCATTTTCTAAGGTTGTGCAACCAAGCGATTCGATGTCTTCCAGGAGGTCTCTTCCCCTTAACTTTTCCCTGCAGAATCAGTTGGAGGAGATTATACTTGTTGTTCTTCATAACGTGGCCAAAGTATGACAGTTTACGTTTCTTCACCGTATGTATGATCTCCATTGCATTGTTCATCCGTTGTAGTATGGTATCGTTGGTAACGTGATGTATCCAAGAAACTCGCAGCATACGGCGATAACACCACATTTCAAACGCTTAGAGCTTCTTTGTTATTGTTTCGGATAACGTCCACGCTTCAACGCCATACAGTTGAACAGAGAATACATAGCACCTTAAAACTCTCATTCTGATCTTTATGTTGAGATGCGTACTATATAGGACCTTTGTTAAGCGGAAAAAAGCTGATCTTGCTTTCTTTATACGAACTAATATTTCTTTTACATGGTTCCATTCCTCATTAAGATTTTAACCCAAGTACGTAAACTAATTTATCTGTTGTATTGGTTTGCCGTTGATGTTAAAGTTGGCACACGTTAAACAGCAACGGGGACAGAACGGACCCTTATCTCACCCCTTTCTGTATACTGATCTCTTCAGATCGCTTGGCTCCCACTCTGATTTCAGCTGTCTGTTGCCAGTACAAGTCGAATATCCTCTCGTCTCATACTTAAGGACAGCAAGACTTCCATTAACTTCCCATACTTTACCGTTTCGAAAGCTTTCTCTAAATCGAGAAAACATAGGAGGACCTCGCAGTTCATATGGCGTGCCCTTTGAGTAAGAACCTGAATGCCGAAGAGTGCTGTTCTTGTTCCTAAGCCACTTCTGAAACCGAACTGTGTCTCACCAATAGAGTTCTCAAGTAATGGATATATGCGTTAATGGATGACATACAAGAATACCTTTAAAACATGACTTGTAAAACTAATTGTGCGATGTTCTTCACATTTCTTCGCAATGACCTTTTTAGGTATAGGTATAAAGGTGGATATAAGCCAATCGAGGTATAAAGGTGGATATAAGCCATGAGGAATTTGGCCAGATTTATAGATGGCGTTAAATAAGTCAACTAGGGTATCAATATGCTGTTCTTATAATAGTTTCAGAAACTCTCCTCTTACTTGATCCACTCCTGGTGCTTTACCATCTTTTAGTCTTCCGATGGTTTTTATTACTTCATCTTTACTGATACTAAATCCTATATGGCCATCACTCATTTTTGTTACCTCTCTGTTTTCCTGTTGGAATAGTTCTTTTATGTATTCTGTCCACCTAATCAACCTTTGGTCTTCATCCCAAATAGTCTTGCCTTTCTTGTCTATAATCACTGTAACGGATTTTGTTTTAAGTATACCTGCTGCTTGTTTAATTTTCTTATGGAGATTGGAAATTCTATTTTGCTGCATTGTTGTATCAACCAAAGTTCTTTCGCATTTTTGATCTTCTTTATTATGTTTAGTATGCGTCGATATTCTGCGTTGTTTTTGTTCTTATGTGTTCTTTCAGTCATTAAATCTAAAATTTCTTGCGTCATCCATTCATTCTTGGTCTTTGTTCTAATTGTTTTTAAATATTCTTTCTGTGTATCGGTAATTGCAGTTTTGATAGCCACCCATTTGTCCTCTACAGGTACATCAGTCAGTTCCACGAACTTTCTATTAATTGCTGTGCTGATCTTCTCCTGTGTGTTTGTCTTTTAGTTTTTTCACGTCTACGTTTGGTGTGACAGGTGTTGTTTTAATTGTCTTTAGACGTAGTCTTTCAGTAGTTACCAGCAGGTTATGATCTGACGCAACGTCAGCTCCAGGATATGTTTTGATTTCACAGTATTTCTGTATCGTTTATTTACTAGGATATAGTCTATTTGATTCCTAGTAATATGCTCATCCGAGTCGGCCGGTGATCGCCATGTATATAACCTTCAAGTTCGTAAATCAAATAAGGTATTTGTAATAATTGGATCATACTCCCTACAAAACCGCACCAGTTTTTCTCCTCTATCGTTTCGCTATCCTAGTCCAAACTTTCCTACTACATCCCCATCTATTCCTTGTCTGACTTTAGCATTAAGATCTCCGATGATATAAGTGATTTCGTTCTTATTCACACTTTTTATAGCATCCTCCAGTACACCTGAATAATATATATATTGACTGGTCGGGCATTTATTCTTAGAATTGCAAGTCTATCACTCACAGGATAGAAGCCTGTAAATGACTCATCGATCTTCTTGGGAACTATAATTGCCACACCATTTATTGGTTTTTGGCATTACCTGAGTAGTAAATTTGGAACCCCGATACTTGACATTTCCCTGAATTTGGCCACCCGACTTCACTATAGCCTAGTATTATATCTATATTAAGACGTTTCATCTCCTGCGTCACATTGGCAGCGTTTGCCTACTTGAAACATACTTCGTACATTTCAAGTTCCTATGCGTAACGTTTCTTTGGTCTTTAGGACAGATTTTCAGATATTCGATCTTATTATCTCTTTTCTTGAACGGGAGTTTCGCTGGATGACGACCTGAGAGGCCCCGCTCCCCGATTGTAGTACTCTTTCCCTGCCGGATCTAGTGTTCCAATCACCATGATCGGTAGTGTTTAATCTTTCGGACTCCATTTGCCATAATGATTGTACTAGGGATGCTCATTTTGAGCCTTTAATGCGATAGTTTCCCGTTGCCTTCCGCATCCTTACGCCGTTGACTTATTTTTACAAAATAGTTCTTCCGCCTTTAGAGCCCCATAGACTCTTGGACAAAAGAGTGCCTAATTTGCAGCCGCCCACTCTGGATCAGACGCTGCAAGTATTTTTAAGGAAAGTGTTTAATCAATGTAACCCGCTTAATTTGTCACAAAGCGGAGCATGCTAGGAATATACGTCGCGCTAATACATCACATCCGTATGAGGTTGAGTTTGTCACTCCTCGTAAAACCCTTTTCAAGCAGTCTTTTATATGGAGAACCTGATCGCTTTGGAATGATTTGTGTTTCCCACCGAGTACAATTTCCAGCGATTCAAGCCCAAAGCTCACCGCTTTTTTCGCCCATGCATCGCTCTTGTAGCGCTTTAGGGATTCGTAGCACGTGTGCCTATAAAAAAAAAACTGTATATACAACAGTACTTACAGAAATTAACAGACAGATCCTCTTTCAGATATATTAAAATTTGGTAGCCTCGTATAGTAAACAGTCACTAAAATATCATATTAGAAAAAATCCGTGGTTATAAAGTTACCATAGTAACAACTGGCTATTTTTGGAGTCTCGGTGTACAATAAAAAAGATACTCTATGTTAAATGTGATGATTCTAGTAATTCTAAAATAGAGCTTATTAATGTTAGAACCCAATTTTGATTATATTTACTTCTCATATGCATATTATTATGTATTCATGTTATAATCGAAAATCGAGAGTCTAAATTTTTCAAAATATATGTATAGTTTTCTTAAACCAGTGTTAAATTTTTTAAGTAGTTTTAAAATATTAATGTAAGTACTTAATTTTTAAAAATACAGTCGGCCAAGTAGGAACATGTCGCGCATTGTTCATGAAAAAATGTAATAATCTAAAAGTTTTTTACATCATTTGATAAGAACGGGTTGCCATTACTAATGATTAAGTAGTTCGTCCAGTCCCCATTTAGCGTTGATAATCGTTTGGTATCTTCGGGGCATACTTTCGATGAGATTTTTCGCGTATTCTTGAGAGAAAGATTTTCAAATTGCCCGAATTTGCCGCGACAGCTGCTTCACTGTGTACACCTTTGTATTACTAAGCTTCTACTTGATGTATGATCACACGTTTTTGATTGGGTTTGCATCGGGCGACTGGGATGGCTGTGACGATACCGGATTCTCCTTTCCACTGGCTACACATTGTACTCCGATGTGTGATTATCGGCTTAAGGAGTAAGGCCACTTCAGGTCCCAGGAAAAAAGGCTAATTTCGGGAATGTTTTCAAAGGTATAATAAAAGCAGTCGAAAATTGATTTGAAGTACTTTATTAAAGAAATATTTAAGTATATAAAAAGATTTTTTTATCTTTTTAATTCAAAATGGCAGCTTTAGAAATTCAGATGACAAGGCACCTTGGCACGATTGCTCCCGTAGATTTTAACCTAGAACAAAAAACCAAAAAATTTCATTAATATATGTCAAAAGCTAGTGATCTTCGGACATACGGAAATTTAAAAATATCTTTTTTTCGAAAAATGGTGCAATTTCGCGAAAAATTGTTTATAAAAAAGGACGTTTAAAATTTCAAATCCATACGTTATCCACTAGTTTTTGACATATATTAATGAACATTTTTTAGTGTTTTGTTCTAGGTTGAAATTTACGGGAGCAATTGTTTCGCCCGTTTCGGGCCTCGCATAAAAGCTACTTAAATATTTGTTTAATAAAGTACTTCAAATAAATTTTCGACTATTTTTATTATACTCTTGAAAAAAATTCCCGAAATTAGCCTTTTTTTCCTGGGACCTGGAGTGTCCTTACCTCTTAAGTTAATAACGCCAGTAGTAATACTACAGAGCTCCTGTGACACTGTGGCATTGAAAAGAAGTTGAAGATGGCATGTACCATCCGAAGTGACCAAAGATTGAAGTAGGTGAAGATATGAAATGGCGAATGCGTTGGGTTAGAGGAGTGCCCTTGTGTGCTAAGGTGAATGATGTCATAGGACTAGAGGTTGTTCAAGAGAGTTTTTGCAGTTTAGGGGAATGTAGTGCACTATCGGCTAATAGTTAGGTTTTTTCCACTGGGCTAATTGATAGGTTAAAATTTTTTTCAATTAACCCAGTGGAAAAACCGCCGAGAATGCACTACATTCCCCTAACAACCCTGCGAAAACTCTTTTCAAGAACCTCTGGTCCTATGACGTCATTGACAATCACTTCTTCAGAACACAAGGGCACTCTAACCCAGCGCATTCGCGATTTCATGTCTTCACCTACTTCTTCGGCGATGACGTCACTTCTTCGCCGATGATGTCACAAAAAACTAAAAACCACGCCCAATCTTTGGTCACTACGGATGGTACATGCCATCTTCAACTTTTTTCAAGGCCAAAGTCACAGGAGCTCTGTAGTATTACTACTAACGACCCCCCCCCCCGGTTATCCTCTTGAAGAATTTACTTCTCATTTTTATCGACAATCCACCCTTTGGCAGTCAGTACTCATACCTTCTTGTAAATCCGGAGCATTTTTCAGCGTTTAAATTGTAGGTAAAGATGAAGTCTTACAGGGTGTTTCACGTTGAACCAATCGGTTAGCGAAAATTGGCCAGGCTCGTGGGGTAATAGCATAACCCCAAAATGAAGCTTTATCAGAAAAATTACATTGCTCCAGTCTCGCTCTGTTTTCCTCTGCTTACGCGAGTCGTTTCTCTCTATGTTTTCGTTCAGCAATGATTTCTTGGTTGTACTCCGCTACTTCAAATTGTTAGCCCGGATATGAGTGCGAATCGTTTTATACAATATATCCAAACTTTTTTAATTTTTATGCCCCTAGAAGTAAAGTTAATTGAGGATTTCGGAAAATCATGTTAATAATCATTTTTATCGTGCTTGTCTGATACTTTTTTCTCTCGAACCAGGGTCTGATAGATTGTCAACATTTTTTAACTGAGTATCGTTTCTCCCACTTGCTAACGAATGCCCTGGACTTGCTCATATACCTAGCAGCCGCTGTAGGCGTTATTTTCAGACCTTTTGGATGATGACTTAGGAACGCAGCCTCGAAGCGTGTTCGGTAATGTACTATTTAACTATAACTAAGGTTAGAAATTAATCTCTATCCACAAAGCACTGTTTGCAGGAGTGCCAACAATAACATCAAAAAATAAAACGGAATTTCTTATACCGACTACAAGTTAAAGGCGACACATTCTTATTTGACCGACTATAACTAAATTCTACAAAAGTGTACTTAATGAAATTTGCTTTAAATTATACTTTTGTTTAATAGTTAAATACACTCGAAATACTTTATCTTTACACTTACATTATCAGTCGTGTCTATAATCACCTGTTTACCCATTTTGAAACAATCGCGATACATACGCAGTATTGCTTCAGAACATGAAGGTGTAAATATATTTGTGTAATTTTAAATACTTGATACCTATCAAAGTGTTTCTTCAGTATTTTATTATAAGTTACTTTTAAATGTTACATTTTAGATGTTTTTGTTTTGGCTTAAAACGATTCTACAAACAACAATTCCAGTGTATAAATATGTAAAATGTATATAGATGTAGCTAGGAGAAAATAAAACAATAAATTTTGTTTTTGTTACATATATTCACTAGCTTTATTTCGAAAAAAAGGTCAAAATCATTCATATTTAAGCCTGATTTTTTTATACATTAATTAAATTAATACAGGGTATTTCAAATTTAAACCGCAGCTTTTCAAGTTACCATCGCTAATTTTCAATTCCAAAAAACTTCAAGCAATAGTATACGCACGTTTTTCTTTTTAGAGATTTTCATTGTGCATTAGGTTAACACGTGTCGGCGGTGTCTTCTCGGGTATTAAGCTCGGAAATCTTCAGTCTGACGAACCGTCCGAAAGACTGCAATTTTTTGAGGAGTCCTTTGGCCAGTGCGCAGCAAATTTGACGCGACGGCCTATTATGAAAAAACCGTTCCCAGTACACAAAGGGGCAGGACAAGTACAACGACCAACTTGGTTAGTTGGCGAACGGGCCACCATGTGCTATGCATTACAAGTTTGCGCATGAACAATATGTTGAATTCCGTCGCCTTTTAACGACGTTACCACAGTAAACATAAAAGACAGTAGCGACAGTCCGACTCGGCACCTTTGATCTTGAGGGGTTCGTGTTTGCAATGATCACATGACCTATAGCCATGCCCGCGAGTTTTTGAAATATTCAAATTCCTTCTTTCAAGAAAAATCCTATTCTGTAGAACAAAAATCAATTTTGCTGATTGAAAGGGAGAAAAAAACGAGAAAAGTTTTTTTAGAAACATTTTTTTTCAAGTTCTTATTAAAATAGATATACAAAAAAAAAACAGGGAAAAAGGCAAAAAATACCACATATATTTTTACAAGCACTAACTGCCTAACTATAACTTCCCCTTGACATCTTTTTAGTGTTCCGTACGGAACACTTATAAGGTCACTTCGGGGTTTGTATCTCCTTCTTCTGGAGGCTCATGTAGAGTACCCCGGGGTTCCAACCTGGTATCCCTATTTTTTAGTGTTCCGTACTTATAAGATCACTTCGGTGTCTGTCCGTCTATCACACCCATTTTTTAAATTTTGACTTAAGGGGTTAGTTTTGGGGGGGGGGGTGAAATCAGAAGTGAAAAAAAAACTACCAGGTCATTGAGTGGAGTGTCAAATGAAAGCTTGTAAAAACACGAGTTCAAAAATATATATGATGTAATACTTGTGCACACTTTTCTTTGTATTATTTAAAAAAAAAAAATGGCCGAAAATCTCTGTCCACCCATCTATCTCGAAAAGTACTGATCAAAAAAATTTGAAGAAATTCTGGAATATTTTCCATAAAGTGTAGATTAAACGAAAATTATCACGAGTGCTTTAGTAATTTATCTGGTATACAAAAAAACAAAGATTGGTCATCAGTTTTCCACAAAGATCGGAAACAAACTTTGTTGAAAATTCATTTGGGGTGTGTTTTGTGAAGACATCAATCAACGTACGGAACACTAATTGCGCAAGTCCGACTTGCACTTGGCCGGTTATTAGTTATAATTATTTTCAGTTATAACGTCAAACTTATTGGAAAATTATTAATAATAAATTTCGGGGCACGTTATAATCCAAATGTAAACAAAACCCGCGACCGCGCTGGCAGCCACGCAAACAGGACCTAAAGATTTTCTTGAGCGTCACTACTGTGTTTTATGTATAGTATGGTTTTTTTTTCCTTTTCTTGTGATGGGATTTAGATAGACATTTCCAAGACCCCGAACAAGGATTAGAACCGCTGTAGGACTAGCTTCCACCAATGATTAAGATTATTCAGATAATTCTATTAGTTTATGTTAGTAGCTTACAAAAAAAATGCTGCTAAAAATTAGAAAAAAAGTCTGTTGTTAACCGGTGGCAGTAATAAGAGCCCATGCAACCATAAATAAAAAGGTCTCAGGGTGTAATTTATCGACATCGAAAAGTGCGATTATTTTTTATTTTACTTCAGTGTACATGAACAAAAAACTACTCTTTTTCTACACTAATTCTAGTAAAACTCTGATATGATTTAGATTTGTTATGAAAAACATTTTCATCAATCTCCCAATTATTATGTAAAGTTCTGATATCTTTTTAGTGTTCCGTACGGAACACTTATAAGATCACTTTGGTGTGTCTGTCTGTCTGTCTGTCTGTCTGTCTGTCACACCCGATTTTCTCCGAAACTATTTGACATAGAAAGGTGAAATTTGGTAATAATATAGGAATTGATGGCCTCATCAGAGCCATGTAGTTTTGAGAAGAATTAAATTTTGACTTAAGGGGTTAGTTTTGGGGGGTGAAGTCGAAAGCGAAAAAAATTTTTTTACTAGGTTATCGAGTGTGGTGTCAAATGAAAGCTTGTGAAAACACGAGTAAAAAATATATATATAATATTATACTTGCGCGCACTTTTCTTTGTATTATTTTTAAAAATTCGCGAAAAATCGCTGTCCCGGGCCTTATCTCGAAAAGTACTTATCAAAAAATTTCGAAAAAATTCTGGAATATTCTCCACGGGGTGTAGATTGAACGAAAATTATCACGAGTGCATTGCCTTTAATAATTTATATGGTATATAAAAAAAACAAAAATTTCAAGGTCATCAGATTTCAGTAAAGATTGGAAACAAACTTTGTTGAAAACTCATTTGGGGTGTATTTTGTGAAGTCACTGATCATTTTATACCTCTGTAATAAAATTTTTTTATTTTAAAAGCAATCAACGTACGGAACACTAATTGCGCAAGTTCAACTTGCACTTGACCGGTTTTTATTTATAGATATTTCCTACAAAACAAGTTAGTTTTTTCATAAAAGCCAATAAACTGATCTAAATACATATTTCTAATTACATCAAGCAAAGGGTTGTTATTTTATTAAACTCTGCGAAATTATTCTCTTGCCGCTCTTCTAACAATACCAAGTCTTTCCATCTTCTTCTATTCCATTAGCTATTCCATCTGCTTGCTTATCTAGAATTTCGTCCCCTTTTTGTCAAATTTCTGGCTTAAATTTTGGCCTTACATAGGGTGGTGGACTCGGACGGCAATGAACACCTCTGTTTACGGTTGAATTGGGACTGTTAGTTTGACTTTGGCTGAAAAAACAATAATTTGGGGCCATGTTATGAAATAAACGTATGTCCGTGCATAAAAACGTTTCTGCCGAAACCTTAATTGGATACATATGTAGACAAATAGATATGATGTTTCTTACATTTCTCAAATTACAGTAATTGTAGAGGTGAAAGAAAAACTATAATACTTCTTATTTTACATAATTAGACTGAATGACAATTGGCGAGTGAGCTACTAAGTTTTCCTGTAAAAGGTTTGATAAAGTCTTGAATAATGGAAATATCTCAATTTTACGTTCAAAATACTTACTTCACAGCTATGAAGCCCTGCCTCCTTACCCTATCCCGGCCAACTACTACAAAAGACGTATGCAGCGAAATGAAATCAGTTTCGTACTACATTCCGAAGAAGTCACAAACTTTTAAGAATATCGGCGAAATGTCGGGACAGGAGAAAACCAGGATTATTCCAATTATATTATTTCCTTTCTATATTGCGTGTATCAATTGAATGTCAAATATGCAGAGGGTTCCGATTAAAAATTAAAGTTTCTTACATAACAGGCATTTAACAATGTCCTTTTTAGGGTTCTGTACGGGACACTTATAAGATCACTTCGGTGTCTGCCTATCCGTCTGTCAAACCCAATTTCCTCTGAAACTATTTGACATAGAAAGTTGAAATTTGGCACTAATCTAGGAATTGATGGCCTCATCAGAGCCGTATAGTTTTGAGAGTTAAATTTTGACTTGAAGGCTTTGGAGAGTGAAATCGAAAGTGAAAAAAATGTTTTTACCAGATCATCGAGTGGGGTGTCAAATGAAAGCTTGTAAAAACACAGGTTCAAAAATATATATGAGGTAATACTTGCGCACACTTTTCTTTGTATTATTTTTTAAAAATTGCGAAAAATCGCTGTCCTTATCTCGAAAAGTACTAATCAAAAAATTTTGAAAAAATTTTCGAATATTCTCTACAGGGTGTAAATTGAACGAAAATTATCACGAGTGCATTACCTTTAATAATTTATCTGATATATAAAAAAATAAAAATTTCAAGGTCATCAGTTTTCAGTAAAGATCGGAAAAAAACTTTGTTGAAAATTCATTTGGGATGTGTTTTGTAAAGTCACTGGTCATTTTACACCTCCGTAACCAAAATTTTTATTTTAAAAGCAATCAACATACAGAATACTAACAAGTAGGCTGAAAAGTTTTTGGTCTGACACATAGATGACGCCCTTTTCAAAAAATCCATATGATTTTTAGGAAGTACCAACCTTCAAACGATACGTGTCAAAATTTCAGTTTACAAATTACAGTGGTTTTAGTGATGCTACTTTTGATATTTTCAAACAATGGAAAAAATCGAATTTCGTGTGTTGATTAAACTTTTTGATAGGAAATACCGTTCAAGTCAAACAATGGCTTGATAAGTGTTACGGGGACTCTGCTCCTGGAAAATCGCTCATCATTTATTGGTATGACAAATTTAAACGTGGTCGTATAGACAAATGATGCTGAACGCTCTGGACGTCCAAATGAGGAGATTACACTGGAAAAGATAAAAAAAAATCCACAAAATTGTTTTGGATGACCTAAAGTGAAATTGCGTGAGATAGCCAACAACCTAAAGATATCAAAAGAACGTGTTGGTCATATTTTGCATGAACATTTGGACATGAAAAAGCTCTATTCGAAATGGGTACCGCGTTTGCTCACAGTGGACCAAAAACAACAACGTGTTGATGATTCTGAGAGCTGTTTGGACCTGTTTAAGCGCAATAAAAAGGATTTTTTCATACGATATGTGACAATGGATGAAACATGGATCCACCACTACACACCGGAATCAAATCGGCAGTCGGCTGAGTGGACAGCGACCGGTGAAAGCCGCCTGAAGCGACCAAAGACATAACAGTCGGCTGGGAAGGTTTTAGCCTCTGTATTTTGAGATGCGCATGAAACAACTTTCATCAACTTTGCTGAGAAGGGCAAAAACCATCAATAGCGAATATTATATAAAGTTATTGATGCGTCTGGCGGCAGAAATTGCAAAGAAACAGCCCCAAACGAACAAGAAAAAAGTGCTCTTTCATGAAGACAATGCATCGTGTCACAAGTCACGATGGCAAAATTTCATGAACGAAAGTTTGAATTGCTTCTTCATCCACCGTATTCTCCGGATTTGGCCCCCAGCGACTATTATCTATATGCACACCTCAAAAAAATGCTCGCGGGAAAGAAATTCGACTCCAATGAAGAAGTTATCGTCAAAACAGGCATATTTTGAAGGCAAAGACAAATCCTTCTACAAGAAAGGTATAGAAATGTTTGAAAAGCGTTGGACTGATTGTACTGCTCTTGAAGGAGACTATGTTGATGAATAAAGTCGAATTTTGCGGGAAAAATGTATTTTAAGTAGCTAGACCAAAAACTTTTCAGCCTATGTGTTAATTCGTAAGTCCAATTTGCACTTGGTTGGTTTATTTCGATTTGTTTTCATATTTACCTTAATAACATTGGATCTGGTGAAATACTAGGATCTCGGCCGAGTGACAAACTTTGAAGTGTATCAGTGGGATTTTTGGGCGCTATAAAACGTTGTGGGCTTGACTGCTCTTGGGTTGAGATAACTGTTTCTTCTGAAAGACCAATTCTATAAAAGATCAATAATCTAAGTGCTAAAAAGAATAAGAAAAGAAATGTATGAATTAAGAATTTCTTATTATCAATAGACTGTTAGAGGAAATCTCAAACTTCCAAAAAATTGTAAAAAAAATTATGTTCAAGACACACACCTTTGTAAGGCTTTTTCTTAAAAAAATATTTACAATATAGATTGTACTATCACACAACTTTCAAAACACTCGACAAGAATCTTATGGAAAAGTGGTATTAGTCAAACTGACACAGTCAAGTAAGTACGTGTCGCGCATTGTTCATTAAAAAATGTATTAAAAAGTTTTTACGTCATTCGACAGTAAAGGATTGCCATTAAAATGCTAATGACTCGGCGTCGATGATCGCCTGACATCTTCGGGACATACTTTCGACGAGATTTTCCGCGTATTCTTGAGGCAAAGATTTTCAAATTGCCCGAATTTACCGTGACAGCTGCTTCACTGTGTACACCTTCTTACTACAAAGCTTTTGCTTGATGTATGTTCTCGATCAAGTTTGCATCGGGCAATTGGGTTTGCATCGGGCGACTGGGATGGCCAATCTAGTATGACGATACCAGAAAGCCTTTTCCACTGGCTACACGTTTTACTCCGATGTTTACGGTCGTTATCCTCTTGAAGCATCCACTCCTATATCGACGAACCATCGCTTGGCAGGCGGTATTAATGCCTTCTTGTAAATCTGGAGTATTTTTTCAGCGTTCCAATTGTAGGTCCTCCAAAACCAAGTCTCCATATAGCCCTCTGCCACTTGAGTTGGTTTCTCTCTATTTTTCGCTCAGCAATGGTTTTTTGATTGTACTACTTCAGATCGTTAGCCCGGAAATGAGTGCGAATCGTTTTATACGATATATTCAAACTTTTCTGCTTTAGTTTTTGCGTCCTTTGGCGCAAAGTTAATTTAGAATTTCAGGAAAACATGTTAATAATCATTTCTTCGTCATTGTCAGACACTTTCTCTCTCAAACTACGTTCTGGTCGATCATCGATATTTTTTAACTGAGAGTATCATTTCACCCACTTACTATATACTTAGCAGCCGCTGAAGCGTCATTTTCGGGCCTTTTGGATGATTACATAGGAGCACAGCCTTGACGCGCGAGCATATGTAGCACTCATGTTCGATAATGTACTATTAACCACAAATAAGGTTAGAAATGAATCTCTTTCCCCAAAGCATTGTTTGCAGGGATGCCAACAATAATCTCAAAAAAGCGGAATTTCTCTTACCGATAACAAGTTATAAGAGACACGTTTTTACTTGACCGACTGTAATCTCAAGAATTATGATTTCTCACAAGAAAAAGTTTCAAGCCAATTTGACTGGGGCCACTTTTTTATACAATCGATGCAGAGTCCTTTGTTACTTGTTATAAAAATCGCTGTTATAATTTATAAAAGCTGTAAACATGACCAAAATCACTTTAACCAATATTGTTACCTCTCATTATACCAATCTATACATATGTGGTAAAGATTTTCAAAGAAAAATTCACTTTCTTCATCATTCCTGTAAAGATTAAAGTTTTTTTGATTTTATTTTAGAAAAAGACGATAAAATTAAACTTATTTATCCACAATTTATGAAATAAACTACACGTTACAAAAATACTCACATATCATCATGTTCAAAACATAATATAAACGTTAATGCAAAAACTAGTATGGTCATAATGACCATAGGTATGGCAACTGTCATTACTAACTCTTTGTTGTATGATCTAGTCGGAATATCTTCTCTAGTCACTGGTTTCCAATGGTCACCTGTGTTATCAAATTCTGATTCTGTCTTTTCATTGTTAGATTTATGCATAGCTGAGTTGTTATCTTCATCCTTCTGCATCTAAAGGAAAAGCGTGTAAAAATTTCAGATTAAAAACTATAAATCTGAAGGCCAAAATGATCATTAAAAATTAAACTTGATATTTATAACAATTTTTAATTTGCAATAACACGCCCAATACTTTTATGTGGCCTAAAACCCATTGAAACACAAAACTTTAAATACTGCTCTCTGGCTAGAGTGAACCCTAACTAGAGTATATTTGTTTGGAGTTGATAGCAGAATTCTCTCATTGTAGATGCAAATACATGTTGGGGTGCGCCCAAAAAAAGAGATTTCTTATGCATTTTACTGGATTCTGCTACCTGTTTTGAATTATTTTTAAGGATTCAGCCTATTTTAGGCAGAAAACCTCTGCTATACAATAGAGTCATAAAATGTAAATGAGGGTTCATCGGTAGCATAGCCGTCCGAGCGTAACATGCTTTTAGTGTTTAATAAATTAAATTACCTTAAAAATAAAGTTATAGAAATATAAGATTTATTACCAAAAACTTTTTAATATATAGATCTATGCATGCCAAACAAATTTATGTTGAAGCGGACCTGACCCCCGTGCAAATGGAGCGCCTCCAAGGTGTGAAGCATGAACTGAGTCGGCGCAGAGTGGATGGCGAGGAAGGTCTGATCATAAGATGGCAAAGTGGTGGTTCAGAAAACAAAAAACTAGCGAACATGTCCATGGGGAGTGAGGCTGATAAAGTGGTGTGTTATTATCAGAACGTTCGAGGGATGAGAAGCAAAATGCTAGATTTTTATAACTCGGTTGCATCATGTGAGTTCGATTTCATTGGTGTGTCTGAGACGTGGCTTCAACCTGATATTGTGGACTCCAAACTATTTCCTCAGTCATATACAGTCTACCGTGCAGATAGGCAGTGCGATATTCTCAACGCTTCTAGGGGTGGTGGAGTGCTATTGAGTGTGACTAACAAGTTTGCTTGAGAGAAATTGAACCTTTCGCTGATTACTGAGAGTGTCTCATTTATAGACATTGTAGGCTGTAAGATTACTATTCATTATACTATATTATGTATTTTTGTTCTTTATATACCTCCATCTCTGGACATTGAGCAATTAGAGTTGTTCTTTGAGCTTTTTTCTGCCCTGGAATATGTGCAAAATAGGCGAGTCTTGATCATGGGTGACTTTAACGTTCCTACCTACAATAGTGATGTTCCATCTGACAGTCGGCATAGAATTTTAAATGAATTCACTGAGATCCTCAATTGTAGACAATATAATAATATATCCAATGCCTAAGGGCGTTACTTGGACCTCGTTTTTGCCAATTTTGATACTGCTGTGTTAGCCAGCGATATTTCACTTGTGACTGAGGATCTGTATCATCCTTCACTATTAGTTAATTTCCATACGTGCCTCGCGCGTGTTAATATGATTCCCACTAACAATGATCACGCCGAGTTAAACTTTAATTTTAGAAGAGCTAATTTGTCACTTATGTATGACTTAATACTAAATGCGGACTGGTCCCCTGTTACTGACTGTCTGTCTCTGGAAGACGCTTGACAGATCCTGTATGACACACTAAATAACATCTTTGTTGCAAGCGCGCCTCAGAAGTCACAACGTAGAAAGCACTTCCCTCTTTGGTACGCCAAGGAAATCATAGATAACATTTATAAAAAAGAAAATGCTTATCGTAATTCTAGGTTGTTCAAACTGAAGTTTTACTATCAGAAATTCACTTCTCTTCGTAGGTTAATCAAGCAGCAATCTAGTCTTGCCTATAGAGAATATATCCGCAGTACTGAGAATAACATCTCTAACGATCCCCCCAGCTTCTGGGCGTTTATTCAGAGTAAACGCTCTCGATCTGGCATTCCTAATAACATGAGAAATAATGATCGTGTCTAACGACCGACCTAGTATAGTCACTGCCTTTGGTGATTGCTTTCACAGCGTATTTATTAAGTCGTCTAAGCCTGAGGAGTATAGTTATTGGGGGGCTCCCCCTTTTCTTGTGTGTCTTTCAAGAATAAACTGACCTCCGGTTCGGACAGCATTCCCAGTTTGTGTGTCTGCTCTATCCGGTCCTTTACTCTATATCTTTAATCTAATATTGACGACTCATACATTTCCTGCTACTTGGAAGGTGGCCAAAGTCCGACCTATCTTGAAGTCTGGGGATCCAGATCCAATTATCAACCCATATCTATTTTATGTAATTTCTCTAAAATTCTTGAAATTATTTTGCATAAATTTATTTTCTCAAAAGTGAGAAATACGCTGTCTATTGACCAACACGGTTTTATGCCTGGCATATCTACCACCACAAATCTTACCTCATTCTCGCAGTTTGTGTTCGACGGTATCAATGATGGGAGCCAGATTGACGCGGTCTATACGGATTTTCGCAAAGCCTTTGATCGACTTGATCACTACTTACTGTTGGATAAGGCCAGATCTCTTTTCAGGCTCTCAAATAACCTGATTGATCTTTTAAATTCATACCTCCTGGATCGCAGGTTTTTTGTAGACATCGATGAGTTTAGATCGCTTCTCCATATTCCCACTTCAAGTGTTCCTCAGGGTTCCAATCTGGGACCTCTTCTTTTCAATATGTTTGTTGACGACTTGCTGAGTGAAATAGGTTGCCGGAAGCTTGCTTATGCCGATGACCTTTAGATTTTTAAACGCATAGACTCGGTTTCTGATTGCCACGAATTACAGAGTAGCATTAATGCTCTCACCAACTGGTGCTCTACTAAGAGGCTCACCTGAAACATTTCCAAATGCAATGTCGTTTGATATTCCTATCGTAACAACTCTATATTTTTTAGTTATTCCGTAGGTGATACTGTTCTACACAATCTTCGTTCAATTACTAACATATCTGCAATCAAGCTTCTCTATTATTCCTTTATTAGGTCTAAGTTTGACTATGCTTCTATTGTTTGGTATCCAATATACAATTGCCATAACAACTCAATTGAATCGATATAGAGGTGCTTCGTTAAATATCTTATTTTCAAGAGGGGTGGTATCTATCCGGACCACGGTGTTGATCGCAGCCTAATCTTGTCAAGATTTAATGAGCTACCTCTTGCAAAGAGAAGGGACATTCACTCCGTCAAATTCTTATATAGGCTGTTAAATCACCATATTGATTGCCCTTTCCTATTAAGCAATGTATCTTTTCATGTACCACACCTTGGGGCAAGGCACTCATCTATTTTTAGCCTCGGCCGGGCTAGGTCAAATATATTATTCCACAGCCCTATTTATATAATGTGCAAGAACGGCAATGTCACTGGAAACTCCGGTGATTTCCACTGCAGTAGGCTGTTGGTACTTATTGGTTCTCTGCTCAGTGTTTAGTCTTCATCAACCTCTAAGGGCTCCTTTTCTTTGTGATTCTGAGATTCGTTGCAAGGACCGCGTTTTCTTTCTTTTAGAAATCTATAAATAGTTACTGATTCAACTCCCGTCATGTTGACATAGCTTTCCAAAAGTTCACAGGCTTCGCTTGTTGGCTGTTGATACACTAGGGCAGGGGTGTTCAAACGGTCGATCGTGATCGACAAGTCGATCGCGAGTGCTTTTTGAGTCGATCTCGAGAAAAAAACTCCGATATAGAACTATTCACAGATTTTGTTTTAGGTAACTAAAACAAAATGTAATGAATAAACTACTAAAATTTATTCGATCCACAATTAGGCCAGAATAACCCCCTCATCCCTTTCTTTTATCGTAATAACCCCCTGCTAGCGGCAAAAGGCGGCTTTATCAAAGGAACGCGCGGTACTTGTCAAAGAAAAGCCGCGTTTTTAATTCCCGCCGATTTTTCTAGAAACTTCGGGCGGCGTGTTTGACGGGAACATTCGAGACTTCGTTCGCGCCGATATAAATGTTGCGCTTGCAGGAATAGGAGTCAGTCTGAGTTGTAACTTGAAAGCGATACATCGATACAAAGTTTATTAATAAATAGTCCAAAATGAGTGCAGCGAAGAAAAGTAAAACTTATCATTTTAATAACGATTGGGAGGAAGCATTTTTCTTTTGTATGGTAAAGGATAAGTACATTTGTCTCATTTGCCGTGCGCCGGTTGCAATACCTAAGCGTGGGAACTTAGAGAGGCATCATAAAACGGTTCATAAAAACTATGAAAAGGATTTTCCATCACAGAGTGAATTAAGAAAACGAAAAGTACGTGATTTGATAACTTGTTTGAAAAAAGAACAAACCATGTTCACAAGACCAGCCAAACAATCAAAAGCTGCGTCATTTAAAATATCTCATATATTGGCGAAACACAAGAAACCATTTGATGATGGATTGGCTGTGAAGGAAGCATTTATTGAAGCGGGTGAGACTTTATCTGGAGATTTTAAAAATAAAACAGAGATTATGTCTGCTATTAGAGAACTTCAGTTATCTCGTCCGACTGTCACAAGGCGTGTTGAAGTCATGAGTCAGGACATGGCAGATAAACTAAAACATGATATCATGGAATGTACATACTTTTCTTTACAGTTCGACAAATCCACCGATATGACAGACATTGCCCAGCTGTGTATTTTTATTCGAATGGTATTCAATGACATGTCGGCTAAGGAAGAGTTTTTGACAATGATTCCTCTGAAAGGAAAGACCCGTGGCGAAGATATATATGACGTTTTCTTCAATTTTGTAACAAACTACAAGCTACCAATATATAAACTAGTGTGCATTACAACCGATGGAGCACCTGCAATGACTGGAAACGAAAACGGTTTTGTGGCATTGTGTCGAGCTAATAATGATTTCCCTCCACTGCATTATACATCAACAAGTTTTGTGTTCAAAAGTTCTAAACATGGAGGAGATTATGGGCATTGCAATAAAAATTGTGAATTCTATCCGTGCACGTAGCTTGCAACGACGGCTCTTTAAATTGCAGTTGGAAGATAGTGAGTCAGCTGAACACACTGATTTAGTTCTTCACACGGACGTCAGGTGGTTGAGTCGCGGAAAATTCCTAGAAAGGTTTCAAGAATTATTGCCCGAAATAACAGCTTTTCTGGACGAAAGAGGTGATGACACTCAGATGCTGAAAAACGGAAAATGGCTGACTGATTTGGCATTTTTGACAGACATCACAATGCATTTAAACACCATTAATTTGGAGCTTCAAGGTAAAGGAAAAAACTATTATTGAGATGATTAGCGCAATAAACGCATTCAAAAGTAAATTGCAACTTATGATAGATCAACTGAAAAGAAAGGATCTGAATAATTTTCCGTCTTTGAAAGTAAGAATTCCTTAGTTGAATTATGATATTTATGAGGCAGAATTATCAACTATTTTGGGCCAATTCGAAATACGTTTTTATGATTTCAGTAAATTGGCAAATATCGCATAATTTATGAGTTATCATTTTTCTTGTAAAAACATTGAGGAATTAGCTACTAAAATAGCAAGTCAGTTTAACATGAACTCATGTTCTGTTGAAAATGAGTTAGTGCAGATTATATCAGATATACATTTCAAAGCCACAGCATCTGATACAAAATTTTTGGTGTTTTATATCTGAAGATAAATATCCGAATCTAAGGCAAATCGCCCTTCAACTCACGGCAATGTTTGGGTCAACTTACTTGACTTAAGTCAAAATATCGCAATCGACTAACTGACGAACATATGTCATCATGCTTGCGATTAGCACTCGTTAATTACGTACCATCTTATGAAAAGTATGCTGAGGACATGCAGTGCCACGCTTCAACATCCAAAGTCACTCTTTAGTTAAGTTTAGACACTAGAACTCGTTTGTTTTGTAAGAACCAATAAACTCGCAATTTTGAATAATTATGAGTTTTTTCATTGACATTTTACACTTACCTTGACTAAAAAAATGCATATTGTGCGGAAAACTAATATCTATGCCACGATACACCCTACCTAGACGACAATCCTGCATCACACTTACTTGCAGCCTCTCAGAGTCGATCGATCGGAGTCTAACAATATTGAGGTAGATCGCCAGCAGTTCAAGTTTGAGCACCCCTGCACTAGGGCATCGTGGACGTTAAGTATCATTGTTTTTTTTTTCACAGGGAAAATGCAGATTTACAGACTTCAGGAAGTTTAAACGGGGCAAAACTGAAAATTGAAGCCATTGCTGTTGTGATTTGAACTAAGCATATTATAGGTTTTTGCTTTATTTTTATACTTACACAGAATATTTTTATTGCATACTTAGGTACTTAGGCACCTACCTACCGATAAGTACTTTGGTTAATTATATCCCAATAACTGCTAAAATTTTATTGTACCTATTATCATTAAGCTTTATAGTAATGTAAATTTCTAGTTCTTAAGAATTGTTACTTGTATTCTTTTAGGCCTTTATCATATAAATAAGATTTTTAGTTTCATCATTTACTCATTAAAATAAACTTTGAAATGTGTTGATTTATATAGCTTATTGTAAAGTTTAGAAGACATATAATAAAATATTTTTTAGAAAAAGGTCACACTGTTGTATAGAGATAGAAAATAAAGGTGATTAAAACTAAAAATGTAACTAATTGGTACAGAAATTTTAGACGCTTATGGTTTATGACATTTCAAAGTTTATAACCCATACTGTGTGCTATCAACTCCAAACAAACGGACTTTACATAACAACAAATTATAAAAATAAACATAACTTTTTGAATATTACTTACTAATCTGAAAGAACACCAATCTAAAGTAAATCCAGCATCTCTAAACAACCGTTCTACTGACGTTCTTTTGAAGTCTCTTGGGCAAGACTGTATCTTATACAAGGGCCTAACCTCTTCTTGAAGTTCCAATAGTTCAGATGAAATTAAGACTTCACTGCCAAGTCTTACTACAACTCTAGAAAAATACAATTACCAACAAAATTGAGTAAAAATAGTGTGGGACAAAATACCATGCACTTCAAAATAACACCGTGAAAAAATAGCACTTCGACAAAACATTGCATGTCTGAGTTTGTATAATAAAGTTCCTAGTGTGTGGAACTCTTGGACAGAATAGTACAAAACTAAACATCATTTGGCAAAAAAGTGGGCCACTAAACAGCATTTAGACAATAGTGTGTGGCTAAACAGCACTTGAACAAAAAGTACTAAACAGCTCTTAAACAAAATAATGCACTAAACAGCATTTGGACAAAAGAATGTTTGTCTAAACTATATTTGGACAAAAAAAATAACATGATTAAATAAAGTTTAGACAAAGGTGTGCACAATGAAACAGCATTTGAATAAAATAATCTGTGTTTAAACATGTGCTCTTTAGTCAATCAGTACTTTGTTTTTTAATATAGTTAAGTAAGTAAATACGCTTATCTAATGAGCCTTCGTGGGTGTATATGCATCTAGAAAATGAATGCAATATTTTTTTGTCGATTTAATACCAATTAATTTAACATTTTAAATTTTTCTCTTTCTTATATTGTAGTACTAATTCTTACCCTTCTCCTTGATTAGGATTCAGAGGTTTTCTAGCTCCCATTTCAACAGCACTTTCTAAAAACGTTACATACAAGTCTTCCTCAGAATCTTTCCACAACTGCCTTCTAAAAATATCTTTCAATGCTTCCATGCGTTCCACTTCAAACATATTTTCGACATTTAGGTTGTCTATCTTCATATGAACCTCGTATCTTGCTGGATTTAATTTTTCTTGAATAATTATATTCACATTTTCAACCCTACGAAAAAATATTTCATTCAGAACGATCATACTAAAATTAAGTACCATATTAAAAATTAACTCCGTTATACAAAGACACAGTTTGTTTTTAAATTGCGATTTTTAGTGGAAATTTTTCTATCCTTACTTGGTTTCATAATTTTTCTTATTCAACCCAACTATTTCTAACGGGATTACAGATTTACCCTGACTTGGGGCGACCCCATATAGAAAACCCGAGTGATGCCTTTCGCTATAAACATAATGAATCCAAGAAGGTAAATCTGGAGCATTTGCAAGAGTTGCCTCGTAAGTAAACTGATCTCTTCTACCCTCGTATGTCCAGTTGAACATAGGAGGGTCCACTATTATTTCAAAAACTTCGGTCATAAGAACATTTTGATCTCTCGCACTACACAGGACTAAAAATAATAGTAAGAAAATGTTTATTATCATTGTTTAAAGGAAAATTTGTATTTTCCGTTTTGTATTGGATGAACAAACTATTTTGTGTAAAAATCAATGAAGTTATTTTTAAATATTTACTATTAGAGAGACCTCGCGGTACAAATTTGAACTAACAAATCTTTAAATTTGTTTTTACGGTCCTGATATTACCGTAATTAAGCATCGACATAAGTTTGCCTATTGTTGCTATTACTTTAGAATCTGCCAAAATATCAGTGAAGAGTTCTTCCAACTGGCACATAATTGGTACAAAATTAACGAAATTATCTCCGTCATGACGTTTAATTTTTTTGAAAAGTCAGATACTTTGACGGCTAACCTTTATTTTTAGAAATTTTATTAAAAAATTTACAAATAAGTACGTATTTTTAGTAAAAAAAATGTCGAGAAAAGAATTTAAGCTAAGTAAAAGTCTTTACGGACATTCTTTGGATGTTAGGTCTGTTGTCGTTACAGCAAACAATGATATAATTAGCGGCTCAAGGGATAAGACTGCAAAATTTTGGAAATACAATCCGTAAGTTGATTCTTTGGAAGTAAATTTTGAAAATTCTGTATTAATAATCCTTCTATAAATCCCAGTTTTTACATTGCCCTATTTAAAAGGATATTGACATGTTTTAAAATATATTTGTGTACTTTAAAATTATAATTTTTCTCTTAATATTCCTTAGGTTTCAAAATAACTATGAAGAAGTAATGACATACAGGGACCAAAAAAATTTTGTTGTAAGTGTTTTATACATTGAACCAACTGAGGAATTTCCAGATGGGCTAGTTGTAACAGGAGGAAACGATAATGTTATTTTAATCTATAAGCCTTCAGAACCTTTTGCTACCTTTAATATTAAAGATCACACAAATACAGGTAAGAATCATTGATTAAGTTATTCAGGGTTGATAAGAAATACATTTTACTTAAACAACCCGTTGGGTTTGGTATCAAATGCCAACTTTAATTTAACACTAAAACCTACATGAGTATTTTTTTTGCATCTCTCTTTTGTTGTAGTAACAATACCTAGTGTAAGTTTGTATGTCGACTTTTAAAATACTATAATTATTACCTCTTAAAGAAATTAAACAGTATTAGCTTACAAAATGTAAGTGGATATACCTGATACTTACATAGTAAATAGTATTAGTTTTAAATGCAACACAAAAATTTTTTTTTTTATAGTAAGTTGTTTGAGTAAAGCAAATGAAGGTAACACATTTCTGAGTGGCTCTTGGGATACAACAGCAAAATTATTTAAAATATCTGGAACTCCCAAATGCGTTTCTACTTTTTCTGGTCATGCTGCTGCAATTTGGTCAGTTTTACAGCTAAAAGATGATAGAATCATTACAGCCAGCGCAGATAAGACTATTGGTATATGGGATAGTAACGGACAGAAAATACAATCACTCACAGGTAAAATATTATAAGAAATTATGTCCAGATTGTCAGTCTAAGCTGTCAGTAGTGTTTTGACTCTACTTTAAGTCAGTATTCAATGCTGTTTATAATGCAAAAGTTTGTGTTAACATATATGTAAATATAATACAGTAATACCCCGCTTTACGCGAGGGATACGTTCCGAAAAAAATCGCGTTAACTGAAATTCGCGTATATCGAGGTTTATGATTAAACATAGTCAAAATTTAATACAAAAAAATACAAATCATTTTAATCAATCACTTTAATTCTAAGAACACTTTATGCAATACATACTCTTATTTTTTTACGGAAAAATACATCTATTGTCTTTTGGTAACGTTTTGTTTACGTTCTTGTAAAATACGTTCATAACACCCAACACTGTTTTTAATTGTTTGACACACGGTCAAGACACGGTCATCATTATTGTCTATACTCTGCAATATGTCCAAACCTGAATAAATTTTTGAAAGTGCATTTTGTATTTCCCCTGAAGATAAAACTTTCTCTTCTACTTGTTCTTCCTCATCGTAGATAGGATTATTCTGTAACTCGATCAGATCTTCATTGCTAATAGGATCGTCGTGCGTTGCTACAAGTTCTACGAGATCTTCTACCATGACATCTTCAAGTTCAGACCCCTCAATCATTGCAGCAATGTCTTCAAGCACTTGTCTCTGCATCTGGACAATTCTTCTAGGTGCTTCCACTACATCTGGCCAAAGATTACGCCACACCCCATTCATACAACTCATTTTAACTTCCTTCCAAGCCTCTTCTATGTTGTGAATAGACTTCATAATGTTGTATGACTTCCACCACTCTCGCATAGACTGTCTTCCTTCCCCGTCAGTTTCATGAATTAGTTGGCTAAAAGTGCGGCGATGGTAATAAGCTTTGAAGTTTGCTATTGCTCCCTGGTCCATAGGTTGTAATATTGACGTAGTGTTTGGTGGAAGGAACTTTACGTACACTTTTAAGTCTCTGGGCGTATCAAGTGAGGTTGGATGTCCTGGGGCATTGTCTAAGAGTAATATAACTTTAGGTTCAAGCCCATTTCTGTCACAGTATGATTTGACTGATGGGCAAAAACTATTAGAATACCATTCTTGAAAAATTTCCCGTGTAACCCACGCCTTTCTGTTTGATCGCCACACAACTGGTAGACTTGTCTTGTCTGTGCCTCGCATTGCACGGGGTGTTTCTGAATGGTACACTAGTAAAGGTTTCAGTTTGAAATCACCAGTGGCATTACCACCCAGCAGAAGTGTTAGTCGATCTTTCGCAGCTTTGAAACCACTGGCTTGACGTTCTTCCTTAGAAATGAATGTTCGAGATGGCATTTTTTTTCCAGTAAAGTGCGGTCTCATCAACATTGAAGATGAGACAAGCAGGAATTTTCTCTCGTCTAACGAAGTCTTGAAACTTGTCTGGAAACTCAGCTGCAGCTTGAATGTCCGCGCTGGCCGCCTCGCCTGTTATGTGGATATTGTGAAGATTAGAACGCTGCTTGAACCGATGGAACCAGCCTCTGCTGGCAGCAAAAGTCGGAGTGGCACTCCCTTCTCCTTCTTTTGTTTTCAGCATCTCATACAAAGATTTTGCTTTTGTGCATATGAGATCTTGACTTAGTGGTGTGTTCTTCTTATTCAAATCTTCGATCCAGACTGACAGTAATTTCTCCATTCTTTCTAAGATAGATGATCTCGAACGAGAAAGTTTTGTTGCACTTATAGGTGTTGAACCTTCGCTGGAGATTTTAATTTTTTCCCGATTTTTATAAATCGTTCTCACAGTCGATTCTGAGAGTCCAAAATCTCTCCCAACAATTGTTGCTTTGCCTCCATTTTCCATTCTTCTTAACACTTTCATCTTCAATTCCAAAGTGACGCTTTTACGCTCTTTTTTCTTTACAGGCGGCATTTTTAACGTAGGGTTAAATTATGTATGTATGTATCTCCAATAAATATTAAAACAAAACTGCCAGCCGACCGAACTAACATTACGGAACAAATGAACACACGAAACGAACGAGGAAATCCCCATAGAACAAAGTCGAAGGACAGGGAATTCCCAATTCTTCAAAGAGAATATTCAGAGAAAGCGGGATCCCCCCGCGACCATAGAGAAGTTAATGACTACATGAGCGCGAAATTTGAAATTCGCGTTATAGTGAAACCGCGCGTAACGGGGTCCGCGCTAAGCGGGGTATTACTGTACATGAAAAACCTAACAACTATTTAAAAAATCTGGACACTGGGCAAATAAAAGCTTGTCCTTTGTTGTTTAATTCTGAATTTTTGTGGGCACGTTTTAGGACATACTGACTGTGTTCGATCTGTAGTAGATTTTCCTGAATTAAGTATATTTGTAAGTGTGGCAAATGATGCTACAATTAAAATTTGGACTTATACAGGTGAAAATATCAACACACTTTATGGACATACAAATTATATTTACAGGTAAGAAAAAAATTATGTCATAGTATTGTACTATGTGGGGTGAAAAGTCCCGAGACTTTCCCAGAGGTGGCAGCACAAACAAAAAGAAACCATATGATTTTTCAGGTAGGGTCAACTCTCAGAAGATTCATGTAAAACTTTTATGACATTTTGTCTATTAATTTGAGAGTTACAGACATTTGAGTGATGCTACTTTTGATTTTTGCAAAACGATAGAACAAAAAGAATTTTGTGTGTGGATTAAACATA
Organism: Pachyrhynchus sulphureomaculatus; assembly: GCA_019049505.1. NCBI lineage: Eukaryota > Metazoa > Arthropoda > Insecta > Coleoptera > Curculionidae > Pachyrhynchus > Pachyrhynchus sulphureomaculatus. The sequence continues at coordinate 101,235,405 of CM032456.1, forward strand.
GTTTTTTAATGGGAAAAAGAACAATCAGAATCCGAGAATGGCTTGAGAAGTGTTATTGCACATCTGCTCCATTGAAAGCAACTATATATCATTGGTTTAGTGAACTTACATGCAATCATACAAGCATCGATGATGCACCACGTTCTGGACATCTAAATGAGGCAGTCATTCCAAGAAACAAAAAAAGTCTACCATATTTTGTTCTAAATGACCGTAAAGTAAAAGTGAGATAGATAGCTGACATTGTGAAGATATCAATAGAACAAGAGATTTTACATGAATATTTGCATATGAAAAAGCTATGTGCTTGATGGGTGCCGCACATTCTTGCTATCGATCAAGGACTACAATGTGTCGAAGATTCAGGACGCTGTTTGGTACTGTTTCAGGTTAATCCAAACAACTTTTGGTATTGATTCATAACAGTGGGCGAAATATGTGTACACCGCTACACACCTGAGTCCAAGAGGTAGTCTGCAGAATCGCTGAAATGAAATGTCTAAAAACACGAACATCAGCTGGAAAGGTTCTGGCAAGTATTTTTTAGGATACACATCTTGCAAAGGAGGCGAATAATCACTATTACGTTGGTTTATTGGCCTGTTTGAATGGTGAAATCAAGCACAAAAGGCCACATTTAGCAAGGAAAAAGTGTTGTTTCACTACAATAGTTGCACCAGATCACAACTCCATAAAATTGATGGTAAAATTGGACCAATTGGGCGATGAATTGGTTCTTCATCTGCCGTATTCTCCAGATTTGGCCCCTAGTGATTATTACATCTTTCCAAATTTGAAAAGGTGCCTCTGGGAAAAGAGATTTGGCTCAAATGAAGAAGTCGAATGGGAAACTGAGGCTTATTTTAGAGAGCTGGACAAATCGTACTATATGAAAGGTATCCAAATATTAGAAGATTGCTGGAATAAGTGTATCACTCTTGCAGGAAACTATGTTGGAGAATAAAATCATTTTTTGATAAAAACATTTTTTTTTTTTTTAAAGTCTCGGAGCTTTTCAACCATATCCATTACGATCTGCACAGTTTTTGACTGATCTTTAGAGAAGACTAAGGCTTAGATTTGAGGTTTTAATGAAATTTTCTGTACGTGAATTTTTCTAGTATTGCGAGATGTAAGGCAAGTGGTCCAGATGCTTTTGTAACTTCAGATGAAGATAGAACAGTAAGATTTTGGGAAAACAATGAAAATACTCAAACTATAACTCTACCAGCTCAATCTGTATGGTCTGTAGCTTGTTTACAAAATGGAGATATTGTTACTGGTTCTAGGTAAAAATATGAAATTCACACATTATATATGACATACACTTTATAAACTATTGTAATAATATTTTACATTATTTTATTTCTTTGTAGTGATGGTTTGGTAAGAATATTTACAAGAGATGAATCTAGATATGCAGATGAAGCCACGCATACTAAATTTTTGGAAGAAGTGGAGGCTTTACAAAGACAGAGCATGCAAGAAATTGGTGGAGTGAAAGTTTCGGAGTAAGATTAAAACAATTTTGAATAATTGCTTAAGATTTAAAATATTTAAATACATCTAATAATCAATTGTGTACTCCTTTTTCAACCGAAGGAGAAAAATGTATTATTCTGTGTGAATCCCATGCATACCCATGGGTTCCCCCTCTACACTAAGGAAAGAGAGAGACATCATAATGGATGGGCTTCAGAAAGAACACATGAGCACAGCGATGATGCTAAAAATTCACTATATCTTGTTCCATAACAGCTTGTATAATTAAATGAACTTCAATTTAAAATGCTTTAAGTAATGTTTTTTTAGTTTGCCAGGTAGAGAGGCTCTATATGACCCGGGAAAAAGAGAAGGACAAATGAAAATGGTTAGAGAGGAAGGCAAAGTAGTGGCTTACACGTGGGTAGTAGATGGAGATAATAGTCATTGGGAGAAAGTCGGTGATGTCATGGGTGGAACAGATAAAAATGACAGTGGAAAAACTATGTATGAAGGAAAGGTAAGATTTTTATAGAATAAAGAACCATTGCCCTTTTGTTTAGGTTAGAATACTTTATTCTAGAATTCAGAATGCGTGAAGCATATTTTGCAATAATATTGGCATAAGAAAAAGCTATGTGCATGATGGGTGCCGCTTACCCTCGCGATTGATCAAGAGCAGCAACGTGTCGAGTGCTGTTTGCACTGTTTCCGAGTTTTTGCGTCGATTCGTAACAGTGAATGAAATATGGATCCTCAATTCAACAGGCAGTCCGCAGACCGCTGGACCGCTTGAAAGCAGACCGAAGCGTCCAAAAACACAAACATTGAATGGTGGAGTCAAGGAAAAACGTCGCATTTAGCGAGGAAAGAAGTGTTGTTTTACCACTAGCTCATAACTCCATAAAATTGATGGTGAAATTGAACCAATGCTTCCTCGTCCATTGTATTCACCTGATTTGGCGCCCAGCGATTATTACCTCCAAATTTGAAAGGTGACTTCAGGGAAAAAGATTTGGCGCAAATGAAGACGTCGAATGGGAAACTGAGGCTTATTTTAAATAGCTTGACAAATCATACTATATGAAATATATCCAAATGTTGGAAGATCGCTGTAATAAGTAAATTGCTCTTAAAAGAAACTATGTTGAAGTATAAAATCGATCGAAAAACATCGTTTCTTTCCTCAAAAGTCTCGGGACTTTTTACCCCATGTAGTATGTAGCGTTTTATATTACTGTCCATTTAAATTTATTGTATTAGTAGATTTTACCATCGTATATGCCGTATTTTTACCTCAAAGTGTACAAGCTGCAGACTTCAGAAAAGCCCAAAATAAACACCTACAAATGTATTCCTATGAGCAACTTGTTCATTATTTTTTTAGGCCTATGATTTTGTGTTTAGTGTGGATGTAGAGGATGGAAAACCACCCTTAAAATTACCTTATAATAAAGGAGATGATGTTTATCAAGCAGCCAATAATTTTCTGTCCAAAAACCTTTTGCCAGCTGATTATTTGGAACAGGTAGTCTTTTTGAAACAATGTTTTATTTAAAATAAGGGTAAAATTTGTTTGGTAATGTTACATAATATATAAAACTAAATGTATACAACCTTGTCCAAAGGTATTTCCTACCTAATAAAAACTCAAAAATCTCAACACCCTGTTGGAATAAAATAAAATGATGAAAGACATTAAATTAAACTGGTATATCCTTTAATATATATATATATATATATATATATATATATATATATATATATATATATATATGGGTCATTCCATACGAAAACGCAAATAGCTGCCGTCAGAACTGGTTTAAATGATTTTGGAAAGTATTAGGGCTCAAATTTTAGCTTTTTTTTTTATGTAGAATCGAATGCCGTGTGGTACTTTTTAAAATTCTCAGTTCTTTGACAATGACAGTGTCAAATACAAGTGAAGCTCGCAAAATTTTTCAAATATTTTTCAATTTTAAGACCATATTAAATGAAAAATTCTTCTAAATACGGAAGTAGGGTTTTTTTAGATTACTGAATACGATTCTAATAGGAAAAAATATTTAAGTAATCGACAGCTGTCAAATGAGCTGTCAATTTACTCAAAATGCTATTTAATCATTATTTCATCACACTAAAATACTTTAAACATTAGCCCTTATGTTTTTGCGGTCGCTGAATACGATCTTGATTAAAAAAATACTTTAGCAGTGTACAGCTGTCAAACAAGCTGTCAATTTATTCAAAATGCAATTTAATCATTATTTTATCAGATTGACATACTATACAAAGATTGGCCCTTATGTTTTCGAGGTTGCTGAATATGATCCTGATACAAATAAATATTCTAGTAGATGACAGCTGTCAAACGAGCTGCCAATTTACTCAAAATGCCGTTTAATCATTATTTCATCATACTAAAACACTATTCAAACATTGGCCCTTATGTTTTTGAAGTCCCTGAATACGATCCTGATACAAAAAAAATATTTTAGTAGTTTACAGCTGTCAAACGAGCTGTCATTTTACTGAAAATGCCATTTAAACATTATTTCATCACAATAAAACACTATTCAAACATTGGCCCTTATGTTTTCAAGATCGCTGAATACAATTCTGATGCCAAAAAATATTTAGACAGTTTTGTAGCTGTCAAACCAAATTATAAAAAATTACATTAAATCATTCTTTTAGCACATTTAACTATTTAATTGACAGAGTCATTTTAAAATGATCTTCGTTTTAACTGAATGGAAAATAAATCCTGTACATGTAAAAAATAAGTAAGTAAAAAAAAAGTTATCAGACTATAACATAGCAAATCTGTAGATATTATTTCCACTCTGAGATAGATAAAATTATACCTAATCCTTTAAAATTAAAATTTTTATAACTTCTCGATCATAATTTAGAGACTGGTGAAAAAATGATTTTCATTTTTGAAAAAATTTGAATTAACACTGTGTACAAAATAAAAAAATTCTGTCTTTTGAATGAGACAGGTGTTTTCTTAAGTATTTTTTTATGCTGAATCCAAAAAAAAATCATAAAAAAAGACATCCACCATGAGGTTTTTTTCAGAAAACACACTTGATGAAAATAACATATGATTAAGTTTCTTTGGACCATAACGCCATTACCAAAATTAAAAAAAAACTAATTTTTAGTCGTTCTGCCTACTATAGCTTGGCCTCATCCGGAACTATTTCCTCCTTTTTTAGGCTAAAGCACGAAAATTTGACAGTCTATGAATTTTTTTAATGGCAGATCCATGTTTACATAAAAATGCCAAAGTCGCATTTACGGATCAGAACCATTTCTTTTTGTAGGGCTGTGTAATCTATATTCGGTCGGTGTAAAATCAAAGACATCATTTCAAGTCATAGCAATGAAAATAATATTTTGAAAACGTTTATGTACTTAGTAATTGCTATAGACAGCAATTGCTATAGGATTAAATCTTTTTCATCGATTCAATAGCTGAGATTAACGCTTGGCAGCTGTCACATTTGCAGCCAGCGATCCCAAAAATATTAAATATATGAATGACTTACCTCAAAATGACAAAATTAAGAATAAAATCGTTTTTTTATCGTTTAACATCTTAATTTCGTTGTTTTGACAGCGAATTATACAGTTGGCAGCTGTAACATTTAAAATCTGATATTACATTTGTAACTGACGATTGAACACAGAAAAACCATGTATCCTTTTGAAAAACCCCACAATTTTTTTTTTTTTTACATCAGGATCGTATTCAGCAACCTCGAAAACATAAGGGTCAATATTTAAATAGTGTTGTAATGTGGTGAAATAATGATTAAATAGCATTTTTAGTAAATTGACAGCCGTCAACTACTAAAATATATATTGGTATCAGCATTGTACTCGGTAACCTCAAAAACATAAGAGACAATGTTTGAATAGTATGTTAATGTGATGAAATAATGATTAAATGGCATTTTGGGTAAATTAACAGCTCGTTTGACAGTTGTCAAATACTAAAATATTTTTTTTGAATCAGGATCGTATTCAGCGACCTCGAAAACATAACGGTCAATGTTTGAATAGTGTTTTTGTGTGCTGAAATAATGATTAAATGGCATTTTAAGTAAATTGACAGCTTGTTTGACAGCTGTCAATTACTTAAATATTTTTTTTGTATCAGGATCGTATTCAGCGACTTGGAAAACATAAGGGCCAATGTTTGAATAGTGTTTTAGTGTGATGAAATAATGATTAAACAGCATTTTGAGTAAATTGACAGTTTGTTTGACAGCTGTCAACTATAGAATATTTTTTTTGTATCGGGATCGTACTCAGCAACCTCGAAAACATAAGAGTCAATGTCCAAATAGTGTTTTAATGTGGTGAAATAATGATTACATGGCATTTTGAGTAAATTGACAGCCCGTTTGACAGCTGTCAACTACTAAAATATTTTCAGTAACCTCGAAAACATAATAGCCAATGTTTGAATAGTATTTCAATCCGATGAAATAATAATTAAATCGCATTTTTAATAAACTGACAGCTTGTTTGACAGCTGTCAACTACTAAAATATTTTTTTAAATCAGGATCGTATTCAGCGACTTCGAAAATATAAGGGCAATATTTGAAGCGTTTTAGTGTGATGAAATAACGATTAAATAGCATTTTGAGTAAAT